>CM076574.1:253486760-253805990 GCA_034641835.2 Pinus albicaulis | reverse complement strand
CAGTCATGTAAGGACTTGTCAATTTTGTAAACCCACTTGGTTGGGTAGCTGAGTCAATTTTTGTAAACCCACTTGGATGGGTAGCTGAGTCAAATTTGTAAACCCACTTGGTTGGGTAGTTGAGTCTCATATGTAAATCCACTTGGATGCAAAATTGATGTAAGTATGAGTCTTTGGTGATAGAAAGTTCATAGAGTCATGTACTTCATTGACAAATATGTTTGAAGATTCAGCATTAACTCAGGGGGAGTTCGGCCACTTCAGCACATATCAGATCTGCAGAATGTTTCTTCCACAAAAGGGGGAGAGTGTTGGTTTTTGATCCGCCCTTTGCCCTTGATGTCAAAGGGGGAGAGTGACATGGTGTTTGAATGAAGAGAAGATAATGATGTCAAATATTTGGGAGAGTGACATTTTTGGAGAGTGACATGGTATCTATCTGCTATGGTAACCAAACACCATCGTGGTTGCCATCAAGTCCAAAGGGGGAGATTGTTGGAAATATGATGCAGAGTGTTGTCCTTGATGGCAACCCACTGAATGAAGATGAAGACATGCGACTGTTGACATTTGTTGTCCTTAATGGCAATCCACTTGATGAAGTTATTCTTGACTTGATGGACTTGGTAAATGATGTAAATCTGATGTTTATTGACAATATGATGCTGAGTGTTGTCCTTGAAAGGCAACCCACTTGATGAAGATGATGACAACTTACTTGATGCAGTTGTGCTTAAAAGAATGTGTTCCTAATGAAGAAAATATGATGTTTCTACAGTGTGTACAGAAGGATATGAAGAAAGGATTTCAGAATGTACTCAAAGTATGATGAAAAAGAGTATGTCTCTTGGTATACGCGGATTGTCCTAGGGGAAGTCGCGTATGCACGCGGAAAATAACGTGCCAAGTCGCGTATGGGCTAAAGCGCTCAAAAGTACAAAACCAAGAGGGTAACCACCATGGTATTGACCCATTGTATTGGGTAATGATCTAGCCTAATTATTCCCGTCCGGGTAGTTTTGGGCTCGTGGTATTGAAGGCTCATGGTATTGTTTTGGCCCATGGTATTGAAAAAGATAAACCTATATAAGGAGAAGAAATTCATGGTGCAAATCACAAGTGTGGGTGCAAGATGTCTGAGCTTGAATGAATACTTCTCTTTGAAGTAGATCTGAATGGAAAGGGTTACACTTGAAGATAAATCCGAATGTATGATGCACCAATGATGAAGAAGGGGATCTAGATCTGAAATGTACTTGTATCTGCTAGATCTGATTATGGAAGGCTTAGATCTGTGATGGAATGTGTCGCGATAAAGTAAAGGGTTGAATCTGGGCGAATATACGTGCGAAGAAGTATCTTTTGCTCCATAATGATTGAAGATCTATACGCTACTTAGCCGCAGAGGAAGCGCGTATATACGCAGCTTCGCTGAAGATAAAGCGTGTATGCGGAATGAAATATACACTGAGGTATACGCTGGTTTGTGTGGACGAAAGCGCGTATATACGCGACATCAGTGAAGAGAAAGCGCGTATGCAAACTAGGGTTTGCTGAAGCAAGGGGTATGAAATATCTGATTTGTTCTGTTATGTTTCTGCTATCTGATCTGTGTTGATATGTATCTGTTGGTGATGTATGTTTGTACTTAAAAGTATGGAAAGGGTCCAGTGTGAAAATATGATGAAAGGTGGCCTGCAAGTGTTGTTCTATTGAAGTTGTTGGATCCAGTGTGAAAATTGATGAAACGTGGTCCAAGGTGGTGCTGAAGGTTGTAGCCTTCAGTCAGGGGGTTGTAGCTCCCTTCCAGGTGAGGCTGGTAAACGAGATCGAGGGGTCGTAGCTCCCTTCCAGGTGAGGCTGGTAAACGAGATCGGGGGGTCGTAGCTCCCTTCCAGGAGAGGCTGGTAAACGAGTCAGGGGGTTGGAGCTCCCTTCCGGGAGAGGCTGGTAAACGAGCGCAGGTGGGTGCCTGCGTGCTGGTCAAGTCTGCGCCAGCACATATGTTGTAAGATGTTTTCTCTATAATAAAATATTGAAGGATGAGCAACTGCAGCGGTGGTTTTCTCCCGACTTGGGTTTCCACCTAAAAATCCTGGTGTTCATGTGTGATGCTTTGTGTGATGGTTTATTCTGTTCTTACTGCACATGTTTACTGTTTGTAGAACATCTAATGAATGAATGATGGAATGATATAAGTGAAGAACTAATGGCATAATTAGATCTCTGAGTATACGCGAGTTTTATGAAGTATATCCGCGTGTATACGCTACTTGGCTTCATCAAAGTAGCGTATGGGTTTTAAGGAATGAAAAATTAAAAAGTTTTGAATATGCAGTAAATACTGCCCCCCCCCCCCCCTCTCAGTATTTTTCCCAATAGAGAAATATCTGGAAATTGACTGAGATAACTGATTCCGGTCAGTGTAGCTCTCTCAGGTTTCCTGACCATCTCATTCAGTCTTTTGGTGTTCAAAAGTCAAGATCAATAAGAATGCATGAATCTTTCTCGGACTGCTTATATTGTCAAATCATCAACTCTAAACCTTTGAACACCATGCAAACAAAATTGAGAACCTGGTCACTGGATTAAAATTTCTCGCATGGCTACATTGTGTATAAGATTCTCTTACCCAAAACATCTCCCACAATCCCCCATAAATAGAAAACAATGGAAATGGTTTGCATCTGTCTTATTTGAAAATTTCTAAGCTTAACTTTATGGAACTGTTTTAGTTACCATAAACATATCTTGGTTCATTGGGGATCTTGGTTATAAGGAATTTGATGTCTTTGTAGCCTTCAACTTTCTTAGAGCACATGGACTTGTGGTAAGTGTGTTTGTCATTTTTTAAGTTGTTTTTTTAGAGGGGAACAAACAAATAATATATCATCTAAAACTAGAATAAATGTGTAAAAGAAGCCCAACTTTATAGAGATATTGCAAAGCAGTGAGAGTAACATCTATCTTGCATCTCACTTTTTATCTAGAAAAAAGATTCTTTGAATCAATTGATTTAGTCAAGCTATGGATAGGAATGCCATTTTAGTCTATGTTTATTTGCAAAGATGTATGGTGTTTTCTATAGTCATCTTTTTCTCTATGGCTCCTTTTTTCGTTTTGTTTTTGTAACTTGTTTCAATATTCTAAACTGAGAAATCAATGCAGTTGGTTATAATCTTACTGGTTAAATGAACTTTTAAAGCATTATATTGGCAGAATTTTCTTTATATGAACAAGTTTGAATGTTTTTTTTGTCTCTCTTGTTGAACATATAGGTGAATAAGTTAACACGATTTGTGAGGTTATATTAGTTACTTTTCCGAGATTTTTTACTGGTCCTTCGTCTGTTATCCATTGCATAGGATCTTGTATTTTCTTTAGCTTCACAGAATTGGATTTTATCTTAGCCATTAATTTAATCGGCCAAATCGTGGTTAAGTGGTAAGAACTTGTACTAGGCTGGATCTCTATACATTTGGCATTGCCATAACAGAATTTTGACATTGAGGAATTTTAAGACCCCTCCACTTTCAAGTTTCACTATGCCTCTTTTCATGAATTTGTAAGACCCACAAATGCAACTTCTTTTACCAACTTAAAAACTTGTCAAATACCTTGAACAAACATTGTTTTAAGAGTCTTTCCCCATCATAGGCTATTAGTTTCTCATTGAGATTGAATAAGAAAATGTATGATAAACATCTCATACCTTCAAGCTGATTACTTAAATGCTTGTAGATTCCTCTTCAAGATTGTGATCATGGAACAACGATAAACTAAACTTTGTTCCTTGGCTATCATTGCTTTAGCTTTGTTGTCGTACTTTATGAGATATTGAAAGTCTTCATTACTCTATTTTCCTTCTAGTTTGAACTGAAATGACATCCTTCATACTCTCATCTAGTACTGAATATGGTATTCTTGGTCTTCAAGCTCCATACCTGCATAGTCCAGACTCCATCCTAGAACTCCATTTGCTTTTTCCAAGTTTTCTTCATACTTGGGTCAATTTTCTTCTCCCTTATGGTTTTTCAAAGGTCCTTCAAGCCGAGACATAGGTTTTAGATGGATCAAGAATTCTATTTCTTGGCATATGACAGAATACTAGCTACTCTTGCATGTATTATTACTCTTACTATATGGCAGACTAGAGAGTCACAAGTACAAAAAGGTGTGTACATCAATCAAGGCCCTTATGTAATTTTTGTATTAACTGAAATATATATGTGTGTGGTGGGGGAAAGGGGATTGAAGTAGAAATATGTTGATATATGGATTTCCCTTTCCATATGTTCACACAGTGACAAAATTATGGTATATTCTTTTTTGTGATGAGTTTTTAACTTGTACATATTTCAGGGATTGAATTTTTCAAGACACGAGCTGGAAAAATAGAGGAGGAGGCTGATAGCCACAGGCCAAGTGGATTTGAAATAGTTTTCCCTGCAATGCTAAAAGAAGCTAAAGCCTTAGGTCTGGATCTGCCTTATGAATTTCCTTTCATCAAGCAAATCATTGAAAAGTGGGAGGCTAAGCTTCAAAAGTTAGAATCTGATCACCATTCTCCTCTATCATTGATAAATTTTCCATCTCTCAAAGTGATAACTGACTAACTTTACCTTTTACCTTGGTGGTGTTTGGATCAGGCTTCCTCCTGATCTTCTCTATGCGTTACCAACAATGTTACTCTATTCTTTGGAAGGCCTGTAAGAAATAGTAGACTGGGAGAAAATAATGAAACTTCAATCCAAGGATGGATCATTCCTCAGCTCGCTGGCATCTACAACGGTTGTGTTCATGTGTACAGGGAACAAAAAATGTTTGGATTTCTTGAATTTTGTCTTGAAGAAATTCAGAAACCATGGTATGAAAATTTACAATATGATTTCAGGAAGGCCCTTTTCTTTTTATATACTTTGTGAAAAATGTTAAATTTTAAATTGAAGATTGCGAATGAAGAATTTAGGGTCTATAACTTCAAAAATAAGCATGTAGCCTGGAATTTAGGGTCTGTCTAATGCATTTCTCCATTATTTTGGCTTGGAACAATGCCTCCACTATGGTGAGTGAGGGGGTTGGGAAGCCCGAGTCACATGTACCCAAAGATTTAGAGTTTGTTGTTGCGTTTCCATCCCCTATTTGAATAAGCCTGTTGGGATTTCATCTCCTCGTGCATATTTTCAATGATTAAAATTTTTCATATTGTATTGTGGTGTAGCCCTTGAGTGAGTTTTGGATTTGTAAGTTTTATTGGTGTTTCATTTATAAAAACAACTGTTTCAAATTGAGATTTATGGATTCCACTTCAATATTTGGATATAACTTGTTATTTCAGATTTAAGGCATTCCATTCTCACTAGCAGATTTTTGATGTGTGCTACCCAGTATGAGAAATTCGTTGGAGGTGAGAAGGCATATTTCCTACCAGCAGATTGACCGTGGAGTTGCCATCTCCTTGCTTCTCGTTGTTACCACTATCTATCA
Organism: Pinus albicaulis; assembly: GCA_034641835.2. Taxonomy (NCBI): domain Eukaryota; kingdom Viridiplantae; phylum Streptophyta; class Pinopsida; order Pinales; family Pinaceae; genus Pinus; species Pinus albicaulis. The sequence continues at coordinate 253,800,503 of CM076574.1, read as the reverse complement.
TGTTGTTAATTTTAGGGCATTTGTTGCAAATAGACAATTTTAGATTTTTATTTTTATTTTTATTTTTATCACAGTAATTTCCTTCCACCATTATCAGCATTATACATAACAGTAATGCAATGTAACAGTAAGGAACAATAGAATAATAGCGGAGACAATAAGGACACCAATATTTAGGTCGGAGACTAGGGAAAAACCCCACAAGGGGGAAAACCCAAACTTAATTCTTCTTATTATTCGATTAATATCAAGAGTTCAGCAGAAAGAGATACAATGAGATGCAATACATCAGGCCACCTAGGGGCCAACAACTTTTGCTTGCCCAACAAGCCTAATTTAGGTCATTGTCAATAGCTGATGTAAGATCACTATCTATTAACCATCATGGTCCTGATAAGAGTCACTGTCTTATTGTCACATGCTGCATATCATGTTTTCAGTGTTCACTTTGATCAGATATAGTGCGTAGGACAACCTCACAGTAGTCACCTCCATATTGTATAATGTCAGTATATTTTACCCTGGACCTGTAGTATGTTAGGTTTCCATCTGGTGACATTGTAGGTTAGATTCTGTAGCATTAGGTCCCATCCTATAGCAATATATGTTTAGTCCCATAGATAAGTCCGATAGATAAGTCCTCCATAAGATTAACCGAGCTGCCACAGTAGAGTCATAGAAATATCCGAAGTTGTGTATTTCACTGTGCCAAGATCCAAACTATGGTACCATAATACTTTTCAACAGAAACCATGCCTTAAGAGAGATCCAAGCTGCTTCAGGGAACAGATATTCAAGCCTGTGCCATAGAAAGATGTTGCATTGGTTGTTGCAATTAATCTTTGTGATGATATATTTGAATATCAAATAAAAATTGTCTACTTTTGAATTCTTTTACTGAGTGTCTGTTTTGGATGGGTACGTAGTTGTGCTGAGATAATTGAAAATATCGGATTTGTGCAGAACTATGTTTGCATCATCGTGCACCTGGATGACAGAGGAGTCTCGTTCAAATAAAAGGAGGAACATTTCATAACCTGGAGCAAGGTTGTTGAGCAAGCATAGAATAATAGTGAAATTGTAGCAAAGGAAGAGAGTAGAAGCCTCCCACATCAAAGTCACGAAGGCATATGAACACAACAATTAAATCGTTTTATAGATTGTGAATTTCAGTTAAGGCGGGTAGTGGGCAGCGATTAGAAGAGCTGAAGAGAAATATTTTCAAATCCTGGGCTGGCTTGCTTTTGTTCCATTCCATTCAGAGCTGAAGAGCTGAAGAGCTGAAGAGCAGTATTTTCAAATCCAGGGCTGGCTGACACTCCAATTATTATAAATAAATATCTGATCTCAACACATCTAAGTTATGAACTCACTCCAATTATTATAAATAAATATCTGAACAAAGTCTTGAACAAAAGTGTATCTACGACATCATTTTTCATCGATTCACAATTGAATGCACAGTCTCGTTGGCATAATTGTCTTCATAATGTATTGTCTCGCTTCAGTGGATGTATAATATTTCTTCAGTATAGAGTATGTATTGTTTCATTTCAGTTCAATATATATAAGGTCTTGCTACAGTAAAGTATGTAATTGATCTCAGTTCAGTACAGTAATATGATGGTCTCAGCACTCTGATGTATAGTTAATCTCTGCACTCTGGTATGGGTCCTAGCACACAATAGTATGGTTGACCTCAGCACAATTGCATGTTTGGCGGCAACACAATTGCATGTCTGGTAGCATCACAGTTTTATGTATATTAAAATTTCATAATTCAACTCTTTTGAGGTTTGCAACTCAGCCTTCAACAAGCCTGTAATTAGGCCTAAGTAAAATCTTGAATTTGACTCCTCTTGTAGTCTACAACTCGACTTTGTGACCAAAGAAATTCACTCTGTGGAAGCCAGTAATTTTGACCCATGTGCAAGAAACTTTAGACCTGCAACTATTTCAGATCTGTATTCATTTTTACGATTGGTCGCATTCATTTTTTTTAAATATTTTAAGTCATGCGTCAGAAGACCGACACATCATAAGCATCGAAAAACTAAAGTTATAGTTTAAAAAAAATTTTACTATGCTGTCAGAAAAGCGACGTTTTCCAACGTCGGAAGAGCGACGTTCCCAAATGCGGAAAAGCGACGTTTCCAAACGTCGGAAGAGCGACACCACTAGCGTCGGAAGAGCGACTTCTGCTCAATGTCGGTATTGTGACACTTCAAAGCATGGTTAGCCATAACGTCGGTCTTCTGACACTTTATGAGCGTCAGTATTGCGACACTTTGGAAGCGTCGTTAGCCATAACGTCGGTCTTCCGACACTTTACGATCGTCGGTATTGCGACACTTTAGAAGCGTTGGTATTGCGACGCTTCTGCAAAACGTCGGAACAAGTGTCGCAATACCGACACTTTATGGAAGTGTCAGAAGACCAATGTTATGGCTAGCCACACTTTGAAGTGCCTCATATTGTCGCTCTTGCGACGACTAGGTGTCAGAAAACCGACAAATTGGCCGTCGGAAATTGGGCCAAATTTACTAGTGCGTGAAGGGCAAAAGCTGGTTAGCTACGACCAGTTTTGCAAAACCGTCTTATCTTGAAGGCCAAGACTAAATTATGAATTTTTTTATGAATCAATTGAACGATCTGTTTTGGCCTTTAGCCAACAGATCTATATAATGTAAAGTGTAAATAGGACCTCAGAGGAAGATTTTTAGAGCAGAGTTTTAGAGTGAAGTTGATAGGCAGTAATCGGTCTTTTGTTATCACCCGAATATGGGCTGGACATTGTATCAATGCATGTATTTGCCTCAATAAATTAATAAAAGGTTTTCTACCTCATGTTTCAGAAATTATGTTTATGTTCTTTTAAGCTGATGAATTAACTGGTTTACTGAGCAGCGTTTTAATTTAAAAAGGGAAACGCACTGGTTGGCTAGGGCCCAACCAACCCAGCACGTTTACCCTATTTTCTGTTTCCTGTAATGTGTGTTTAAATTATTAAAGTGTGATTTAACTTTCAGCACATGTATTCCTATCTTACTGAAAACGGATCCGTCTTGTGAAGTAGTTACATTTTCTTTCCCTGCAATTTACTTTCCTGCATTTAATTTCAAATTGGATTTCCCCACCTGGTCTAAGCAGGAGGAGCAAACCTGCACCAGTGCACATTGGTGTGATATTTATTTTTCCTGTAGTTCACCGCCTGGTACAAGCAGGAGAAATGAACCTGCACCAGTGCACATTGGTGTGATGCAACAAGTTTTCTTAATCTAATTTTCGTGAATTTATTTCTTTCTTTCTTTCTTTAAACGATTACGACAGGATAAATGATTGTTTATTTACTTCTGCATTTTGTTAAAATCAGAAACATTCACTTTCATGTGTGCAATTTGATTTGATAGAAAGCTAGCACTTGCAATAATTGAACACTCATTTTAAAGATTAAACACTAAGTACAAGAAGCTATGATCAGGTGCAAGAACCATTTTCTTGCCACAAGATCCGAGTGCTATGAAACTTGAAAAGTTTGAGCCCTTGCATGAAGTAAAAATCCTTCAGTAAAGACAATATTTATACCTTCTACATAACTCTCTGATCCTGCACTAGTGCAGGATAGATTAATGCAAGAAGGAAATCTCTAAGGAAGCAGATTTAAGGGCCCATCTAACGAGACTACTAAAGCGTCTCTGCTAAGGGAAACCACACACTCAGTAGATTAAACAACCATTAGTGGGAGTGATTTCATTTTATCTTTAATTCTCTCTTGAAAATGCATACTTTCTCATTCTAGTCTTAGATTATTTTTGATGGTTCAAGTTGCCTTCTTCTCTTTTGATTTGATAATGCAATATTTCCTTTAAAGAAAGTAGGGATTTACATTAGAAAGATTCATACCATCTCTGGCATTGCCTGTGCTTCGTCTCTAAGTTTATGAATCCCCTGGGTTGAAAAATTAAGTGTTGAGGAGTTTGCTTAAGTGTAATTCCTGCACCCAACATTTTGGCGCCGTTGCCGGGGAGGCGATTTGATTTGGTATTTTTTTTTTGATTATACAATAGAGGTAATTTTTCTTTATTTTTGTAGTGTTTTTTATTTGAAGGAATTTTACGGTGTTAATTGATTTTTGACAGCATTTTTTAGAAGTTATTTGTTATTTTTATTTTTTTCTTTCCTTTTGAAATGAATGCCTAAGAAAGGTAAGGGTTCGAAGCCCACTAAGGGCCGAAATAATTATGAATTTTTTTTTCATATTGGGTCTCCTTCTGTCAGCAGGAAGCCCAATCCAATTCAAACCCATCATGCAGGAACAATCCACCTGAATTTTGGTAATAGCAGCTCAAGTGTGGATCAGCCTGTGAAGAGCGGTACAAGTAAAAGGGAAAAAATGGTGGACCAAGAAGATCATTTGGAAGGGACTGGTGACAACCAGGTAAGTGAAGGACAATCCACTTTTGTGTTTCCAATTGTGGATCGTGATACTTTGTCGCAGATGAAGAATATTCCACCATCAGCTCTCCCTCATTTCCATGGTAAAGTTCATGAAGATCCTGACTCTTTTATATTTGAGTTTGATATTCTGTGTAGAAGTTATGATTATGCAATTGAGGCTCAGAAGTTAAGATTATTTCCTGTTACCCTCAAGGAATCAGCTCTCCGCTGGTTTATGGGGTTAGGAGGAAACACCATAACCTCTTGGGATCATATGAAGAGAGTGTTGTTGTCTAAATATCAAGAATATTTCAAAACTCAGGACATGCAGGATGAAATTTTTACAATCATACAAGATGATGATGAAATGCTTGAAGATTATTTGGAAATATTTCTGTATATTTTACAAAGGTAAAAACTTAAGCTTGATCCCAACACTATTAGAACCTTGTTCTTAAGAGGACTTACTGATAATGATAGAAATAATTTGAATATGTTAGGACAAGGTGATATTTCTAAGCAAAATTTTGATCAAATTTGTGAACTATGCAGGAAATTTTCAAGAAACCAGTATAGATCCAGTAGAGGAACTCGAAATAGAAATAGAAAAACTGAATCTACTGATGCTATGATTATTGGACTAGAAAATAAAATGGAAAACATGAAAATTGATATAATGAACATTGTTACCAAACAGTTAGACTCCTTAAAATTTCAGCAGAAACTCATGAAGGAACAAGAGTCATTATGTATTTTCTGTCCTAAATGTAGAGACAAGCATCCTCCTAAAGAGTGTCCTCTTAATTTGAAAGAAACTAATAAGTGTGTTATTTGTGCAGAAGACCATATCACAGAAAAATGTCCCTCTATACCAGGAATTAAAGTTGTATTCACAGGGGGACATCCTGAATCTGAATACTTGAATGCTATGGTAGCGAGAAGGAATTGGCCTGAGGTAGGTACAGGTATGGCTTTTGAATTTTCTCCACACTATTTTGGTTATAATTCACATGCATATTCTTATCCTAACTCTCATCAGTAGTGGCAGTATGGGAATCAATATCAGCATGGGAAACCTTCTCAACCATGGAAACAAGGTTGGAGAGGGCCAAATAATTCTCCATATTCCTACCAGCCACCTATGCAGTCATACCCATCTACACATGCACATTATTCAATGCCTCAACTTCCGAGTCAGTCCACTCCACCATTGCCTTTACCTCCACCCTTTCGACCTCCTCAGTTGCCTGCTCAACCTATGCCCAATCCTAATAATAATAAAGCAGTGCAAATGATCTATGTAACAAACCCACCTTTACCATTCGAATACCAGTCTATTCCAGTTGGGGTTCATGATATTTAATTAAGATCGGGAAGGACTGTAACATCAGAAAATCAGAAGCAACCTATGGTGATCGTTGAAGAGAAAGGAGAAGAGGCAACTTCTTCTTCCAACCAACCTCCCTTCCCAGAGAGGCTAGTAGTGGAAAGGAGTGAGCCTATTTCTGAGACTAGTTTGGCATCTGAGCTTCAAAATATTTTCATTAAGATACCCTTGCTTCAAGCCATCAAAGAGATCCCCATTTGTACCAATATTATTAAGAAAATTTATCTCAAGAAACCTGGGAGGAAGAGATTGGAACCCCGAACCATTCAATTTGTTGGTAGGGCAGCAGAGTTGATGATGGGATGTGTGTCTGTGGAAAAATATACTGATCCCGGAAACCCTATTGTCTCAGTTCAGATTGGTAATGTCCTTGTCTCTAATGTTCTTATAGACCTGGGGGTAGCCATTAATGTCATGAATAAGCAAACCATGGATCAACATTGGTTATCTCATCTTCGCCCTACTCCCACTGTGCTTGAATTAGCAGATAGATCTAAAATTAAGCCAAAAGGAGTATTGGACGATGTGATCATGTCATTAGATTCTTGGGAATATCCTGATGATTTCATTATTCTTGAGCCAAAGAACCCAGTAGGAGGACATCCCTTGATCTTGGATCGACCATGGCTCTCTACGGTCAATGCATATATTGGATGTCATTCCGGTGATATGTATATCTCACATGGAGATTCTAGGAAGAAAGTTACCTTATACCCCCCTACTAGATCCATTTAGGACCTTCAAGATACTTTATGGTTGGATCAAATCAGTGATGAGGAGACTCAGTCTGTTTCCCTTATCCATCATTATACTGGGTCTTCACAAGAAGATGAGATTCAATATTTTCTGAATAATCTAGACACTATGCCTAATTATGAGCCCTTGAGCCAAATTTTCAGCCTAGATTTTCAAGAAAATCATGATTTTAATTCTTTTGTACCACTGCATTTGACCACTCCCTTGAGTACTCCTGAGCCTGATACCACTCTTGTTGAGATTAGCCTTGGTAAATCCTTGCATATTATTTCAGATTTGGACTCATCTCAGCAAGAACAACTTGTGAATTTGTTGCAAAACCATCTTAGTGCCTTTTCTTGGGGCTATGAAGATATGAAGGGTATCCCTCGTGAAACTTGTACACATCACATGTATATTCATGAAGGAACCCGACCTGTCCGACAACCCCAAAGGCGAATGAATCCAGCTCTAAGAGATATTGTGAAGGAAGAAGTACAGAAAATCTTAGATGTCGGCTTTATCTATCCTATTTCCGACAGTTAGTGGGTCTCTCCATTAGTAATAGTACTTAAGAAATATGGAAGATGGTGTACTTGTATTGGTTATCGAGAATTAAATAAAGCCACTCTTAAAGATTACTTCCCTCTCCCTTTCATTGATCAGGTGCTTGATACCCTTGCAGGAAATAAATATTTCTCCTTTTTGGATGGATTCAGTGGTTATAACCAGATACAAATTGCACCCGAAGATCAGGATAAAACTACTTTTACATGTCCATGGGGGGAATTTTCTTATAAAGTGCTTCCCTTTGGTTTATGTAATGTCCTGGCTACCTTTCAAAGGGCAATCCTGGCCATTTTTGCTGATCTAGAATTTGCAGAAATTTATATGGATGACTTTTCTGTATTTGGTGATTCTTTTCAGAAAGCTCTCAAAAATATGGAGAAAGTACTTATTCGTTGTCAGGAAGCCCATATCGCTTTGAGTGACAAGAAATGTAGATTAATGTGCAAAGTGGGAGTGGTGCTTTGCCATTTGATTTCTGACAAAGGTATCCAGGTTGATCCGGCAAAGATTGAAATCATTTTGCATCTTGCACCCAAAACTAAAAGGGAAGTAAGAGGTTTTTTAGGACATGCTGGTTACTATAGAAGATTCATTGAAATTTTTTCAAAGATAACTGCTCCTTTTTTCCAACTTCTAGCTAAGGATAGTGAATTTTCTTGGTCCACGAATTGCCAACAGTCTTTTGAAACATTGAAGGAAAAGTTGGTGCAGGCACCAGTTTTGCGAGGTCCAAACTGGTCCCTGCCTTTTCACATTTCCTCTAATGCTTCAGATTTGGCTATTGGCGTAGCTTTAGGAAAAGAGGAAAATAAGAAGTCCTATGCTATTTATTATATTATTGAAAATTTATCTTCCGTTGAATTGAATTATACAGTTACAGAAAAAGAGTTTTTAGCTGTGATTTTTGCAATTGATAAGTTCAGGCACTATATTACAGGATATGAAGTATTTGTACATACTGATCATTCCGCAACTAAATATTTGATGAATAAACCATTGAAAAGCGGGAGAGTGACTAGGTGGTTACTATTGTTGCAGGAGTTTAATGTTACTATTGTTGATAGACCAGGGAAATCTAATGTTGTAGCATATTTTCTTTCTAGATTAGATAATCCTGGTGAAGCAACTCCTGTTAATGATGATTTTCTAGATGAACATATTTTTTCTATGTCTACAGATTCTTCGTGGTTTGTTGACATTCTTAATTACTTAGTTACTGGAAAAACACCACCTCACTTGTCTGCTCGTGAAAAGCGGAATATTATTTAGAAAAGTGCTGCATATTCCCGGATTCAAGGAGATCTCTTTTACATTGTTCTAGATCTGATTATCCGTAGATGTGTAAGAGAGGAGGAAGTGTTTGACATATTGAAATCTGCTCATGATGAACCTTTTGGAGGCCACTTCTCTGATAAGCAGACCTCATATAAAGTATTACGTGCTGGTTACTTTTGGCCTTCCTTCTTTAAGGATGCCAAACAGTATGTCAGGCGATGTGATAGTTGTCAATGAATGGGCCAGCCTAATCAAACCAATGAAATGATTTTATGCCCCCAAGTTATGATTGAACCATTTGAAAAATGGGCTATTGATTTTATAGGGCCAATAAATCCAACATCCTTAAGTAAAAATCATATTTTGGTTTGTACAGATTTTGTTACAAAATGGGTAGAGGCTAAAGCTGTTTCTTTTGCTACAGAAAAAGTTGTTGTTGATTTTATTTTTTTTGAAATATTTACTAGATTTGGTATGCCTAGAGAAATTGTTTCTGACAATGGTCCACAATTTATTTCTAATCTGGTGCAGGGTGTGATGGAGCAATACAAGATCCGACATAGGAAATCCACGCTGTATCACCCGCAAGAAAATGGACAGGTGGAATCTACAAACAAAGTGATCAAGTCCATTCTTACAAAGATAGTCAATATGCATCGGAAAGACTGGGCTAAAAGATTACCAAAAGCTTTGTGGGCATACATAACCACTTGGAGAAATAGCATGGGACATACACCATATGAGCTGGTATATGGCAAACAGGTTCTGTTACCAATTGAGTTCCAGATCAAAACCTTCAGAACTGCAGTTTAGTTAGGACTAGATCTCTTTGAGGCACAACAACATCGTCTTCTCCAATTAAATGAGTGAGATGAATTTCACAGAGATGTTGTTCAGCAGAACATCCTAATTCAGAAGCAACCAAAAAGGTGGCATGACAAGACTATTCAGAAAATGCAGTTCCAACCAGGTGATTGGGTACTCCTCTATGATTCTAGATTTAAAATTTTTAAAGGGAAGTTCGATATATGTTGGATGTGACCTTATGAAGTGATCCGAGTATTCGAGAATGGAGCAGTAGAAGTAAAAACTATTGATGGACAAGATTCAATATTCTTAGTAAATGGGCATAGATTAAAGAAGTATTTTTAGCCACTTGCCAAGAAAGATTTTATACAGCAAGTCCAACAGAAATTCGGGATGGTAGTGGTAAATAGTAAAACCAACCTTTTGAAAACATGAACTTTTCTTCTTCTCAAAGAAAAAAAAAATATAAAATTAATAAAAAAAAAGTAAAGAAAAAATATTTTCCTATAATTGTCAAAATCAGTTCGATGACATGATTGTAGAAAGGTCAACTTGAAAACCAGCTTGCTGGTAGGAAGATCAAAAATTTCTAATAAGAAGAGAATGTTTCTTGATCTTTAGATATGCTAGCGACCACCGAGAAAAAACAGGTTTAGTAGACTTTTATACATTGGGATAATTAGCATGGATATTCTTATTCAAGTAATACTTAATTCTCGCTGCAGTTATTTTTTTCTTGCACCAGTGCAGGCAGACCTTCCAGAAAATTTTCTGCCTTTCTTCATATCCCATTTCGTAATACTCCCTCATTTTTCTTCTTTAAATCCTAGAATTATTAACCTTCCCACATTCTTCTGAATTTACCCTACCCACTTCGTAAAAATCCCACTTTACCCTTGAATTTTTTCCCTATCCCACTTCTGTTTATCCCCTCTTTGGTACTATTCTCGAAATCCCTGTAAAAAAATTCCTTCCCATTCTAAAATTTTCCCCTTTCCCACTTCTTTGTTCCCTCATGAATTCATTGCAGGATCTCATACACAAAGAGAAAAAAGATGCCTTGAAGCATTAAGAAAGGGCGAAGAAAATTTTCAATATCAATTGAGGAAGCTATGTTAAAAGTCCAACATATATTTTACTTAATTCTCTGTACTTTTTTTCAGACAATATGCTTGCACTAGTGCAAGCATATTGTCCTATATAATAATACAAGCAGAATGGTACTAACAAAACATCATAGTAAGCAGTGTAAACAGATCAGTGCAAACATGCACCTTGACAGAAGCAGAGTACAATTTGTTTTTTTTCATGAGCATATGTCATAGGAAGTGGTCATCATAAAATTTTACAAGCAGCCTTTTTCACTTATTTGATGAGTACTTATGCTATCATATTAACTAGGAGAAAATTATTTGAAGTACAAAGTGTTTTTTTAGTTAAGAATCATGATCATTTTTAATAAATGCTAAAGTTTTTTGAATTATGAAGGAATGCGGAAATGTTTAAACCATTGCTTGGATATGATTACCCTTTCCACCATGGTCCTAAACGCCCTTCATTTATGATGATTACCTCACTTAGTCGTTAAAAATGTCGTCGCAAGTACCAATCCCGCACGATTCTAAACATGCCGCGCATCTACGGCTATTTTGGTGGGATAGATCAGTGATAAGACAGAAGGGATGGTGGATGGTTGATCCCTATCTATAAAGAGTCAATTTTTCCGGTATTGCATGCAAAATTTTTTGATTGTTCATAACTGTTAAAGCAGAGATGCCGCCTGTTAGATGTGAACCTTCATCCCTCAGTGAGGTAGATCAGACCGCCAAGTTTCGCAATAGTCTTGCACTATTGTGAGACACGGGCTTTCTTCTGTTTTTGCAGAAATTTGATGGGCACAATAGTGAAGTGGCCCTATAGTTTGAAAAGAGTTTTAAAAACGACTGTATAAAGATTGGGCCCCTGAGATTTAAAGTCACGAAAAAATCGATAGCAGCAACGACGGGCTTACAAAACACTGGTGTGCATTACTTTAAAAATCAGAAGCTCGAGAGGAAGCACTGGCAGTGTTTCGTTGTTGATAAGGACATGAAGGTAAACTAGAAGAAAGGAGTTACGCACAGTGCCCTGCTGGGACAGTGGCGGGACCTCCTTTTCATTCTCTAGAAATTCGTGACTTGTGAGGGGACATACTCCCTCACCTTTGTGTATCATTTCAGGATGTTGCAACACTTTGAACCTGGATGGTACGTTCAGTGGAGGATGGATTTCACTTATTTTTTTCTTAAGAGTTTAGAAAAGATGGCCAAGAGTGTGCAGGGCACACGGGTGGACCAGGCCGATAAGAAATTGTATCATCACAACCTGATCAAAATCCTGGTCCAGAAACAATTGGAAATTAAGGGCATGACCTGGAAGGAGTTGCTGAAGCAGCTAGATAAAAAGCCCTCCGCAAGAAAGAAGACAGCTGCTGAAAAGAAAACAGAGACCCCCGCCAGCACAAGCAAGGGTCCAATTGTAAAGAGAAGTCCTTCTTGCACCAGTGCAGGAAGGAAACGAACCCGAAAATTAGAAAAAGAAAAGAGCCCATCTCCAAAGAAACAGAAAACAACGTGTACACCTGTTGAAGAAACTCCTCCGATGCCACCAGTGCATGAACAGACCCCCGAAGAAGATGATTCGCCATCAGTCCTTGCGGGTCGCAGAAAAATCTGTGGAAATTGAAGATGACACTCTGTTGGCCGACTTTATTAAGGGCCGAAAAAAGAATGAAGAACCTGGTGCGGAACCATAGTCCCCACAGAATGTTGAATCCCCACCTGCACCAATGCAAGAAGAACTAGTACAAGAAGAACTGGCATAAAAAGAAAAATAACCGACATAGGAAGACGAAGAAGAACTGGAAGAAGTAGAAGGAGAAGACGAAGAACCGGAAGAGCAAGAAGAAGAAGAAGAACCGAAAGAGTTAGAAGAAGAAGAATAACCAAAAGAGGAAGAAGTGCTTACTGAAACCCCGAGGGATACTGAGGTCCCTGAAGAAAACACAACCCCTGTTGAGATAGAAAAGGAAGAAGATTCGGTAGCTCCTACTACTCGGATAGTCGAGCTAGAACTCCAAGTACAGAACTTAGAGCAGCTCGTAGCTAAAACGCAGGAGGAGAAAGAACAGAATATGGAAGAATTCACGGCGGAGATCCAGAAGAAGAAAGGAGAAGTCAGGGTATGGAAGTACCGTGCTTCACAATGTTTCAGGCGACTTAAAAAGGTGACGAAGAAATTAAAGAGCAGCAAAAAGATGAAGTTTGAAACAATGCAAATTGATGATAGTATGCCGGAGTAGGAGTGAGTTGGAACGCTCAAAATTTTGAAGTTTTTTTGCAGAGGTAAAGAGTTGTGTGAGGACACACAACAGCTTAGGGATGGGAGGAAGTTAGCTCCCTAATTTTCTCTCTTTTTACCATTTCCCCTTTCCTAAATTATAACCATTTACCTCTGTTTCACCCTTTTATGCACCCTCATCTTGCACCAGTCCAAGCATGGTGACACATTTCGTATAAAAATTTATTCTTCATGTTTTAATTCAATTTAGAATTAATTAAATATTCATTACATGATTTCTTACTTTTAAATCACTTTTGTAACTCATCGATATCTCCAAAGGTTATTTGATGGTTAAATTTCTTATCGTGACCACTGATCTTAGTGCAGGATCGGATCTTGCATTATTGCTAGCACAACAGATCTTCGTGGCAGATCAAAACCTCCTCAATCACTGCCCCGTCTTGAGCCATTTCAGCCACGATAGCGAATGATTCAAAGGTAGCCGAGACTAATCAGTGAAGGGCGAAAGATGGCTAGCTACGACTAGTTTTGCAAAACTGTCTTATCTTGAAGGCCGAGACTAAATTCTGCAATTTGTTATAAATTATTTGAACGATCTGTTTTGGCCTTCGGCCAACATATATATATAATGTAAAGTGTAAATATGAATTAGGAGGAAGAATTTTAGAGCAGATTTTTAGAGTGAAGTTGATAGGCGGTAACTGGTCTTTTGTTAGGCCCGAATCTAGGCTGGACATTGTATCAACGCATGTATTCGCCTCAATAAATTAATAAAAGGTTTTTCCGCCTCATGTTTCAGAAATTATATTTCTATTCTTTTAAGCTGATGAATTAACTGGTTTACTGAGCAGCGTTTTAATTTAAAAAGGGAAATGCGCTGGTTGGCTAGGGCCCAGCCAACCCAACACGTTTACCCTATTTTCTGTTTCCTGTAATGTGTGTTTAAATGATTAAAGTGTGATTTAACTTTCAACACATGTATTCCTGTCTTATTGAAAACAGATCCATCGTGTGAAGTAGTTACATTTTCTTTCCCTACAATTTACTTTCCTGCATTTAATTTCAGATTGGATTTCCCCGCCTGGTCTAAGCAGGAGAAGCAAACCTGCACCAGTGCACGTTGGTGTGATATTTCTTTTTCCTGTAGTTATGTTTATTTGGTTTTCCACTGCCTGGTACAAGCAGGAGAAATTTACCTACACCAGTGCATGTTGGTGTGATGCAGCAAGTTTTCTTAATCTACTTTCCATGATTTTCTTTCTTTCTTTCTTTAAACGTTTATGAGAGGATAAATGATTGTTTCTTTACTTCTGCATTTTGTTAAAATCATAAACATTCACTTTTATGTGTGCAATTTGATTTGATATAAAGCTAGCACTTGCAATAATTGAAAACTCATTTTAAATATTAAACACTAAGTACAAGAAGCTCCGATTAGGTGCAAGAACTAGTTTCTTTCCACAAGATCTGAGTGCTTTGAACCTTGAAAAGTTCGAGCCCTTGCATGAAGTAAAAAGCCTTCAGTAAAGACACTATTTATACCTTCTACATAACTCTCTGATCCTGCACTAGTGCAGGACAGATTAATGCAAGAAGGAAATCTTTAAGGAAGCAGGTTTAAGGGCCCATCTAACGAGACTGCTAAAGTGTCTCTGCTAAGGGAAAACACACACTCAGTAGATTAAACAACCATTAGTGGGAGTGATTTCCTTTTATCTTTAATTCTCTCTTGCAAATGCATACTTTCTCGTTCCAGTCTTAGATTATTTTTGATGGTTCAAGTTGCCTTCTTCTCTTTTGATTTGGTTCTACAATATTTCCTTTAAAGAAAGTAGGGATTTACATTAGAAATATTCATACCATCTCTGGCATTTCCTGTGCTTCGTCTCTAAGTTTACGAATCCCCTAGGTTGACAAATTAAGTGTTGAGGAGTTTGCTTAAGTGTAATTCCTGCACCCAACAACACCTACGTGACACATGGAGGTGGTTAGTGGTGCCACCTAGCATAGGTAAGTTATGTCCTGTTGATGAGGCAACACACGTGGTTAGAAGCCACGTCACAGCGGATATCGCGAACACACAGGTATTGTGTAGTTCATATTGATCCAACAATGGTAAGTATGTATCGGGTCGAACATACCTGTGTGTTAATGCCCTAAATATCACCCAATACAATTAGATGCTTATGAATTAATGAGAGAGACAATTGTATATTATATCAGGTGCAAAACTAATCGAGGTTTAAGTCATTAAGAGTTACCCGATGCATAAATGGTTTGTATTGTTTTCATCAAATGGATGATGATCATGCGGTTGTGGCCGCGAAGGTGTTTTGGTGCATTGATAATGCGAGGATAGACATAAGACATAAATGGTGATTGTCCTTATCAACAAATGTGAAAATGAACAGTGTGTCGTGGAGGTTTGAATGGAGTGCCATTCTAAAGAAGTGGCATAGGGCACTATGGCACTAAGACGCTATGACGTGGCAGGTAGCATGGTGGGATTCATATGAGTAAGTTGTAACAAGTGGTTGCCACATGGTGAATCCGTGTTGATGCAGCAAGATTTATGGGGCCCGAACTTCAAATGGGCATAAATTTCAATCCAAAGGTTGGATTGAGGAAAATTTTATATCTTTGGAAAGCTCTTGACAAGTTGAACATGATGGATTTATCCAATATGAGTTCCACACACTTTGGGTGAGAAGGAATTTTGTAACCTTGTCTTCATAATGAGACCATGGAGGTTGGTTTAATTGGAGATAACACCTTCCACTGGGATTAGGAAGTCCAATGGGATGGTAGAGAACATTACAAAAAGGAAAAAAAAGGCATAACTATTTTGGAAATAGTATTCAACGTTTAATTTGTGTATATTGCTAAAATATTATAAAATATTTTATAAATATTAAATCCCTACCATCCACCTAATAATTATTGATAATTAAATTAAAATTATATAAATCATATTCCAAAATAAATATACTTATCAACATAATAAAATATTTTATTATATAATCTTTAATTTTTTATTTTATTTTATCAATAGTTAATTATATATATTTTTAATCAATTAAAAAATTTACTTGGAACCATATCAAAAGTATTACTATTAAACCCAAAAAAATATGGATGGTAAATTTTTTTTTTTATATGCCAAATTATTTACTTATCAATTTTTTATTTTTTATTTAGTTTGAATGGTTAATTTTAATAATTTGTATTATTGAAATTTAAAAAAATTAAAAATATCTTTATTATTAATTACAAATAAATGTACCCCGGATGCGGGTGCAATATTGTGAAGGGACGTCATTCAATCTGCAGGACGACGCGTGGCAAGGCCACATGGCCGCCTGCAGCCAGACTTTAAGATACCTCGAGTGTCTTAACTCCTCAGGCCGCCAACCTCTGAGGCATTTACGCCGGTGGGGAAGATGAGGCCACGAGCTTTGCATAATGCCGTCCTCTGATTTCAGTTTTTCGTTCCTCGCCCCCGCGCATGAGTCTTCGGCTCTGCTGCAGCTTTGTTCGATAGTCTCCATGCAGAATTGGCCTCCGCCGGTTAGCTCTGGTTGCCCTCCTAAAGCGGAGCTTCCCCGCTCACACACCTCGCTGGGCAAACGCTGTCACCTGGGTTGCTTCCTGGAGCTTCTTCCTGGTTATCACTTCTCCCATAGTCCTTTCTGTCCTTTGCATTTCGCCTCCCCGTCTCAACTCAATTCGCCTTCTTCCCTGCATTTCTCTTCCCCATCTCAACCCAATTCTACCCGCTCTCATAGTTATCGTGGGACAATGCCCAGGCTCAGGCACAGGCTCAGGTGTCGTAGGGGCAGCACCCGAGCTCAGCCCTCTAGCCGACGCCACTCCCCCTCCAATATTACTTCGACTTCCGCATCTGAAAGCTCTCATGGCAGATATCCTGTCACGCGAAGCGGGCATGGGCATGGGCGTGGATGCAGTCTTCCTTCCCACACTCGTGGTGGCTCGGTCTCTCAGTCTCCTCCCCACTCCCGTCCTGCCGCCTCGGCTTATCTCGCCAACCCATCCACGACCCATTTTCACTTCCAACGCTAAACTATTTGGCCCTTAGTTGTTGCGACTGTCTCTGTCACCTTCAAGGAAATTCCGCAAGCTGGCCCTGATCCTCTCCCTCCTGCGCACCCATCCAACAAGCAGGACCCCTCTAAACTTGTGCAGGCCACTCAAACTGGAGAAAAAGAGACTTCTCTGAAAGCTGGCGCTGGCAGCTCGTGTCTCCAACAGGAAAAAGACAAGCAGGAGGGCTGTGGCGAAGCAGGAGAAGCAGCAACACCAGGAGAATCAGCAGCACGCAATTGTCCCATTCCAGAAGACGATGACGACTACTGGTGCAGAATTGAAGAAGAGCCCCCCTCTAAAGACTATGGTCTCTAGTGCAGGTAGCCTCATTCACGTAATTTTGCTCAGATTTTATGTCATTTTTTTGCTTTTGGAAGTCATAGTTATTTGGTATGTCAAACTGAAGTCACAATTTTTTGGTTATGTCAAATCTGGTTTCCTCTTTTGAGGCAGCTCATATACTTTTCTCAGGCTGGTTTCCCCTTGTGGGTAGCCCATTTTTGTCATTTTGTTGAACTCATGACGCCTCTGACGGCCTTAAGTTGTATGTACCATATGTTTCAGTAATAGATTTTAGACTTACTTAGAAAAAAAGAGAAAAAAAAAATTACAAATAAATGTAATTATTAATATAATTAAGTGAAATATATTTTAAATTAATATTTTTATAAAAAAAGAGAAAAAGAGAATTGAAGATGAAATGTTTTATCTTGTAATCAAATTAGATTTAAATTTTAAAATATTTGTCACACTATAAATTTTGCTAAATTTTTAATTAAACAACATTATAGTGATTTTTGAAATATTTTGTTAATATTCTTTAAGTATATAAATAAATTTATATATATAAATATATATAACTATTTTCTTTTCTTTTTTAAATTTAATAGACGATCTAGTTTGAGTGAGCATTCATGTTCATCACCACCACTATATTAATAAAGAAAATGGTTTTAATACTTCCGAAACAAAATTATAAATTATAAATTTGTATGGTGGAATTGTTAGATTCATCCCCAATGCAATTATGATGAGCTTACCCACTCAATGTGTTTACAACATATATGGTAATATGTTTAGGTCGGGCAATTTTGTTGTACAGGACATAGCTCAACCATGTCACATGGGGCTCTTCAACATAGAAATGGAGGGCACTTCAAGTAATGATCGAAAACAATTGTCCAATTATCTCCAAACTTAAAAATGGGAGAGGGCACTTCAAATAATGATCCAAATCAATTCTCCAATTATCTTCGAACTTAAAATGGGGGAGGGCACTTCAGGTAATGATTCAAAGTAATTCTCCAATTAACTCCAAACTTAAAATGGGGAAGGGTGCTTGAAATAATCCAAAGAAATTCTCCAATTTCAAGTAATCTAAAGCAATTCTCCAATTATTTAAAATATTAAGAGATTGAGTGGAGGGTCTAGTCTAGTCTAGTGTGGTAAGCTACACTCCATGAGCTTACAACAATGGTATCAGGTGGGTGGGTTATAAATAAATCAATGTTAAATGTTATATAATCTAAGTTTATTATTGTCACATTTCTTTTTTAACATATTTTTTTTTTAATGTAATAATGTAACTTATTATATAAACCATAAATAAGGGTAAGATATTCATTAGGGTTCAGGGTTGTTTAACAATAGGGCTTAAATTCATTACAATAATATACTCAATATGAGCTCATCATGTCACATGTCTAAAGTCATTACAACAATATACTCGATATGAGCTCATCACGTCCTAGAGTTCAAGTTTATTATAACAATATACTCAATATGAACTTATCATGTAACTTGCTTGAATCTAGGTGGGGAGGATAATAATAATTTCTCCTCATCAATCAAAATAAATCCAATTTACAAACTTCCTTTCACTTATTACTTAAAACAATATATAATTTAAAATAAATAAATAAATACAAATGAAAATTAAACATTTTTGTATAATCCATATAAAATACCAACCATTTCTTAAAATTAAGTTAGATTCATTATATATTTAGAGATTAAATTTCTTCAAACATAAATATTTATATAACATAAAATTTTATAAAAAATATTAATATCTTGAAATATTCAATCTTATTAAATATTTAATAAATAAAAATAAAAATAAAAATATAATAATTATTAATAATAAAAAAATTAATAGGGGATGTAGGAGCAGGAAGTTATTCTTCACCCAAATGAAAAAAATGAGACTCAATATGCATGGGGATTAGCCATTGCGACCAATAATCAAGAAAAAATTTTAGCACTTTGGAAAGACATGGAACTAGCATTAGTCATAAATATCCTTAAACTATCAGTGTTAAGGGATTCAATGATCATTATCTGCCAATTGTAGAAGACTAAGCTATCAAGGAAGTTTGAACAACTTGAATTATTTGAATTGTATAGGCACTTAAACATAGTGGCAGACATAATGGAAAAAAAAAGAGCAACAATGAAGCAAAGAAAAATATAATTAGAACAAAGCTTTTAATTTGATATGCACCCATACTTTAAATATGAGAAAACATCAAAGTTATAATAATAATAATAATAGTAATATAATTTTTAAAGTTATAGTTAAGTCAGACACCAAATTGGTGTATGAGACATTTTGTTTGTGAAACAAGGGACCCATCTCCATGAAGTTATTTAACTGCTAAATCTACGAATGCATACATGTGACCTCATATAAAAAAAACCTTAAAAAACAAAACATTAAAATAATGATACAAACCTGCACGATGGGACTTTAGATTGCAAATCGAAGCATACAAGTATCGAAATAAGGTTCACATTAAATCATGTCACAAGGCACTAAAATAGTGTCTCAGTCATAATAAGAGATGACATATCCAGTCAGTGAGCATGAGCAACAACTGTCATAAGGAGTTGATTTATCAAGGACGGGAGAGGATGCGGAGACCCTTAGCTCCAGAGATATATTCATATTGCAACAAACTGGAGTTAATAGAGGCTTCTCCACTAGCGACAATAAGATTTCAGTTTGGAAATGGAGGCCTTGAATCCCACTTGCACAAGGCAATGGTGAAGATGTAGTTATTTAAGAAATTGTGTGATTCCTTAGATGTGTAGTGTTCAGAGGTTACAAGTGGTCATTGATGAGTTGTGGGGAATTATTAATAATAATTACAAAACTTAATAATTAATAATTTAATATAAATAATCATTATATTAATGTCAATTTCATTGGTGCACATAGGCTACTCTCCCATACACATTTCTCAATACATATAAAACAACACTTATGACAGATTTAGACAATTTCCAAATTTTGACTAAAAAACATTTTTGAGACTATTCTTAAAACAATGCAATTTCTTAAAAACTTTGAATGTTCATAAATGTTTTTCTTTCTTTGGGTGATTAAGTTGAGTTTAGGTCGAAGAAGCAAATTATTTATTGGATGGAAGAAGAATGATCAATTTACAATGAGATGCTTATCACCAGGATTTAGTGAAACTCAATCAATCTTGGACACACGTTGGGATAGTTTTAATTCCCCCAAAGTAGCCTCTATCATCAACCCCTCCCCATGAGGCTTGAACCTACAACCTGGCAGGGACTAAACCCCATACAAATCAACTGGTCTACACCTCATGGGTTTGAAAGCTATGAATACTACTTAAGCACAACTTGAGTGTTCCTCACGTCTTTAAATTTTGTAATTTTTGGAGTCATTTAAAGTGAACCAACCTAGATCCATCTTAACTCTGGATATACCATGCACCAAAAGGGATCAAATATCTTCTTACTCTAAAAGAAGTTTGCATCTCAAAATATTTGTTACCTCTCGACGCTTGGTAGATACAGAGTTAAGATTGATCTTGATTGGTTTAGTTATTAATTATAATTATAATTATTAATATAATTATTAAATTTTTTTTTCTTTAATTTAATTTAGTTTTTATTTTATTTTATTTTGACCGAGTCAAAATGTTAAACAAGACATTGCATCTCTACTATATTGGGTTGGATATGTTTTTTATGTTATTTTGATCGACTCAAAATGTTAAACAAGACATTAAAACATCTCTACCATATTGGGTTGGAAAACACCTAGAAAAAACATGTACGAGAGTCTAATCAATTTTACCTATTGTATAGATAATAATTTTAATTTGTTTTCATTTTAAAATTAAATCTAAGACAATGAAATATAATAATTTCACATTCCAATATCAAAACATATTTTTTTCACATTTCAAAGATATGAATTTTCCTTTCACATTTAAAAAAATCCATTTGAATGACTAATTGAATTGATTTAAATCTCACATCAATATGGCAATCGAAACACTAATCACTCAGTTGAAATCCTAATAGTAAGATTTTAGAATTTTGTTATAATAATCTATGTCGGTCATTGAGGCAGTAGTTTAAGCCATCAAAATCATCAATTAATTACCCAATGAATAATAGAGAGAATCAATAATACTATTTATTATCTCCTTTTATTTACGGAGTTCAATTTTTCTCTTAATTAACTTCGAATGGTTTAACGTTGTAGGGCAATGAAGTATCTAGTGTGTAACTATTTAATGTTTTAACACTGCACACTAAATAATTAAAAACTATTTTAAAATGGAGGCTTTAACTCAACCACAACTTAAAATTGACAATAGATATTGTTGTCATTGATGGAAAAGGAGTAGCAAAGGAGCAACAAGAGAAACAAGGTATGTTTCAATTGATCTTTAAAATCAAAGTATAAAAAACTGACGATGTTTTCAAGGTATATGCTTGATATGTAGTAGATATGGTTATGATTATTTAGCAGAGATCAATGTTGGAGAGGTACAAGTCAAGGAAATGAGAATGGGAATGCAAGACAAAGATGTGATGCAAAGGGTGATGGCAAAGGTGCAACAAGATAGGTCTTTGATGTCGTTGATATTGTGATGATTCTTGTTATGCTTTATTAACATAAATATGGTCTAGCCTTATGAGAAACAAGATATACTTGTTATATCTAAGTAAAATGATATGTTTGTGATGCTTGGTCTACTTGATGATAGCAGGAGCAACAAGAGATGAAGGTGATGGCAAAGGACCAAAAAAGTAACAGAAACAAGAGAACAAAGATATGGAATTGGAGAGTGAATGTTTTTCTTGCATAAGTGATATTAATGTTTGCATATGTGATGTTGATTTGTACATTGTGTTGAGCATGTTATGCTTGTGATGCTTTACAGAAGTGTGAGGAGGTATGATCGGAAAGATAGAACAAAGTTATGCAGTGGTATGGCCTAGTTGAATGAAGATGTTGTTTCATTTAGATATATTTGTGTTGATGGATTGATGTTTGTGTTGATGGCTTTGATATTTTATGTTGAGATGGTGTAATGCAAGGCAAAGGCATGAATAAGTTGTGATACATATATTGTTATGTTGCAAAGGTTTCATAAAATCTTACATATACATATGTTGTAGCATTGTGATACATATGCTGAAGTATTTGCATAATGTTCCAGAGATTGTTATGTTGAAGAAATTGTTGTGATTCAAGGAAAAGGTACAAGGAGAAGGAAAAGGTATAAAGCAAAGGCAAAGGAAATGGAAAATTTTATGTTACACAATTGAAGGTTGATTTGTACTTTGTGTAAAGGCTTATAGTAATGCATGTTATTTGAATATTTTGAAATTTATTTTATGCATTTTAACATTCAAGAGATTAAATGGTTTTGAAATGAAGAGGCATCTCTTGAATGAAAAGAGACAAAACTTGTTCATGTTTGGAATACTAACAACCATCAAATCTTTCTTACAAAATTGTGTGAGGTTGGAGGGTTGAATAGTTTGAGCACTTGAGAATGTAAGAGTTAATTTGAGTTGTTTATTACCTGACACATATAAAGAAAAAGTGAAGCAGATTTTTGAAGAAGAAGAAGAAAATACAGAGATGGAGGTATGCATATTTATAGATCAGGTAACTGGCACATTGTTTTCTTTATGTATGAGGGGATTGTAGTCTCCTTTCAAGTTGTAGCTTGATAAAAATAACAGATCGGAGCCTGTCGAGGTAGGAGACTCCTTTGAGTTGCAGCCTGTGGAAAATTGATGGGAGTTGGAGCTTCCTTGCAAGTTGTAGCTTGCAGAATATTTGAGTAGTAGCCTTTAGTAGTTTAGAGCCTACATAAAATCAGATGTAATAAGGGAGTAGAAGCTTTTCTTTACATCACAATAATAACAAAGCTGTGGTTTTATCCCTTATGGGTTTCCAATCATATCTGGTATCCATGTGTTGATTTTATGTTGTCATGAAAGTTGTTATGTTGTGGTTCACATATTACTTGATGTTCATATATTAAATATGCATTTTATATGGTGTTAAACTGCTCATTAAATAGTTCAGTTAACCATTGAAAATATTAAAAGAAAAGTTGTACATAAATGTACTAAATTGATTCAACCCCTCTCAATTTATTTAAGTTTCCATAACATATAATAGTTATAATATTACAGAAGATGATGAAGTAAAAATCTCCATGAGATCAATATGCTTGTGGAAAACCATAAACTCGCGTAATTTTGAGGTTTTGTGATTAAAACAAAAACTCTGCAATATGAGAACCTATGCGAGATCGAAACATTATTTTGAGAACAGTTCAATTCTATAAAAAAATATATAACCTCTGCAAGTTAAAAAAATATCATCATTTTTACCGTAAATATATATAGAAACAACTTACTTCAACACCTGACCATCCAATGCACTAGATGCTCAGTATCCTAGAGAATTTTTCCACCACCAAAATATGGTATGAATGGTTTTCATGAAGTTCTTCGGCAATAATCCTCACAACGTGACACCAAGTCGGCCTATTTTTTTCTATAGTTTAAAGCAGATGGGATACATCTGAGATAATTGCATATTTTCTTATTTGAATCAATTGATTGTATGTGCTCTAATGTGAAGAGTTTGGATTGATTTATATCGGGAGGATAATGCTTAAAAATGTTTCACATCAAATAATAAATTTCCTTTAGAATATTACATTAGAGCCAACATTAAATCATGTTGGATTTTTTAGTTATAATAAAGTCGATATTAAAAATGTTGACATACAATATTTCTTACATTATACCTAATACTTACTCATCTCCCCCATATTGGGTTGTAGAGTGCCTTTTGGCACAATAACAAAGTTATTTTTGGTTTTCAGTTGTAGTGGATTTTAAATGTTTATAAAATATTGGATGTGTTAATTTAAGTTTTTTAAAATAAAGAGAGTATGATTTGAAAAGGTTTAATGATTAATATTGTGTGTTTTCACCTAAATAATTAAAGGTTCAAATTCAAAAGGAGTAGAATATGTGCATTTCTATATACTTTAACATTTAAATAGTTCTATAAAGGTAAATCCCTTAAAGTTTCAAATACTAATTTGGTGTGATACTTTTTTCTCTTTTATCAAATAAAATAAAACAAAAATTTTGTGAATAGATTTAGATATACTCATAAAATTTATTTATTTTTAATTATAAAATATAAATAATTATATTTAAGTTTTAAATTTTTTAGAAGAAAAGTGGTTAATATTCTGAAAAAGGTAAGTAGTTACTACTCTTTTTCATAAATTTTAATTTTAAATTAAAATTCAAAACAAAGCCAATAATATTTGTATTAAACTCCCTTATGGGGGCATCAAAAAGTGACCTAGCGGAAGCCCACTACCCTACCAACTCTCCCAAATTTAAAGAGGTGTGTATGGATTGGCCACCCCCCCCCCTTCCATGCTCTCACACATGCCACTTTCCTTGAATTTCAAGGACATTAATATGGTATACTCTGCATTCTCAATGTGTTCTTACCTCAATCACTGCCATTTCAGCCTTTTCTGCTACACATGTGGTCATTCCTAGCCGAAAGTGGGATATTTCCATTGTTGTGCTATTTTTTATGTCTTTTTGGTGAGTGAAGGCCCATGCCCCCCTGGACAGGACCCTTATATTGTCCATCCTTTGGAAAATCTTGGAACCTGGGTCACTTGAGTGGTTGCAAGGGAATACACTTTAGGAAAACGAGTTGTTGAGCAGCGGGGAGAGTTGCAGTCATAGCGACATAGAACCTAGTGGGGCATCAATTTAATCTCCCTTTCTATATTTACTATACAACTGGCAACAATTCTTCAAATTTTTCTTCATGCATTTGGAAAAATACTTTGCTTGCAAACCTTTATTCTGATACTTAACATGAAACAAGAGAAACATTTTTATCATAGTGATATCAAACCCTTGTGCCATAAGTTAACTCAAATATGAATAAAAAATTGCATCCAATCTTTTGTTATTATTACCAATTATAAATTTACATGCCCAAAACTTAAATATTGTCACCTATAGAGACCCCACAAAAGACATGACTTGGATAGATAATAGGTTTCAATTTTTCCTTTAATACAATAGACTTTGATCCCTAAAAATTCAGCTGCTGGAGAATAACTTTGGCCCTCATTAATTCAACCTACCAACCAATAAAATTTTAGTATGAAAATAATGATACATTGGCTTGTAGCAGATGAGGAAAATCATCCTCCCACACAATGAATCTTGACTTACAAATAGTGCATAATTGTTGGCCAACAAGAGGATATACAATGGGTCATAAGAATACCATGGGTCATTAAAATACCATGGATCTCCACTTTTTACCTTTCTTCTCGATCAATAATATAAAGTTATTTTATAAAGCTTTATCCTTTAATTAATCAAAAGTCATTTAACAATCACTTTTTAATTTAATTACTTAATATCACATTAGGGATGCCATTAAATAATTAAATTTATTGGCTCTTGTCTTCTATTCTTGAAAAGGGGACATTACAATCCTCCCTTCTCGATATTACTTGTCCCAATCAATGCAAACCTATATTCTTGGGTCCAAAATAAGCCTAGAGAATCCCTGATGCATATAATATAGAACCTGGATGCCTAATCCAATTTTTGGATATCAAATGAAATTGAAGAATTTTTTACTTGAATCCTATTGTATCAATAGGATATTATCAATCCTGGTAACTCCTGTCGACTTTGTGTGAAGAAATCCATCCATCCTAAGGATCCTTGGATCCCAAAACCTAGTATCCTCATGTGCCTTGAGTGGTAGTATACCTGAGCCAACCAACCAAGGGAAATATCCTCAAGGTGTTGAATTCTTCCTCCCATGGGCATACTCCACTTTGATCCCATTCATAGACTGTGAATGTGACATCTCCAACAAAAATTATCCATTGTAGTGTGAATCATCCCTCATAAAATTCCCCGATGAACCTGAAGGGGATAGATCCCCATGAGCCAACAGGGGTATCATTATTCGAATAATTTTCACTTTTTGCCTTGATGCTAAATCCTCTAATAATAGAGCATCATCACCATAATAATTCCCAAAACTATTTTATATCAATGTCATCCATACTGAATAACTCTCACCAAAGTACACTCATATTCCTCCTATTTTGATCACTAATGATGTACCTAGGAAACTCATGGAGTCTAAATTATTCCTACAAAATAACCCTGCTACTCATCTTTCCCTATACTCCAATGGAACGGTAAGGGAATGTGAAAGCCTGGTCAATTGATCAACCACTCCATAATTGTAATTTCTTCCCTACACCTTTGGTAGACCTGCTATCAAATCCATGTTCATACTCCCCCAAGAAAGAGTCTCTACCAAAATGCCTTATTCTCCCTCCATAAACTCCACCACTCTTTAAAGATTGGGAATCTATCATCCCAAATATCCAAGGGCTCTTGTTGTGTTATACCCTTGGCTAGAAATGTCTTTCCAAGAATTACCCACTTAGTAGGATACCAACTCATAATTTCTCTCCAATCCAACTGAAATGGACTTCTAAAATAGGAGTTATCAACAACAACAATATTACTTATGAATTTCACTACTTTGCAAAGGATGACCCTCTAATTAGTCATTAGAAACCCCTAAAAATCACAATAAATAATTCCTCCATGTTGAAACCTTGCTACTTTTATTGCAATTGGAATACTAATATGCCCACACTATATCTTGTGATCATGTATCCCAATATACTTGCCACCCTATAGAAGAAACCTGCAAGATTAGGCTTCACTCTCTCTTTCTCATAGTGGATATGGAGGCAAATATAAAGGAGTGAAATGTGTGACCCATGGAATGCTAAAATATAAAACCTCTCAATATTTCACTCTCTCTATCCACTCTTAGCTACTCTTCTCATTTATGGAACAAAATGCATTCTAATAGAATGGAACACCTTTTCCTCCTATTGGCCCGGTTATAACACAATATAATAACCTACTAGTAGTTCATTTTGATACCTTCAACTCCTAACTAGAGTTAAAATATGGACTCTTTTAGAGCCTTCTTCAGCATGTTCATGTGTCTATCCCATTTTCCATGAATAATGGGGGTTGACATGGCATCGTCTGAAATCATGGTGTTCAAAATAGGAAGGTCAGCTTCTAGGTGGCATAAATTTTGCATACAGACTCTAATTGAGGCAATTTTTGCATCATTGGAAAGGTACTCTAGATTAACTCTAGCTGGTTTTGAACTTAAAATCAAATTTTTGTCCTAAAAAACATCATTTTATGCCTCAAACTGCTTATGAAAGGTTTCAGATCCCAATTCACCAAACTGGGACCCACTAGAAAAAAATTGTCATGTGAATGATTCCTTCCAATTTTCCACTCTAAAAGCATCAAGATATATGAAAAATAATATAATGATCCAATATGAATCATACCTCCCCATCTTGGGCGGATTTTGGTCCCCAAAATCTTCTACTGAATGAGGTGAGGAAATTATTCCTCCACTTTCTCTCAAGTGTACCATTTAACCTTGGTTGGAAGTTGTACTTTAAACTCTATATGCCGAAGTTCATGTTTCTAGACTCATGTATTTTTGGGCATCTTCTACAAAATTTTCGCCTCTTTAAACTCTATCAGAGCATTTGGTGCTAAATCCTCTATAGAAGATAAGACATACTCCTCTTCCTAATACAACATGGAAGGCTTTTATAGTTTTATATTCTCTACATTCACCACTATGTAAATGCACAAATATAGGGGGAAGACTGAGTTTATATGCATTATCTCCAACTTTTTCGACTATCTCAAAGGGGCCATATTATAGAGCCTTTATTTTATTACAAAGACCGTATAGCATTTCCTTGTTCAACTGTAACCATAGTCTATCTTCCACCTTGAACAACTTCTATACTATGTGTTGATCATGCCTGCCCTTGTATTTTTCCTATTACTTTTTTGGTGTCTCTTATACTTGCAGATGTATTTTCTTGATCTTATCAACAATTTTTTATGCCCTTAAGGCATCCCCTGTAATATCCTACCTCTCTCCTGTTAGACTCTTGTATTTTATAGTTTCACAAGATGACTGCCTATTCCTTATATATTTTTCATGATGAAATAATATTCCATGACTATCATTTATTTTTAGAAGAGAAAAGGAGATCCTGGCTATTAAAAGGGTCAAAAGAATCTACCTGCCATTTGGATTCAGTTAAAAAGGAAAATCTAACTGATTAATTGTGATGATGAGCTAAATATCACTGCCTTCATTATTTCTCATCTTCCCTCTGCTTACCTTTCATTTTACCTATTTTTGACACTCCCATGCTCTAAAAATCCTTTTTTCCCTCAAAACCCACATACATAACCTTTACAAACTTACCACTTCATAAAACCCACTTGTGATTGAAAAATCTGATAAAATTCTAAGCTTTGCCCGCAAGTTTCCAACTTCTCTTTGCAAATCATTGCCGAAACATAAAAAATTTGCTGATACAATATGGTAGGACTCGCCTAAACCTTTATAAATGGCCAAAATCGGCATATAAACCTTTGAATTTCATAATTTCCTTACCTTTTTCCTTTTAGCACTTGCCAACATTTAGCGCGGTGCATGGCGCACTTTGCAACATTTAGGACTTACTAGTAAGTGCTCACAAGTTAAAATATTTAACTTGTGATGTGACCCGCCTGCATGCCGCCAATCACAAATGATAAAGGATAAGCTTCAAAGTTAAATGTTAAATTCGCCGAAGTGCGACGTGCAATGCGGTGGGGCCCGAGTGCAGATCGCAAGTTTTACAAATTAGTCGCAAAGGTAAATGTTAAAATTCGCCAAAGTGCGATGTGCGATGCGGTGTTCCCAATCAAAAATTGCGCATCACAAGTTTTAAAGTTTAAAGGGCTAAGGAAAAGTTAAGTTTTGCGCCATGCGAAGTGCGATGGAGGCCCGAATGCGATGTGTTTTCGAAGGCATATTTCAAATAATTTCAAGTCTGTGTGCGGGGAATTTTCTATGTTAAATCGCATCGGAGGAGGGAAAGGAGTTTTATAATGTAAAATCAATGGGTGCCGGAGAAAAATGGGCAATGGCGGGACCCGACCGCAATGAGACAAAAAATGAAGTCAGCTAGGTAAAGCGCAGGTAGTTTGCAACGACAGATTTGGAGTGCACCTCAGGCCTATGACGGAGATCCACTTTGCACCCCCTGCCAATAGTTTTCGGTTAACACGGGAGGGGCTTCTGAAGTATAGTATTAATGGCCACCCAATCCATGACGTGTCACCCTCTCATGAGTTCGCACCCCCCCCCCCCCTCCCCCCGCCCCCCTTCTATTACAACTTACCACTTTGGGGGGGTCCGAAATTCCATTTACACTCCATCAAACACACTCACCACCATTTGTCCTAGGGAAGGGAATTCCGGCTAAAAGAAAAAAGGTTGTGTGTTCTGAGAATCCACCAAAGCCACCAGGAGTGAAGACCCATATGAACAGAGAATGGGCCAGGAATGGTCAATTTAGGAAAAAAGGGGAATCCGCGACATAACGACAGAAAGATTCGAGCCAAACCCGATAAGGGGTAAAAGGTAGGGCAAGGCTGAACATCACAAAGAAAAGATGGTAAAGGTCGAGGCAGGCATTTACCCAGAGATTTAACAACAGAGACTAAATGGGAAGTGAAGCACATCAACACCAACATCAATAAATGAGAGTAGCCAGCGTTGCAGTGGAAATTATGATCCGGCAAGGGCGGCCTAAAATTCAAAGCCAGGGGTCAAAGCTATGTTCCTTGCTTCTTCATGACTGCCTCAACCACCTTCAGCTTAATTTTAGTTTACATAAGATTGCCAAAATTAATGTTACAATAAAAAATATTTTAATATCGGCCCAAAAGTTATTGTAGAAGTTATTATTGTAGGCGATTTTCCAGAGATATTTTACTTCGTGCCCTGCGTGGCGGCAATTGTCAAAATTCCATTTACTTTGTAGTTAATGCGGATTGACGATCTAGATTAGGGCAATCGCCTCTTTCGTAGTTAAATACTTCTTGAATGTTCATTATCAAGGGTTGGGCTTTGTTTAGACTCTACATTGCTAGATTATTGTATTGGAGCTCTGTAATAGTTTTGAGTTGGGCATCAATAATAAAATCACGTTCACAAGATCCTTGAGCTATGTTAATGGTGATGTTCTTTCCTCTGTATTAATGTTTTCCCCTATCTTTCCATATTGTTCTCCAGTTTCTCTGATTACTAAGCAGAAGTTTTAGATTGAAATATGCTGAGAGAGCAGCTTAAGTCTATCTGTTTTTGTTATCTTAATGTTTTCCTCTCAAGTCTAACTAAAGAATTATTAACTAGAATTATTAACTACTCTTTAGCTCTACTAAAATTGTTGTCTTAAAGGTTTTCCTTTGAAGTATAGATAAAGAATTCTTCACTTCTCTTTAGCCTTAACAAAACTGACATCTTTAATGTTTTCCCTTGCGAAGTTTAGTTAAAGAATTCGTAATCACTCTTTAGCTCTAATAGACTTGTTGACTTTAAGGTTTTCCCCTGAAGTATCATTAAAGAATTATTCACTACTCTTTAGCCTTACCAAAGCTAATATCTTTAAAGTTTCCCTTGTGAAGTTTAGTTAAAGAATTCTTAACTTCTCTTTAGTTTCATGGAACTAGTATCACAAGTGTTTTTCTTTGAAAGTATAGTTAAAGAATCCTTAAATGATCTTTAGATTTCACTACCTCCTATCATATCATATTCACACTGCTAGCAAGATCCATTTTATATAGTTAGCTTTCCCTGTGAATGACCTTGAAAAGTTGATGCACAATTCAGCCCTATTATTGACTCCCTATAAGGACAAGACTCTCTAGTGGATGTTTTTGAGGAACCCCTTATAAAAATACCCCAGAAATTCATTTCTAGCGAAGGTTTCTAGAGGAGGTTGGCGGGCGGAGGTTTTTGTGGATGTCTTTCATTGGGTGCGCTTATCGTCATAAACCGCACTGGTGCGTTCAACAAGAGAACGCACCGGTGTGCACAAAACATTGGCACACCAGACACCATGCGCTCCATATACACCCGCCCCGGTGCGTCTTAGTAATGTAGCACATCGGTGCTTTACAACTCTTCTGCATCGGTGTGTCATAAAACACCGCACCAAAACATAAACTGTCGGTCTTACGAAACAACATCGGTGCGCCTATAAAACCCCGTGCACTGGAACATGGTTAAAAAAAACTTCGTGTGAACTAGGTATGTCATTGAAATATATTTTCTAAGAAGGAAAATTTATTTTGTAAAGTGTAGTATTGGAGCAGCAGAGGGTTCGAATCACGGGCAAGAATTTTTATGAGGAGATGAGGGTTTGAAAAGACGAGAGTTTGAATTTCGGCTAAGAAGTTTATAGCAGAGAAAATGAGTGATTCAAACAAAAAGACAAACAAAGAAAATGGGGATGACAGGGTTAGGCTTAGGTCCCATGAGAAGGGGGGGAATTTCGAGGGATGGATTCGCTGATAGGTTTGGGAGGCCCTCTGATTCCCATGATCATCATAAATATTACGAAGAGAGAGATGATGCCGAAAAGTATTTTAACAAGGGAGGTAGCAGATCGAGAGAGGGACATAGGGAGCATAGGCATTTTGTAAAGGATGAAAAGGCGAAGGATAGAGCGAGCCATGGCAGCAACAGAAGGGATGAAGATGATGACAGACATAGAAAGGAGAAAGACGACAGGAGGATTAAAGATGACGCTTATAGGGATGTAGATGGATACAGAGCTCGACAGAGTACAAAAGGAGAAAACATTATGAAAAATCTGAGAAGGAAGGTCAAGAAAGCTTTGTTGAGACCGGCGATAGGGTTAAGAGGCCTGGTCACGAGGGTAAGTATTTTTTTGATCATGATAGAGAGAATTTGGTTGAGGCTGACGATAGGGTTAAGAGGTCCCATGATGGAGAAAGGGAGAGTAGATTTGATGGCAGAGAAATACATGTCGACACTCTGGCGTTTAGCAAGGTGAAACGGTCCTTCAAAAGCAAGGAGTCCTATTTTATAAGAGATGTCAGAGACATATCAATTGAGTCTCTTGAATGGGCTAAGAGATCAAATGAAGGTAAAAATTCTCATTCTTACAAGGATGGCATGGACAGATTGGACAGTAGAGAAATATCACTCAAGGCAGTCGATAAAGCCAAGAGGCACCATGAAGGGAAGGATTCTCATTCCCTTAAGGACAACAGAGAAATGTCAATTGATGTTGTTGATCAGGCTGGTAGGTCCCATGAAGGGAAAGATTCTCATTTCTATATGGATAGTAACGAAAGGTCAATCGAGGCTGTTAATAGGGGTAGGAGTTCTCGTGAGACAAAGGATATGAATCCTTATGTTGAAGAAATGGATGGCGAGTCTTGCAAGCAACGAAAGCGAGAGCATGACAGTGAGGGAAGGAAAGATAAAAGTGACAAACGAAAGAAGTTTATAGAGGATGATACCAAAGATGATAGAAAGCACAAAGGAGAAAAGAGGAAATTGGATGCCAAGATGTAGGAGGAACTTACAAATGAGTAAGCAGATCATGGGTCAGCAAGCAGATCATGGGGCACCTTTTCTTGTTGCAGGTTATGGAAAGGTTCAAGTTTCTTTTTCTGAAAGAAGGTGACGAATAACCACAAATAAAAAAGCGCAACTCTATTTTCTTTAAGTAAAAAAAGCGATAAATTGAAAAATGGGCAGAAAAATATTTTCAAAAATCTAATTTCATAAATCAATTCTTTAAATACTAAACACTTCTCATTATTTCACTATTTTTGCAAAAAAATTCAGCCAGAGATTTGCAAGAGACATACCTGGAGCAAGAGAGCACGAGAGCATTGTGGAGCAGCGAAATATGTTCGAACAGAAGTATTTAGACAATCAGAATCCAAACCTATGGTGATTCAAATCCTGTAGCATAGAATTTCAAACGATCTTGTGATTAAATTTGATTATTTTTTTTTACTTTTTTTGTACTTTTTTTACGAAGTAAGAAAAAAATTTCAATTTGTTTTTCATTTTTAGAAACAAAAATAAAATAAAATCCATTTTTACCCTAAACCCTTCATTTTTTTTTGTTTCTGCCCTTTCTTCTTACTGTTTCTGTGATCTCAGAATTAGTGCTTTTCATTTTAGATTGACATCCAACCCACGAGACGACTTGCATAGTCGGATTCCAATCCATGTCGGCCCTTGCGTGAATTTTTGAAAAAAATGGATTTTTTTTTTTTTTTAATCGGTGCGCCTTACGTAACCTAGAGCAGAAATGCACTGTATTATCCCAGCGCACCACACAAGTAATGTGTAATAAGAAATTTAAAAACAATTTTTTTTTAATTGGTGCACCATATCTAAAATAGGGCACTGGTGCACTAGGTTACGACGTCCGGAACGATAGCGTGCTATTTCATTATGGCGCATTGCGAACGTGATATTTTGCAAAAAAATGTTTTATTGTGTTAATCAGTGCACCATGTAACATATAACACACAACACTGGGTCTCCTAGTTGACAGAGAGCACCATATGATAGTCCCTTGTTTTCGCAGGGCATTTATGCTACAAAAACTAACACTGGACGATTTTTTTATCATTTTCCATGTTAATCGGTGCGGTGGTTAACATGTAACGCACCAATGCTCCTTATTGACATAAAGCACCATATGGTGTATTATACAGTTTGTGCGGTGTGTTTATAAGACCCCCACACATCGACGTCGGTGCGTACAACATTAAAGCCGCATCGGTTTCTTGAGATTTCTTTTTTACCTGAAAATTTGACAATTTATTTACAAATATATTAATGAATGATATGGTACAGGTTTGAGATTGATAAAGAAATGAATGACAAGAGAGCAAGTAACAAAAATACTAATAACATATCAAGAAAAGAAAAAAAGGCAAGTTCTTTGTAAATTATTTACAAAAAATATTATTTTTTTACTATATGTAAGTTTAACTAATATGTATTGTTTACTGTGTATCATGCAGAGCCACAAAATGACGAAGATCGATAAGATTATTTCTGATCTAAGACCAGAAGAGCGTAAAATCTTGATGGAAAAATTGCAAAAGGATGAATCAGGTGAATGAAAAAATACTATCGATCCAATATGAGTTTCTTTTTTTAGTTTTCATTAATAATATAATTAAAATTATTAGATAACATTTGTGAAAAATTCTATTAATTCACATCTGTTTAATATTCTACAGGGACCAACAACTCAAAAAAGGAATGTTGTTCTAAGAAAAAAAAAAATAGAACATGCAAATGAAAATGAATTGCTCCTTAGCTCATCTGGAGTGGTGTTGGAGGTTAACGAAAGGGGGAAAAACTTTTACAAAAGTTTGAGGGATCTAGTGGAATGAATGTAT
This sequence comes from Pinus albicaulis, assembly GCA_034641835.2. Lineage (NCBI taxonomy): Eukaryota > Viridiplantae > Streptophyta > Pinopsida > Pinales > Pinaceae > Pinus > Pinus albicaulis. The sequence goes on along the minus strand of CM076574.1, from coordinate 253,766,101 downwards.
AGACGATCTTTCCACTTACAATATAAAAACCAATCCAATGATTCCAAGAACCAAATTTTATCTAAACTACAGGAAGAGTTTTCAGAGAATTGGTCAATGAGACATGTCAGACTTTCAAAAGCAAAAACGTACAACGACAAAAAAGAAGGAATGAAAAAGTAATATTCCTTTAAATGTTTGTTTAGAATTATTTATAAATATCGCTTTTGTTATATTTACTTTTCATATATCAATATAAAAATTAAAGAGTTTATTGTCATGTTACATTTTCAAGAAGATTATGAAAATCTCAAAAGATGAATGAGCTGATATCATAAATATGTCGCTAGGAATGTCCAAAAAGGTGTATAAGGAGATGGTCAAAGAAATGGACAAAATTGCATCTTAGGAGGAGCCATATCAACAACAACGTGCTTCAAATGTAATATGTAATCATTGAATTTTTCGATAATTAGGTACAATAAATAAACAATTTAGCATTAAACATTAATTTTCAAGTATTTTTTTGCAGAAAAGAAAAGAAAATGGAACTCATTCAACACATAAAATAGGACGACAAGGAAGAAAATGGTTGATATCTAAATTTGTGAGTAATTGTTACTTCCTTATAACAACTTAACTAGATTTCATTTTTGTATTTTTTAAGTTGTTTTATAAAAATCATCATTGAATGTCTTAAAGCAGTGCTAACCTTGAAAAATATGCTTGAAGTTGATTGAAATTGGGTTAAATGAGGGATGAGGTGTGAGTATATGTTGCCTTGGCATATCCTCTTAAATTTATTGTGGAATTTGTAAGCATCTATCAATCTTGTTTTTCTTAGCTCCACCTATAATTAATAGAAAAAATAAATATTTTATATTAAATATATGATTTGTTATGGAGTATAAAACTTGCAGGAAACAAAGTATGGGACTGCGCCAACAGATGAAATCTTGAAAGATTGCATGTTACATGGTTTTGAAATAATGTGTATAGTTTATGAGTCAATTGTTGCAATGGTATGTCATTTCTTTTTGATTTACATTGATGTATATTATTTAATATTGAAATTTTCATTATTCTCACCAATGTATATACACTCATTATAGTTTATTTTTATGTTTGCAGATGGAAGGTGAAGAAGAAGAAAATAATCAACGTCGTGAACAAAACATTCCTGAAAATAACCGAAGTCATGGAAGTAGCTCTAGCAGTGACAACAGTTCAAGCGAAAAATGATGATCACTATGTTTGGATATCAAAGCAAGGCGTTGTATTTTTTGAAATGTTGTCACGAAATCGAGACATTTTGTTTAATGTAATGGACATAGTGTCTCAATTGAAAGACAAAGGGATACCAATAATTGATACTTTGTATGACAAAAACATGTATATATATATATATATATATATATATATATATATAATAATATTTTAATTTATTTTATTGTGTTCTCATTATAGCTATTGAGTTCTCCCTTGTATCGTTCTCAAATGCACTAATAAAATTTAATTATTATGAATATTGTTATAAGATATATATGTGTCGACTTTTGATGAATAATGAATTTTAAAAAATCACAATAATTATGATATGATGTAACAAATTAATCCAAACATCACATTCAAATGCATTAATAAAAATTTAATTAATATGAATACTGTTATAAGATGTGTCAACTTTTGATGAATAATGAATTTAAAACAATCACAATAATTGCACTGTCACAGGTTGATGTTTCTAAAAAATACAAAACGAACACGGGTGCGTTTAAACGTAAACGCACGCATCTGTGCGTTTATACGACCTATGGGCACCAGGACAATACCAAAATAGTTAATCTCGGTGTGTTTGTGGTCTCCCACACGGGTGCTTTCATGTGAGACTACACATCGTGCATTTTGTGACCATGCCTTGGGTCACATTAGAATATATGCTTACCCGATGAGAAAAACATCCGTAATAACCTCCAACCACCCATTTTTTTTAGTTGTGTTGAATTTTTGTTAAAAGCTCCGCCAAAACCTCCGTAATCATAAACAGATGTTGTAACAAATGTTGTTTTGACAATTTTGACCAATTTTATAACACTAAAAACCTCCTTTATAACCTCCGCTAGAGGGTCTTTTCCTTGTATTGATATCCCAATGGATTAAACTTCCCATATTCTATTTGTCCAACCAACCAAATCAAACAAAAAACCAATCTCTATAACTAGCCTAAAATCAACATTACCAATCCCAAAGTTAGATTCTAAGTCATAAATATATAGCTAGAGCCCTCTCTGAGCCCAGGAAGGCTAGGTCCTGGACCCCAAAGCGGTTTGATGTTGTTCTCTGTTGTTTGTTCTTGCCAATATTACAAATTACGGAGAGCTAACATAATGGTGACCATACTAGGAAAAATTTATTGAAAAAGATTAATATTTCATCAGAACTCCAGAACCCCAGTCAAAATTGGATAATTTGAGTATTTTACAAGATTGGTATCTGGTTGTTGATGGTGGATAACAGCCAGACTTAATAAAATTTAAATCATCCACCTGACGACTCCAAATTTAGATTAGTTCTATGCAAAGACTCCACTAGAGGAAGAAACTGAAACATGACCAAGCACCCTAGAAAAAGAGAGTATTCAAGGCCAAATAGGATTCAATAAATTATTTTTTTTATCTGTAACTATGTTCTATCCTACTTTAATTCTGATCAATAGTACACTACTGAGGTTTACATTGATCATTGGAAGGTTTATGAGCCACAAAAATCTAAGCCCCAAATTGCAGACTATGTACATACTTATACACCTGTGCACATCCCGGATGCACTTGTGGAAAACCCAGTGAAACATGAGCCTCATGCTACCTTTCCTGCTCTTGTTGAAATCTCAAATGGTTATACGCCTCCTTTTGTACTGCCTATACCATAAAAGTCCCAGACATATACAAGCCTTTGGTTTTTCCTCCTATCCTCCCTGGCCTCCCTGAAAATTTTATCAATAATCTACCCAGATTGATGGAGAAAATGCAAAGATCACCGCTGAAAATCACATTCAAAATCTTGAGGATTTCCTTGATCGGTTAGAGGTGGAAGAAGATGATGTGCGTATTATAATTTTTTCCCTATCATTACAAGGAAAAGTGAAAAGTTGGTTTAAAGTTCTTCTAGCTGCAAGCATTAGAAATTTTCATCATTTCATTCAAGTTTTCCTAGATAGATGGGTGGTCTTGGGAAATGTTTTTCTCATCATAGAGGAGTAAAAACATTTAAAAAGGTATCCAGGGGAGACATTACAACACTTTTCAGCCAGGTTCAATAATTAAGATAAATCCACCCTCGGATGGGCTCTCTTGCACTACCCAGATGCCTTGGATCTAGAGATGGAATTCTAGTTAAAAGAAAGGTACCCTGCAACCTTGGAAGAAATTAAAACGATGGAAGTTGATGTGGAAGCCAACATGCTGAACAGAGAGGCAAAGCTAAAATCAATAAAGAAGGACAAAGTAGATAAACAACAACTGATATCTTTAGAGATAAAGCTAGATATGTTGACAAACACAGCTAGCAAAACGATGCATATGATTAGCGGGAAGAAAGAGGAATTCTCTAATGAATCGGTCAAGGATGAGATGGATGATACCACCCATGTTTCAGATCCAGAATTTATCCCCCTGAGTCATCTTTAAATCACAGAATTTGAAATAGAGGAGGAGTCAATACATTTTGAGTCTCTACCCTTATGCTTTAATTCATTTCAGATTGTGAAAGGGAATCTGGATCACATTCTAGTTGATAATCACAGGAGAAGAGAACTCTCTCACCAATCAGATGAGGAAATCATAGATGATAAAAAATATGTTTCAGATCCAGGGAATCAGCCCTGGATTCCTTTTGAATATCAAGTAGTAGATGAAATCAAAAAGTCTGAAATAGATGATGAATTGATCAAGATTAAATCTTTGCCCTCATTCTTTAACTCATTTCAGACTGTCAAGGGGAATTGGGATCACATTCTAGCTAATAATCAAAAGAAGGCACATGAGATCTCAGAAGAACCAACTCTACCACCTAAAGCACCACGTGACCCAATAACAGATGCGTTGGATGGTTTCTGCTTTCGAAGTAAATCTTCCTGTGTTCATAATACTTTAAAAAACTGTTATGATATGGATATGATCAGAAATTCCTCCCCATTATCTGATCCAGTAGAGGTATTGACACAAAATTCATCGGGTAGCATGCAAACATGTTCTAAGTTCATCGAAAACCTAGAGGGCACATCTATATTACCAGTATTTGAGGTTGATTTGGCTGAGCTAGAATACCCAGAAATAAATCAAGAGTATCTTGATCCAGTGGCTGTCTATATGGAGGAATTGTTCTTTACAAAGCCAACATTTACTTCCAGCATGTCAGTCATCTTCCAAAGGTACCAAGATCCATGTAAAAAAGATTAGGCCGAGAATTCCTATCAAACACCATTGTCAAGTTTGTCTCTGACCATGATGAAAAGAAATGAGAGAACAAAGATATTAGAACAATTGCTTGACTGGATGCAATAGAATTATTGTATTGTTTAGAGGGTATCCATTTCAGTAGAGTACGATAGATAGGTGTGAAAATAAGCTCAACACTCTGAGCATCTTTCAAAATTTTAGTTTTAGATTTATTTCTAGTTTTTGGGCTAAGTGGGTCCCAGGCAGATTGAAGAGAGCGTTTATTTCAGCTCAAATATTTTCTCAGCCACAGAGATTTAGTAAATTAGGTTGCAGAGTGGGATCAACCCAATGGATCAGGCTACTAGTCAATGATGTTCTTGACACCCCCCCAAAGGAGTTGCCATCCATAGTTGGAGCCACTATTAGACTCCTGTATTTTACAGTTTCACAAGGTGATTTCCTATTCCTTATATATTTTTCATGCTGAAAATAATATTCCATGACTATCATTTATTTTTAGAAGAGAAAAGGAGATCCTGGCTATTAGAAGGGTCAAAGGAATCCACTTTCCATTTGGATTCAGTTAGAAAGGAAAATCTAACTGATTAATTGTGATGATGAGATAAATCTCACTGCCTTCATTATTTCTCATCTTCCCTCTGCTTACCTTTCATTTTACCTATTTCTAACACTCCCATGCTCTAAAAATCCTTTTTTCCCTCAAAACCTGCATACATAACCTTTTCAGACTTACCGCTTCATAAAACCCACTTGTGATTGAAAAATCCGAAAAAAAAGTCTAAGCTTTGCCCTCTTTCCGTGACCCACAAGTTTCCAGCTTCTCTTTGCAAATCATCGCTGAAACATAAAAAAATTTCCGATGTGATATGGTAGGACCTGCCTAAACCTTTATAAATGGCCAAAATCCACATATAAACCTTTGAATTTTATAATTTCCTTACCTTCTGCCTTTTCGCACTTGCCAACATTTAGCGCGGCACATGGCGCACTTTGCAACATTTAGGACTTACTGGTAAGTGCCTGCAAGTTAAAATAATTAACTTGCGATGCGACCTGCCTGCATTCTGCCAATTGCAAATGATAAAGAATAAGATGCAAAGTTAAATGTTAAATTTGTTGAAGTGTGACGTGTGATGCAGTGGGCCCCGAGCACAGATCACATGTTTTACAAATTAGTTGCAAAGGTAAATGTTAAAATTCGCTGAAGTGCAATGTGCGATGCGGTGGGGCCCGATCGGATATCACGCATCACAAGTTTTAAATTTTAAAGGGCTAAGGAAAATTTAAGTTTTGTGCCATGCGAAGTGCAATGGGGGCCTAGATGCGATGTGTTTTTGAAGGCATATTTCAAAGAATTTCAAGTCCGTGTGAGAGGCCTTTTCTGTGTTAAATCACATCGGAGGAGGGAGAGTTTTATAACGTAAAAGCAGTGGGCTCTGGAGCAAAACAGGAAACGGTGGGACCTGATCACAATGAGACCAAAATTCAAATCATCTGGGTAAAGTGTAGGTAGTTTGCAACGGCAGATCTGGAGTTCACCTCAGGCCTACGACAGAGATCCACCTCACACCCCCCCCCCCCGACAGTTTCCAGTTAACACGGGAGGGGGGTCTGAAGTTCAGTATTAATGGTTGCTCAATCCGTGACGTGCCTCCCTCTCATGAGTTAGCCCCCCTGCCCTCCCCCCTTCTATTACCACTTACCACTTCGGGGGGGGGGTCCAAAATGCCATATACGCTCCATCAAACCGACTCACCGCCATTTTTCCGGGGGAAGGGAATTCCGGCTAAAATAAAAAAGGTTTCGTGTTCTAAGAATCCGCCAGAGTGAAGACTCATATGAACAGAGAACGGGCGAGGAGTGGTCAAGAAAAGGAAAAAGGGGCATCTGCGATATAACGACAGAAAGACTCGGGCCAAACCCAACAAGGAGTAAAAGGTAGGGCGAGGCTGAACATCACAAAGAAAAGATGGTAAAAGTCGATGCGGGAATTTACGCAAATATTTAACAGCAGAGACTAAAGGGGAAGAAAAGCACATCATCACCAACATCAATAAATGAGAGTAGCCAGCGCCACAGTGGAAATTATGATCCGGAAAGGGCGGTTTAAAAATCAAAGCTAGGGGTCAAAGTCGTGTTCTTTTCTTCTTCGTGACCGCCTCAGCCACCTTCAGCTTAATTTTGGTTTACTTAATATTGTCGAAATTAATGTTACAGTAAAAGATATTTCAATATCAGCCCAGAAGTTATTGTAGAAGTTAATATTGTAGGTGATCTGCTAGAGATATTTTATTTTGGGCCCTGCATGGCAACAATTGTCAAAATTCCATTTACTTTGTAGTTAATGCGGATTGTCGATCTAGATTAGGAAAACTGCCTCCGTCGTAGTTAATATTGCTTGAATGTTCATTATCAAGGGTTGGAATTTGTTTAGACACTGCATTTCTAGATTATTGTATTGCAGATCTGTAACAGTTTTGAGCTGGGCATTAATAATAAAAGCACGTTCACAACATCCTTGAGCTATGTTAATGGTGATGTTATTTCCTCTGTATTAAAGGTTTCCCCTATCTTTCCATACTGTACTCAAGTTTCTCTGATTACATAGCAGAAGTTTTAGATTGAGATTTGCTGACAGAGCACCTCAAGTCTGTCGGTTTTTGTTATCTTAATGTTTTCATGTGAAGTATAAATAAAGAATTCTTAACTTCTCTTTAGCCCTACTAAAATTGTTTTCTTAAAGGTTTTCCTTTGAAGTATAGTTAAATAATTCTTCACTGCTCTTTAGCCTTACCAAAATTGACATCTTTAATGTTTTCCCTTGCGAAGTTCAGTTAAAGAATTCCTAATCGATCTTTAGCTCTACTGAACTTGTTTTCTTTAAGGTTTTCCCCTGAAGTGTCATTAAATAATTCTTCACTGCTATTTAGCCTTACCAAAGTTGATATCTTTAAAGTTTCCCTTGTGAAGTTTAGTTAAAGAATTCTTAACTACTCTTTAGCTTCACAGAACTAGTATCGCAAGTGTTTTTCTTTGAAAGTATAGTTAAAGAATCCTTAAATGCTCTTTAGCTTTCACTACCTCCTATCATATCATATTCAAAATGCCAGCAAGATCCATTTTATATAGTTATCTTGCCCTGTGAATGACCTTGAAAATTTGATGCACAATTTAGCCCTTTTATTGACTCCATAACCCAATGGATTAAAATTCTCATATTCTATCTGTCCAACCAACCAAATCAAACAACAAAACAATCTCTATAACTGGCCTAAAATGAGCATTACTAATCACCAAAGTTAGATCCTAAGTTATAAAGATATAGAGAGAGCCCTCTCTGAGCCCAGGAAGGCTAGGTCCTGGACCCTAAAGCGGTTTGATGTTTTCCTCTGTCGTTTTATATTGCTAATCTTACAAATTACAAAGAGATAACAAATCCTCTTTAATTCCCATATGAAATATCTAAAAGTGAAGCTGGAAAATATCCAAAATAAGTTTCAAATGGAGACTTACTAGTCGAAGTATGGACTTCTATGTTATAATAGTTCTATATATACATCATATTTTCATCCCAAGTATTCATATGCATTTTATTGTAGCCCCTCAAAATTTGTACCAAAATCCTATTATCTACCTTTTTTTTCCCAACTCTCTTTGGATGGAATATTGTAGACCTATTCAACTTCATTTCCATATTCTCCCATAATGTAGTCCAATTTCACTAAGAAATATTGTGTCCCTGTCTGAAAATATGTTCTTTGGTATCCCAAATTTCACCCAGACTTATCCAAAGAACAAGTTTGGTGTTTCTTTCTAGTGATGGTATTTTTATAGGGCACACATCTTATTGACTCTTTCAACTACCATGAAAAGGTATTCTTGTCCCTTCCTCATTGTTGGTAAACCTCCAAAAAAATCCATGGAAATGATTCCCAAGGATGAGTTGGTACATGCAAGGGATGATATGGACCTTGTTTCCTATTATTATACTTGTTGGAACAATAAAGTATGTGTCCTCTTAAGAATGTAGTTATCCTTTCTTACAACCTAGGCCTATATACATACCTCTGCAAGTTGGCCATTGTCTTCCATACACCGAAATTATCTGCAACCTTGGATATGTGAGCCTCTCTAATTAGCTGCATTCACTCACCTTTAGGAACACATAATATATCTAACCTATAGAGTAATCCATTTTCGAGATGGTATCCAACTACATTGTCACCTTCATGCACATGACTATAGATTTGCATGTTAAGCCCCTATAATAGTAGTGTACCCCCTTTATTTTTATTGTTAGTTTATCCCCCTATATTTCTATTGCTAATGTATCCCCTTTATTGTTATTTTTAGTGTATCCCCCATATTGCTATAGTTTTTCCCTTACATTATTACTGTTATGTGGGATCTGATTATATTATGGCCCCTTAGACTCTTATAAATGCCAAGGAGGTCTTATCATAATTTGTATCATCCAATAATTATTCATTTACGTGATGTAAATGAGGTTTCCTTCTCAAAGATGCTTTTCTCAAATCGTTGATCTATATTTTCTTCTATTTTGTGAGTTGGTTGCATAAAATTTGGTATCAGAGCTTTGGATTCTAGGGTTTTGCTGCTTCAAACATGACATCTTGGAATTTTTGTAGTGAATTTTTTTATGAGGATTCAAAAGCTTAAATTTCAACCATGTGGAACCGAAATCTTGGTTAACTTCATGTAAAAATTTCATATCTTGGTTCACTATATTATCTGAGATATGGTCCGAAGAAGTTATGATTTTTGCAAGCTCAAGAATTCATTATCAAATATGTGACCTAGGGAAACCACCATAACCTTCTCTACGAGCATCGGATTTGAATTTTGTAAAAAAATTCAGAAATTACACAGACTGTAGTTGTTCATGTATCATTTTCAGGGAAGAAGGTAGAAACAATGGCACATGGAATTCCTTACAAGTTCACTCTACTGAACCAGTCCATAATTAGGTCATCATGGGATATTGGGCATAACTTTACCTTGAATAATCCAATCTCGGTCTGACTTGTGATGTTGGAAAGAAGACATAGGGGTGCCACAGGATAAACATTCAGATTTTGGAGAGCCAAAATTACATATATAAAACCATTTAAATATTGATATCCTAAAAGCGAGAAAAAAGTGTGTATTAAAAAAAAAACTTATATAGCTTTTGTTTGAAAAATCAGTTTGAAGTAATTCTAATGGAATATTGAAGCATATATATCAGTATTTCTTTACAAAATTCCTCCCAAAAAAAAACAATATACACCCATTAAGCCCTCAAAAAGCTTTGCTATGATGCATTAAGAGGAAGAATTACAACATGATATATCAAAATTACAGGACCAAGTGTAACAAATTTCGTTGTCACAAAGAGAAACCAAAGATGAACTAAAAGCATAAATGGAAGGTTTGAAGGATATATTAAAGTAGACATGGAAACTAAAATGGATGGTTTATAGAATGGTTTAAAAGCATACATGGAAGGTTTGACAAAATTTCTACAAGAAATGCTTCCTAATGGAGAAAACATATTCCCCTAAACTCATGATGAGAACAAAATGAATGTTAATCACGATTTTAGAGATTTTAACTTTGGATTGAATACAAACCACATTCCAAAGATCGATATGAGGAATTTTGATGGCAAGGACCTGGTAACAGGGATACTACAGATGGAGCAATATTTTGATATCCATGATGTGCAACACACACAAAAGGAATGCATTGCATCTTTATATTTAAAACCCAATCAGTTTGTATGGTACCGATAGATTTGTTTTCGTAAGCCACTTGTCACTTGGTCATTTTTTACAGAGGAAATGATAGCACATTATGAGTATGCAAAGAGAAACACCTTCTTTAGCCAATTGATAAATCTCAAACAAAATGATTCAATGGTGGAGCACATTGAGGACTTCCAAAAATTGAATATCAGGGTAATTGATATTCCAGAGTAGCATAGGATTGATTTCTTCATAGGGACTTTAAAGGATAACATCCAACATGAGGTTCTCCTTTTGGAAACTGATTCATTGGAGAATGTATTCTGGGTGGCAAGAAAATTTGAAAGAAAAATTATGGCAACAAGGAAGTCTACCACTCACAACTATAAAGATGGAAGTTTTGTTGCTCCTAGCCTTCCACAATATACAAGTTTGACACCATAACAATTAGAGAAAAAAAGAGAAAAATGGTTTTGTTACAATTGTGATATAAAATACAATAAATTTCATAAGTGTGCTGAGAAGAAATTACTTTACATAGATTGTGAAGAGGTGGAAGAAACAGGAGGATATACACCACAAACCAAACCCAAAGAAAAAATAAATGAATCTGACCATATCGTGTAATGCATTAGAAACAATTACCACTCCTCAAACTCTCAATATAGAAGGATATATAAAGAATAAAAATGTAATACTTTTGATTGATTCAGGTAGTACCCATAATTTTATTCTTTGTAAGATAGCCAAGGAATTGAATTGCTTCATATATCCAACTCCAGAGTGTCAAGTGATTATTGCAACTGGAGGAACTATAAATTGCTCTAGAAAGTGCCATAATATCAATATAACCATCGGGGAATATGTATTGAATAGTTCAATTCTTCCCATTCCAATGGTTGGTGTTGATGTTGTACTATGAGTCCAATGGTTACAATATTTGGGGACGATAGCTTTTAATTTTCAAGAAATTTTCTTGAATTTTTTTGGGAAGGAAAGGAAGTTGAATTAAGGGGTATCACAAGGAAACCATGAAATATAATCAGCGCTAATGGCATGGAAAATCTTATGAAGAAATAAAAATAGGGCGTAATTGCACAATTATGCTCACTAGAGGTTCAAACATCGAAATCATATATTTCCCCATATCTCCAAAAAGTCTTGGACAATCATTCCAAAGTATTTGATACTCCCAAATGCCTTCCACCTAATTTTGATCATGATCATGCTATTATTTTGAGTCTATGAAGTTTTCCTCCAAACATTAGGCCTTACCGATATCCCTATGCCCAAAAGATTGAAATTGAACGTATGGTTGCAGAAATGCTAGAGATGGTTATAATTCAACCTAGTCAAAGTTTTGTCTTTGCTCCAGTAGTATTGGTGCACAAGAAGGATGGATCACCGTGCACGTGTTAGGATTATAGGGAGCTCAACAAGCTCACTATTAAAGATAAATTTCCCATTCCTGTCATTAATTAATTGTTGGATGAATTACATGGATCAATTTACTTCACTAAGCCGAATCTTCATTCAGGATATCATCAAATTAGAATGAAGACTCAATACATTCCAAAAAAAACATTCATAACTCATGAGGGTCATTATGAATTTTTGTTCATGCCTTTTGGCCTTACTAATGCACCTTCCAGATTTCGAGGTTTGATGAATTCCATTTTCAAATAATTCCTTAGAAAATTTGTGTTAGTATTTTTTATGATATACTAATCTACAACAAGTCTTGGAAGGATCATGTTCAACATGTTGAAAGGGTGCTCAAACTATTGGAGGAGAAAAAATAATATGCAAAAACCTCTAAATGTTTCATTTGAGTACAAGAGGTGGAATATTTGGGTCATATTATATCTCATAAGGGTGTTAAGGTAGACCCTAACAAAATTAAATCCATTAAGGAATGGAAAGTCCCCACAACCATAAAGCATATTCGAGGATTTATCATGTTGGCATGGTATTATCACAAGTTTGTTAAGAATTATGGGAGAATAGAATAACCTCTAACAACATTACTAAAGAAAGATGCATTTTCTTCGACTCGAGAAGCAACTAAAGCCTTTTAACATCTTAAAGAGGCAATGTTCCCAGCATCAATCTTAGCTACGCTACACTTTTCAAAAACCTTTATTTTGGAATGTGATGCATCAGGAAATGGAATTGGTGTTGTTTTAATACAAGAATGAATACCCGTTTCATTTGAAATTCGTCCAATCAAAGGAAATTATTTACACATACCTATTTATGAGAAGGAAATGTTGGAAATACTACATGCACTAAAGCAATGGCGACCTTACCAAATGGGAAGACAATTCAAGGTAAAAAAAAATCGTGATAGTATTAAATACTTTTTTGAATAAAGATTATCACCATAAGAGCAACAAAAATGGATCACAAATATGTTGGGTTATGACTTTGAAACCATCTACAAAAAAAGGAAGAAAAATGTTGTTACAGATGCACTCTCAAGAAAGGATGAGGATGGGGAAACATTGCTTTGTGTCATTTCTATTATCTAACCAAATTGGATAATCGAAGAAATGGATGAATGGAATAATGATGAAGAGGTGTGGAAACTCATTCAAAAGTTGCAGCAAGATCATAGTACATCGAATACATTTAGCTAGAAAAATTATTCATTATGGTACAAATATCACTTACATATTTGTAAGAATTCCCAACTCAAACAAAATATTATTTTGGAATTGCACACCTCCCCCTTAAGAGGGAACTCAAGATTTTTAAAAACTTACCACAGGGTAAAAAGGATTTTTTTTGGGATGGCCTTAAATCTGACATTCAAAATTTTGTGGCAAGATGTTTGGTTTTCTAACAAAATAAAGTGGAGAAAATTAAGACCCCGGGTTTTTTACAACCTTTAGCTATTCTATGTCAACTTTTGGAGGAGGTCTCAATGTATTTTATCACAAGTTTACCCCAGTCTTCTGGAAAAAGTGTCATCATGGTGGTAGTTGATAGACTTACCAAGTATGCACACTTTTGTACATTATCCCATCTTTTTGAATCCATTACAATTACTACTGCATTATAGAAACAATTCAGAAGCTACATGGAAACCCAAATATCATTGTAAGTGACAAATGTCCAATTTTCTCTAGAAATTTTTGGACATAATTATTTTCTTGTCTTGGTACTCAATTAGCTCATAACTCATCTTATCATCCTCAATCTAACGAGAAAAATGAGACAGTGAACACATTTTTTCAAGGATATATTCGTTTCTTTGTATATAATAAAAAAACACATTGGTTCAAGTGGTCACCTCTATCTAAATTGTGGTATAAAACTTTCTTCCATTCTACAGTAAAAATTACCCCATTTATGGAACTTTATGGATATCATCCACCATCCATCACATCATCTTTAAGATAAAATTATAAGATTCAAGCAATGGAAGATCATATTGAGCATCAAAAAACAATTTCTCCATTGTCTTAAAGGATATCCTAACTCTAGCATAGAATCGAATGAAATAACAGGTAGACAAACATCACAATGAAATATTTTTTTATGTAAGCGACTGGGTATTTTTATGGATACAGCCATCCAAAAAAATGTCCCTCGAGCAAGCTATTAGAAGGATAATAAATTATCACCCAAGTACTATGGTCCATACAAGGTGGTGAAAAAGATTGGTAATATGGCATACAAATTGGAGTTGTCTGCATCTTCCCTTGTACACCAAGTTTTCCATGTTTCATGTTTAAGAAGGTTATCGATGACAAGCTCCCAATTCAAACAATGTTTCTAGAACTTGACGAAGAAGGAAGAATCAAATTTGAGCCTGAATTAGTCACGGAAACAATAACTTAACAACTATGGAATCGATTAATTTCATAGTATCTCATTAAGTGGAATAACTTACCCAATGAATATTCCACATGGGAGTGTGATAATTTTATATAGAAGCATCTGGAACTACTCAAGCATTGAGGACAACACCTTTTTGAAGGAGATGGGCATGTTAGGTCCCTATAATACTAGTGTATACCCCTTAGTGTTATTGTTGGTGTAGCCCCTTATTGTTATTGTTGTGCCCCATAGAAGCCCATTATTGTTATTGTTGTGCCATTACATTATTATTGTTATGTAGGCTATGATTCTATTGTGACCCCCTAGACTGCTATATATACCAAGGAGGTCTTACCGCTCGTATCATCCAAGAGTTGTCCATTTATGTGATGTAAAGGAGGTTTCCCCCTCAAAGAGTCTATTTATCTAGTCGTTGATCTATCTTTTCTTATGTTTTGTGAATTGGCTGCATAACATTGCAACTATTGAGACACCTCCTTGAAGTTCTCATCATATGCATATGTCTCTTTGTATGTATCACGAGTTAAAGGCTCCATGTGCATAAGTGTCCCCAAAGCTATGATCTTTGATATGGGTGGCCTTGAAATTATGCCAAACAACTCATTTATGTTTCCCTTCTTGTACGTAATCACTAAATGAAATTATTATAGAAACCCCATCCACTTGTAATGTTTGGTTTGTTGTATCTTACTTTTCACCTGGAGGCACTATAGTGGATAGTGATAAATGTGGATTACTATCTCCTTTCCCATCATATAGTTTTTCTACTTTTTCATGACTTGCACTTTGGGATAGAGATTCTTATGGTAGGTAGGGTAGTTGAAAACTACCCAATGAAATGCTTTAGAATGGTAGCATATAGGCATTCCTCCCTACAGCAATACCACTCCCATAGCATACCCATTTTCATTTTTCTCCACTTTGAAAGGTTGTTGCAAGTTCAGTAATGCGAGAACAAGTGCATGACTGATATTCTTCTTTAACTCCTAAAAGGCCCCGTGTTAACCATCTATCCATTGGAAACTCTTAACACTCATTCTTATGGCAGGAAGTGGTGATATTACTATGGAAAATTAGGCTGTGGATTTCCTCAGGTAATGTGTTGCTCCAACAAAAATCCTGACCTCAGAAAAATTAGTAGGCATTATCCATGTCATGATGGTATCCATATTTGTAAGATATATCTTCATCTCCCCCACACCTATCACATATTCCAGAAACACCAAATAATGACTTCTTGAGATTTACAAACAATTATTATTTATTTAATGTCTCTACCACCTACATCAAATGTGAGATGTGTTTCTCCCAGGTATCATTATATACCAGTATATTTTCCAAATAAACAATAACAAATTAATACATAGAAGGACGCAACATATCATTCCTAAACCTCATATAGGTAGTTGGTGCATTTCATAGTCCAAAGGACATGGCTAACCACTCACATAAACCTTACTTGGTTTTGAAGGTTGTCTTTCGAATATATTCTTCTTTAATGTGAACCTGGCGATATCCTGACTTCAAATCCAACCTGGTGAAGTATTTGGATTGCTACAACTGATCCAATAGATCATATATATTGGGTATGATGTACATTTATTTGAGCATACTTTTGTTTAATTCTAGGAAATCAATACATACCGCCAATCCCATCCTTATCTGGCACAATGACGATGGGTGATCCACATGGTGAAGTACTTGGTCGAATAACACCCTATTCTAATATTTGATGTAATTTCTTCTTCACCTCATTTTCATCTATAAAAAAATATGTGTACAACCTAATGTTTGGAAATGGAGAGTATAGAAATAGTTGTATCTTGCTACACTTCCACCTTGGGTGGTATCCCTTTAGGATCCTAAAACACGCCCTTGTATGTCTGCAACAACTCTTCCACTTGAATTGTTTTGTTCCTTAGTGCACCTCTCCAAGGATGAATTAGTTCTCAATGCCTCTTACATAGATTAATTTCCTCTTAAAAATAAAAATAAAAACATATTTCTTTCTAAAACCAATCAACTTTTTGTCTTTGTAGGCACTTACAAGTGAGATCTTTGGCTTGCACTATGCGAATTGATGATGAAGGATTTTTCATCCTTGATGGGGAGTTAACGGTTGGATCTCTACTTGAATATCACATATCCCATGTACATATAGGGACTCCCAAACACAACACCACATACATCTAGTGGAACCACATCCAATTCTACTTCAACAATAAAGTTAGCAATAGTAAAATTGGTTGTGCATTATTTGGTTGCCTTTATCTCTACCTCCTTGTTGACTGATCCCAATGGATATGGGCTAGAATATTCATGTGTCTCCAATCCTAGTTTCTTGACTAGATTTGTTGTTATGATATTTTCCTATGATACCAAGTCGAATAGAGCATCAATTTTCATTGTCTTGACTTGTATATTTATATGGAAGATTATAGTCATTTCGTTCTCTTCTTGTTGATGAAGGATACTCAAATTCACCCCCTTATACACTCATATACGTGAAATATTTTCATCCACATCTGAATTAATTTTCACATGGTTACTCGAGTCAGTGGCCATGAGATTTTTCTTCTTCACATCTTTCTTTTTTTTCTTCAGGTTGAGCTCTGGATGAAAATTCCAACACTTATCCTCTATATGAAAATAAATGTTACAATGCTTATTGGGATATTTTCCATAGTGTTATGGTTGTTTTATTTTTACCTTTCCCCCTTTCTACTTCTTCTTCCCCTCTTTAGAACCTTCTTGGTTCTCCTTCTACTTACGTCCACTTGGTTTCCATGTATTTTGGCCTATGTTCTCTAGGTATTGTGTATATATACAAGTCTCATCCATTGTTATGGGTTTGAAAATCATCACTTACTTTTGCAAATGGTTGTGTTGACCCCCTAGATAATTGAGAAGTATTTGTGGTTTCTTTAAAGAGATACATAGCATTATGCCCATGTTTATAAATTTTGTGGTGTACTCCTGTACACTTTGCTCGTGTAATTGCTTGAAGTAATTCCACTAGAGCCACTAGTCATGATCTACATATTTGATAGGGTAAAAATGTGACTTTATGAGAGTTTTGAAATCCTCCCACTTAGTCATTGTAGAATCTCCCTTAAACCTTAGGGTCTTTTTGTGACTTTCCCACTAGGTTAGGATATGGAAATCTAGTTTCAGGTGAGTAAACACAATTTTTTGTTCTTCCTATATATGGTGAACACTAAAATAAATGGCCAAATACTGCAAACAGTGATTTAACTTGAAAGTGTAAATCTCACCTTCACATGGCTTGATTTTAACCTTCGCTTCCATTTTGAATAGGGACTATGAATATTTCATAACACTTGAACTAGATTGATCCTTTTCGGGTTCTCTCTCATTCTCCCTCTTTGGTTCTTTTTGATCTCCCCTCTGTAGAATAAAGAGATCTTTAGAAATATCGGTAATGCTTTAGGTTATTACAACGATTGTGTTGAGCCATGAGAAGGGATGCAACAATGTGCTCAATTTTTTATATAAATGGATCTAGATAAGGTTTTGTAGACAACAATAAATCTTTAGCTTAAAAATTGGTCACATTACCACGTCGTGGATTATGACCAACTTCCATTTAAATGAAATATCTCTCATTAGTATGGGATTTTTTCTTGAATATTATCAAAAGCAGCAGTAGTAGAGAAAAATAATGAAAGATATTAGTGTCATCGACCAAAAAGAAGGAAGGGTGTGCCTCAATAAAAAACAACCACAAAACCCCTTGAAGGTAATGGATAAAACCCCAAAGCCCCTGCTTCACACTAATAAGGCATCAATATGGGTGATGACTCATCTTTTAGTAATATTAAAGGTTGAACAATCTAGGGAAATAAATTTTAAATTTTGAATCAAGTGATGGAAGACAGGGAAATTTCAAACTTGAGGCTCCATAAAAATCTCCCTGAAGATCCGATGCGAACAAGCTTGGAGGGATAGAATGTCGATATGTTAACCATAGAGGATGTCCCCACATTAGATCTAGTGGAAAAAGAAGAGGAAGGACTATAAAAGGATTAAGAGATCATTGTGATGGATTCAAATGATCTTGTAATGTACTAAAACAAAATATTGAATCACTTATACAAATTGCAAAAACCAATTTCGATCGCACAACCACATAACAAGTAAGAGAAAGAAATACAATCGCACAACACAAGATGTATATGGGAAAAGAAACTGCTCAAAACCCCATTATTTGTATATTTCTAAATTCAAGATCATGAATCAATACAATGTTATTTCCCTTCCTAAGAAACCTACGCACTTTGTTGACTGTCTTAGTCTGATCTTGCTATGATCTAAGCAAGTTTGGTCCAATATTTAACCACTTTCTTGCCTCTGCCTGACCATCCTTTCTCACGCATTCTAGGGCTAATTGAGCCCCTATTAATTAGGAAAATCCCATCAATATATTTCACAATACATCCAAGGATTCTTTATGACCTCATGCATGACCTGTACAATTTTATAATTATACAACTGATAGTTATCTTCCCTTTAACCCAAATCTCAACTGGGCCTTCCTTAGAACTGACTTGCAACAACTATTTATAGTGAATTATTAGTTAACTGATTTATCACTACTTGTGAATGAAATTATATTTAATTCACTGGACCTATCACTAGCTCATCTTTCAATTAGAACTAGTTAAACTGATTTTAACTCAAAAAATTGAGTTAACTAATTACAACTCTCAAATAACTATAAATGGCCCCCCTAAAACTTAGGAAAAACTCTACATGCTTCCATTTTGACCTCCAACACAAATTAACTGAGCTAACTAAGTATTCCTGACTTATTTAACACTTACAAGCTGTTATGAGATGGAATTACATTTTTTCTTCCAATTTAATTTAAGGGAAAATTAAATCAGAAGCCCCTTTGGGGTGCCATTTAAACACTCCATCTCGACAAGAAAGGGATTATCTTCTACCCCAATCATGTCTCTATGGAATTTTAATTTTCTTCTTGACAGTGCCTTCGTCAATATGTCTACATCCTGTTCCTCTGTGGGAATGTACTATAATGACATAATCCGCCTCTGCACACAATATTTGAGATGGTGATACCAGATATCAATATGCTTGGACCTGTAATGAAAAAAAATATTAACTAAGAATTTGATGCAACTTTTGTTATCAAAACAAATCACCGTCGGATCCATCTGTCGACCAAAAAAACCAACAAGTATCTTCCTTATCCCGATGACCTCACATGCTGCCTGGCTAGATGCCATGTACTATGCCTTTGCTAAATTGAGTGCAACTGATCTATGTTTCCTGTTGTACAAAGAAATTGTTGTTGATCATGTTGTACATGTCAGCCCATACATACAAATTCTTGGCCTGCTGTCATTTTTGAATCCTCTTAAAACCCCCGTCGTGGCCTTAGACCTCCATATAATGTCTATCGTTATCCTGCCCGCCCAGAAAATACATAGTACAAAGGTTAAAATCCGTGATTAAAAATATATTGGGCCCAGCCCCTTTCTCCACTAGCCCCGCACCTCCTTTCATCCATGTAACCAAGCACTTCCCCTTAGAGCGTTTATCGCAAATCGCATCCATCGCAGATAGCATTTTCGTGTGTTATGCTTGTTAGATCCATCGCAAATATTTGTGATGCGATCTGATCGCGTCGCAAATATTTGCGATGCGATCGTCTGATCACGCCATCACATTTTTCCTCATCGCACTTTCCGCCGATCACATTTTTCCTCATCGCACTTTCCACCGGTCGCATTTACTCCCATCGCACTTTCTCTATTTGCGATTTTGCGATCCAGCTTGGGCCCACCATACAGTCTTTCCCCCCATCGCATTTCCCCATCGCAATATCGCAAGCGCTCTTTTCTGTTTGGTGCCACTTTCCGCCATCGCATTTTCTACCTTCGCGATTTTGCGATGCGCTTCCCGGGCCCCATCTCGTACGATCGCTCCCACCGCGTTCCATTGCAATTCATTGTATTGCTTTGTATTTCCGTGTATAGTCAAACCTTTGAATTTTTCATTAAACCTTATTGAATCACCCTCCGCTGTGACCAGGTCCCACATCCACGGCTTCGCTCCATCGTTTTTCCCCGTTTCCTTTTGTGATTCACCTAAGTGAAAACCTTTGGGCCTTTACACTAATATCATTTCTTCTGCCGCTTTTCACTATTCCACTCCTCCACGTCACTGCTCCACGTGTCAAATACATTCCTCCTCTACCATTTATACCTTCCGTTCATATGTCATGTTTCAGTGTTCACGTTATCAACCTCCACCTAGCCAATTCATCGTCGCTCCCCTATGTTTTTCACTGCTGTCCTTCATGCTTCCGTCATCTTATCACACCGCCTTGTCACCTAAGTCACCTCCACCACATCCACTCTCCTGTGCATCTGTTTTCTTAACAAGGTTTGTGTATTTTGCAGGGTGCGAGAGGAAGAAAATCGCCATTAATTACCGCCTCCATTACAAAATCCGAGGCCTTTTCCAAAGATAAATTTTCAGAGACAAATTTATGAAGGGAAGCCCCGGGGAGCTACCGTGAAATGACACTCATTAAAACAGCAAGGTTAAAAATCTATCCAAACCTCCAGAGCCATTCCAAACCAAGATTTTACGGATGAAAACATTAATGCAGCAACAGCAAAATATTAATGAAGGAGCAATGAATTCAATGTCCGGAATGAAAGGTTTCAAATTCAAATTCAGGCATTTAGAGGCAGAGAGTATAATGTACATGAAGCAATACTCTCAAGGTGTTACTTCGGCCGAGTTTTCTTCAGGAAAGTACAGAATGTTCGTGAAGATTTACCCCTATGCTGCGTTCCTGAAAAGATTTGTTCCAGTGCATTTATTTCAGCAGGCAGATCTCAAAGTACAAGATAATACCACCTAGTCATTTAACAGTATGGGCGCGAATATTTCCACCACTTTGTTTCAAATCAAATCATTAAATGTGCATCACCTACCAGGTTCTCTAGAGTTTTCTACCTCTCCTTTAAAACTCCAGAAGAAATACATTGTAAGGGTTCCAGATTTCTATCAGCAAACTGTGTAGTGAAAGGCTTTGTATACATCTTGTAAAGTTTCTGTATGAAGGCTCAGAGCCCGTAGGGTCTCAGTGAGGAGGAGTTATAACTGTGATGAGGATTCTGGTCTTTGGTATCCCACAGTATGTAATATTTTCTTATGTGTTAATATAATATCTCATTTCATTGCATTTATCTTCTTGTATCATGTTCTAGAATGCGAGTGGCTCACTGATCTTAAGTAAGGATTCATCCTAGTTGGTGCCCATACTTGGATTAGTCAAGCGCTTTAAATAGGCCTAGTCATGATATACCGTTCCATGTTCATGTCATTCATATTTTTTGCTATATTAGTTACTTGAGGAGGGTGCTTTTAAAACGCCATTGTCATGTATGGATTCTTAGTTGGATAAGCCCATATGTGGTTTTGTTGTGTATCTGGGTATCAGCCTCATGTTAACTAGTATCTCCTTCATGTTTTCCTCACTGCATCCACTTTCTGATATTTGATTTCTGTGGCATACTATTTGAACTGGCCCTCTTTGCAGTAAGTTGTCTCTTAACTATCTGATGCTTTTGTATTGGAGTTTTGCATGTTGTTCCTACATTATTCTTATCTTTTTATCAGCTTCTGAGAGAGTTTGGTTCCATTTAAACTAATTTCCTTGTTTTACAAGAGATAGTAAGAGAGCTTTTGGATTGACAACCCAAGATATATTATGAGCTCCTTGCTATGCTAAGATGTCCTAGGCACTAGTCTATAGCAACTCTAGGCTGTCTCTAGGAGTGACAAAATTTTCTACAACATCTTTCTGGCGCCGTTGCCGGGGACGAATTTGAGAATATCAGTTTCCCTGGGCCTCGACAAATCATATTCACTCTCTAATCAGGTGAGCACAGAGAGTTGAAGAGTTGTATATCTCTCACCTTGGTGACTCCACTGTTCTTTATTTGATAAATCTATTGGTAGTCCTGGCTCCTCGAAAGCCACATTTGAGGTCAGATTCCTCCAAGTTAAAGACATCCTCTGTATGTGACCCAGAGAAGATTATTCATAGGAGAAGTTGGAAAGAAAGACAATCAGCCCGCGCTGAAGTCCCTGAATATTCTGTAGAAGATCATCCATCCTCTTCTTCTCAGGAAATCCCAGTGGAAAATCCCGACTCCACTAAGGAAAATCCCGAATATTACTCAGATATCCCACCCAGGGCAAGTGCTAGAACCAAATATAACCCTCATCCTACCCCTGAGGTTGAAGAAGTTAAAGAAGTCACAGAAGTAGCTGCTGTTAACCGTGAACTATTCTGATCTACACCTCAGGCTTCTGTGCAATTTATTCCCATTGTTATACATACTCCACTTCCTCCTCCTCCCCTTCCTTCATTTGTACATCAGATTGTTGCACAACCCCCACCTCCTCCAATGGCTAATGTACCAGATTTTCTCCTGAACAAATATGCTCCACTAGCCCTACCCCAAGTGTTGAATGATATGCCTCAGGATTATTTGAAAATATTGCCCAGATTTAATGGCGAGAATGAGATTGATGCGCAGAAACATATTGAGACTTTCTGCTCTTTTGCAGAAAACTTAAATGTAGAACATTTGGATGTGGTCTTAAGACTATTTGTTCAATCTCTAGACGGCGAGGCACGAAAATGGTTTAAAACATTGGCAGATCGCTCTATAAATACCTGGGAAAGAATGGAAGAAGTTTTTCTCAGGAAATGGGGAGAAAAGAAAGATCATGGGCTTTGTCTTATTGAATTCAATACTCTGAAGAAGAAACCAAATGAGGGGGTGGAAGAATTTATTAAAAGATTTAATAAATTGTATTTGAGCCTTCCTGTTGATATGAAGCCTCATCAAACTGCTGCTAAAGTTGTTTTTGTAGCAGCCTTTGACTCAGAATTTGGTTTCTGTCTGCGGGAAAGAATGCCTGTCACTTTGGATGATGCTCAGACAGATGCTCTAGAATTAGAAGCAAATTTTGCAGCCACCGGAAAATCAAAAGGAAAAGTCGAGCAGGATGCCAGAAGAAGAGGTGAAGAGGAGGTATCTACTTCCAACCAGGATAAAGATTCAGACCGAATGGAAGAAATAAGTAAAATGATCGAAAAGATAGTTAAGCTTGAATGGGAAGCCCTGAATCCAGCCCCCAAAAATTTTCAGAATGTTTCGAACAGAGGTTATAATCCTCAGTATAGAAGACCACCATTACAAATATTGCCAAGGGAAGCAAAGGAGCAGCATGATCAGGTACTACACCCATTGCACCTGGAAGGTCTAGTAGATGACTCCACCGAAGGCGCTGCCTATGGACTGGAAGATGCGAATATTTCCTTTTCAAATAGTGACAGAGAAAAATCCTCTTTTGCTTTCAATTTACAAAAAGAACTTGAGAAGATCAAAATCCCAGTCCCCTTGACTGAACTGTTGAAACAACCAGCATATCAATCTCAAGTCGCCTCTTTCATACTTCCTCCAGAAGCAGCATTCACCCCAGATAATATCAAGCACTGGCAGGTCTTTGATGATGAAGAACAGATGACGGGATTCCTAGCAATAGAAGGTGAATTCTCCAACATGGAGATTGATGCTGACGAAAGAAATTTGACACCACTTGATAGTCAAAGAAAGGAGGAAGGAAATTTGTTGAAGGACTTTAATCCATGGAATGAATAAATTAGATTGCTGGAGAGTATGTTGAATAAATATGATTCAATACAGGAAGGAGAACCTCAATTTCTAAATTGGGAATTGCAGGATGTAAAGATACAAGGAAATGAAGACAATGAAGACTTCCTGGGTCCTGGGAGAGACTTAAGATTTCTAAGAAAAGAATTGGTGACTAAATCATCAAGTAAGACTTTTGGGTCTCATGATTTCGGAACTGAAAATTCGGCTGTGTTGACAGGTATTGCAGAAGACAATCCACCCTTTGGAGTTGTCTTGGATACAGATGAACTATCACAGAAGAAGGAAGGTGAGGCAACCCTGTCTCATGTGAAGGAACTTGTTATTACTGATAATGACAAGAAGAAGCTGATGTATCTGATAGACAAAGAGAGGACTAGAGGACAGAATTTTGGAGCTACTACAGTGATGGGAAATCAGAATTCCATTTTGATAGAAGATAGGAGTCCAAAATCTGAAGAACTTGATTTGATTGCCAGAAGCAATCAAGCGGGTAAAGGAAAATTACTGAAGATTGTCAAGGAAGAAGAATAAGAGTATGTTGAAACAAATATGCAGCATATTGATGAAATGCTTGTAGACAAATGGTTGAATTGTTTGCTGAAAACATTTAGAGAAGAGAACGAAATTGCAGGCACTGAAGTGAAAATGCCTGAAGTTGTGAAAGGAGCAAGAGTAGATACTAGTTTGCAGAATTTAAATATGCTTACTAGTACACAAGGAAGAATGAACGATTATGCTACTGCAGTTAAAGAATTAAAAGGTAATTTACCTTTTAAAGGTAAATTTGCAGGTGATGAACAAAAGAATGTTGCAGAAGGAGGTATCTTGAGAGATATTCAGGAAGTTTGTGAAGCAGCCACATTTTTAGCAAAAGAGGCAACATCGATAGTAATGTTCGAGACAGTAGCAGCAACAAAAATCGAAGACAGCAGTGGGCAAAGTAACTTCCAGACAAAAGAAAGGCTGGACATAGAGATTGACTGCATCAGAATACTGATGATGAAGGTGTCTCAGAAACAACAGATAGCAGCAAGAAAGCAGAGAAAGTTTGGCAATGGAAAAACAAGAACAGAATGTGAAAGCATAGCTGGAGGCAAGTTGCAGAACAAAATATGGAAACATAGAAGGGTACAGTTGAAGAATAATGAAACTAATGGATACCAGCAAAGCAAAGTATGGGACCCAGGAGGCAAAGACAGCCTGGTGTATTATATTGTACATTAGTTTTCTTTTTGTTTCATCATTCTTTTAATAATGTGCGTGTGCTGATTAATTATGAAGTGAAAACTAGAGGTGCTGAAGAGCAGAATCCACCTAGAGCATGATCAGATGGTCTGCAAGTTCTCGACATGTCCAAGGATGAACATGCTGTCCCCAGATGGATCTGATGTTGTACATGTCAGCCCATACATACAAATTCTTGGCCTGTTGTCATTTTTGAATCCTCTTAAAACCCCCGTCGTGGCCTTAGACCTCCATATACTATCTATCGTTATCCTGCCCGCCCAGAAAATACATAGTACAAAGGTTAAAATCCGCGATTAAAAATATATTGGGCCCAGCCCCTTTCTCCACTAGCCCCGCACCTCCTTTCATCCATGTAACCAAGCGCTGTGACCAAGCGCTACCCCTTAGAGTGTTTATCGCAAATCTCATCCATCGCAGATCACATTTTCGTGTGTTATGCTCGTTAGATCCATCGCAAATATTTGCGATGCGATCTGATCGCGTCGCAAATATTTGTGATGCGATCGTCTGATCACGCCATCACATTTTTCCTCATCGCACTTTCTGCCGATCGCATTTTTCCTCATCGCACTTTCCGCCGGTC
The DNA here is from genome assembly GCA_034641835.2 of Pinus albicaulis. Classification (NCBI taxonomy): domain Eukaryota; kingdom Viridiplantae; phylum Streptophyta; class Pinopsida; order Pinales; family Pinaceae; genus Pinus; species Pinus albicaulis. The sequence goes on along the minus strand of CM076574.1, from coordinate 253,740,486 downwards.
GCATTTTCTCCCATCGCACTTTCTCTATTTGCAATTTTGCGATCCAACTTGGGCCCACCATACAGTCTTTCCCCCCATCACATTTCCCCATCGCAATATCGCGAGCGCTCTTTTCTGTTTGGTGCCACTTTCCGCCATCGCATTTTCTACCTTCGTGATTTTGCGATGCGCTTCCCGGGCCCCACCTTGTATGATCGCTCCCACCGCGTTCCATTGCAATTCATTGTATTGCTTTGTATTTCCGTGTATATTCAAACCTTTGCATTTTTCATTAAACCTTAATGAATCACCCTCCGCTGTGACCAGGTCCCACATCCACGGCTCCGCTCCATCGTTTTTCCCCGTTTCCTTTTGTGATTCACCTAAGTGAAAACCTTTGGGCCTTTACACTAATATCATTTCTTCTGCCGCTTTTCACTATTCCACTCCTCCACGTCACCGCTCCACGTGTCAAACACATTCCTCCTCTACCATTTATACATTCCGTTCATATGTCATGTTTCAGTGTTCACGTTATCAACCTCCACCCATCCAATTCATCGTCGCTCCCCTGTGTTTTTCACTGCTGTCCTTCATGCTTCCTTCATCTTATCACATCGCCTTGTCACCTAAGCACCTCCACCGCATCCACTCTCCTGTGCATCTGTTTTCTTAACAAGGTTTGTGTATTTTAGAATCTTGGGAGAAATATTAATTACGCCTCCATTACAGAAGTCGAGGCCTCTTCCAAAGATAATTTTTCAGAGACAAATTTATGAAGGGAAGCCCCGGGGAGCTGCCGTGACATGACACTCATTAAAACAGCAAGGTTCAAAATCTATCCAAACCTCCAGAGCCATTCCAAATCGAGATTTTACGGATGAAAACATTAATCGTGGCAGCAAATATTAATGAAAAAATAATGAATTAAATGTCCCAGAAGCATGAAAGGTTTTCAAATTCAAATTAGGGCATTTAGAGGCAGTATAATGTACATGAAGCAAGGAAGCAATACTCTCGAGGTGTTACTTGGCGAGTTTTTCTTGAGGAAAATGCAATTCACATGAAGATTTTTATATGCTACATTCTGAAAGATTTGTTCAGGTGCATTTTATTTAATGGAAATGAGATCTCAAAGTACAGATAATACCACCTAGTCATTTTAACGGTATGGTAGCGAATGTTTTAAACACTTTGTTCGTCAAAATCATTAAATATGTGCATCACCTGCACGGATACCTAGGTTTCTCTGTAAAACTCAGGAGAAAAACATTTGTGAGGACTTACGATTTCTATAAATAAGCGTGTATTGAAAGGCTTTGTATACATCTTGTAAAGTTTCTGTATGAAGGCTCAGAGCCCGTAGGGTCTCAGTGAGGAGGAGTTATAACTGTAATGAGGATTCTGGTCTTTGGTATCCCACAGTATGTAATATTTTCTTATGTGTTAATATAGTATCTCATTTCATTGCATTTATCTTCTTGTATCATGTTCTAGAATGCGAGTGGCTCACTGATCTTAAGTAAGGATTCATCATAGTTGGTGCCCATACTTGGATTAGTCAAGCGCTTTAAATAGGCCTAGTCATGATATACTGTTCCATGTTCATGTCATTCATATTTTCTGCTATATTAGTTACTTGAGGAGGGTGCTTTTAAAACGTCATTGTCATGTATGGATTCTTAGTTGGATAAGCCCATATGTGGTTCTGTTGTGTATCTGGGTATCAGCCTCATGTTAACTAGTATCTCCTTCATGTTTTCTTCACTGCATCCACTTTCTGATATTTGATTTCTGTGGCATATTATTTGAACTGGCCCTCTTTGCAGTAAGTTGTCTCTTAACTGTCTGATGCTTTTGTATTGGAGTTTTTGCATGCTGTTCCTACATTATTCTTATCTTTGTATCAGCTTCTGAGAGAGTTTGGTTCCATTTAAACTAATTTCCTTGTTTTACAAGAGATAGTAAGAGAGCTTTTGGATTGACAACCCAAGATATATTATGAGCTCCTTGCTATGCTAAGATGTCCTAGGCACTGGTCTATAGCAACTCTAGGCTGTCTCTAGGAGTGACAAAATTGTCTACAACAGATCCTATGTTGAAGATGGTCCCTAATGTGTTCTTCCTTTTGGTTGGAATCCCTGGCCAATTTGCATTGGTGAAGCCTTGAAGCTTCACTCCCTCTATTCATATGTACCATAGCCCATACTCTATAGTGCCTCTGAGGTATATCAACACATGCTTTCCTGTCTTCCAAAAGAGCTTGTTAGGCTTAAACAGAGCTTTAATAAGTTGGTTAATTGTGTAGCATATGCATGGTCGTCTTTTCACTAAATACATGTGTGAACCCACAAGCTACCTGTAAACAATAACATCCGCTACTTCGGCTAAAGTAACATCCTCCTTCCTCAATTTTCCTGTTAGAGGAGTCTTCGTGGGTCTATTTCCCTCCATGTGGAACTTCTTAAGGATCTCATTGGCATACTTTCCCTGAGATACAAATAGCTCCCCATATTTTTTCCATATTTACAATCTCAGGAAATTGTGCAAGAGCCCTATGTCCCTCATCTCAAATTCTCTTGCAAGATCCTCTTTGCAAGACTTGATGAGCTTCTCATCACCTATCAATATCATATCATCGATATAAAATACAATAATCAAAATCTTGCCATCAACCACAATATAATAAAGGTTTGCATATGCTTAACTCTTGGTGAAGCCCAACCCTGTGAAATAACTTTCAATCCTGGTGTACCGAGCATGAGGTGGTTGCTTCAGTCCATACAGTTCTCTCTTGAGTCTACACACATGCAACTCCCTGTCTAAGGTCTAATCCTTCGAGTTTCTCAGTGTAAACCTCTTCCTCATCACCCCATTAAGAAGGTTTTCTTTACATCCATATGATGTATCTGTCATCCCATATTCACTGAGAGTGCAAGGATGGATCTGATTGATGATTACATTGATACTTGTACAAAAGTCTCATCATAATAAATACCCTCCACTTGAGAGAACCTTTTGGCCACAAATCTATCCTTGTACTTCTCCACACTCCCATATGTTGCTTTCTTCACCTTTTAGATCCACCTAGATCCTACAACTGACTTCCCCTCTTGTCTTGGGACAACTTCCCATGCATTGTTTATGATAATGGAGTCATAGTCCTCAACCATGGCATCAGCCCAAACAGGTTGTTGCACTTCTTCCTAAAAATAGGATGGTTATATCTCAATAACTTCACTCATAAGATTCATGTATCTAGTGTACCACTTTCGGGACCTTCTCGTCCTTCGCTATGATATGGGTGCTCGCACATTCTCTCTCAAATGTAGCAACAATCTGTTAGCCTCTCTAGTGTGCTTCCTTCCATCTCTGGTGGAAGGACCTGCATAAGTGGGTACTTCCACTCTCTATTCCTCTACTTGTGGTTTCTCCACGTCTTGAGGTTCTTGTTTTGGAGCCAAGATCTCCTCAACTGCATGCAATTGAAGCTCCCTCTCAAGGGAAACTTTCATGGCTTTCTCTTCATCGAATTTCACATCTCTTTTGACCACTATCATCCTATGTGTTGACAAGTACACCTGATATTTGTGAGGTGTATCATTGTACCCCATAAATATCTTGAACTCAGTTTTTGGCTCTAGCTTTTTCCTGGCATCTTTGGTCACACGGAAATAAAATGATGAACCAAAAATTTTAAAATGTGACACATCTAGACTCTTACCTGAAAAATATTCCTCTGGTGTACTCATCCCAAGTATCCGATGAGGACTTATGTTCTGTACAAATATTTTTTATTGCATGCTTCTGCCCACAGATGCAATGGTAGGCCTTGATCATGCCACATATCTCTTCCTACTCCCACAATAGTTTTGTTCTTCCTTTCTGCAACCCCATTCTACTGTGGCTTATGAGGTCTATTAATTCTCTTTGAATTCCTTCTGAGGCATAGAATCTATTGAATTCATTAGAGACATATTCTCCATCATTTTCGCTCCTAAGAGCCTTCACCTTCTTCCCTGTATCTTTCTCAACAAGTGCCTTGAACTCACAAAACTTGGAGAACATATGACCTTTATTTTGCATGAAGAAAATCCAACACTTTTGTGAAAAATAATCTACAAAAATCACATAATACCTGTGTTTTTTTGTAGAAGATGTCGAGAAGGGTCCACACACTTCTGAGTGAACTCTCTCAAGGATCATCTTTGCTCAGATTTCCTTATCATGAAAGGTGTGTTTGATATACTTCCCCAATGTACACCCTTTGCATGTATCTCTCTATGCAAGTGTACCCTTTGGAAGTTATGTAGAAATATGTTCCATGATATTCAAAGCACCATAGTGTAGATGGCCCAATCTCATGTGTCGTAACTCACTGATGTCTCGGCTCTCCACCTTCTCTGCTTTCGTGCTCAAGCCAACATAGTCTTCTACATCCAATTTTTAGAGGTTCTTTACTTGAACCCCAATATTTTTCACCTATATCGTGGCTTTACGACTAATGAACGCTTTTCCTTCACTGAATATCATATCACATCCATGGTCTTCCAACGTAGCAATAGAAACCAATTTTCTTTAAAACAGGAACATACATGAAATATTTTAATTTGAGAGGATTACATGACTCCCTCTAAAAGGTAATTGTACCTATGTCGGTAGTGATATACCTCTCATCATCTCCCATCTCGGTGTGCATCTGGATATACTTCTCCTCCAAGTTACTGAAGAATTATTTGTTGCTGGCCATATGGAACGAAGCTCCACTATCTAATTACCACATATAACTCATCACTGATGACACCATACATGCAATGAGAGTGAAATCCAACTTGAACTATGAAGCAAGTGCTTCAACTATTGCTCCTCATGATGCCTTCTTGTTGGTCTTATTGTGTGGAAAATTTGTAGCATAATGTCCAAGCTCGTGACAATGAAAACATTTTACCTTTGACAAATCTCTCTTCTTGCATGCCTTGTCGAACTCTGATTTGGATTGGGACGCCTTCCCTTTCCCTCTATTCTCCTTTCTATCCAAGGCACAGTTCTCCTCATCATCAGTCTTTGATGAGGATCCATCTTTGGTGCTCTGTTGAATCCCTTCTTGTACCAAGTCGGACCACAATTCCTCCCACTGTGGTAGCTTCTCCCTCCCATTCACAGGTTCTTGGTAGCTATGCCAACCCTTGGGAAGGCCTAGAAGTTCTAGGCTTGCCAAATCATCTTGGGCAACTATTACCCAACACTGCCAAGCTCATCTTAACATTGAGTGAACTTCGTCAAGAATTTTTGGATCGTGTCGCCCTTCTCCATCTTGGTCTTTCTGAGCTTATCTTTCAGTGCTAACTTCTTGTGGTCGCTTCTATTCTAAAAAATATCTATTAAGGCCTTCCACATAGCATATGGAGTTTCCTTTCCATGGATGTTCGATAAAATATGATCTTCAACTTCTTCTAACAAGATCATTCTCGCCTTTTCTACATTCTTCTTTCATGCATCAAGAAGTTGAGCATATGTTGTTGTGGTCTGGGGAATGTCATTATCTATGAATTCCTTCAATATTTTTCCCTCTAGCACTACCTCCATCCTATCCTTCCATGATATGTAATTCAAATTTCCCTCAAGGGAATATTTGAGTCTCAAGACATTGAAAGACATCTTGATCTGATGTTGGTCTTGAGGAATAAATTTGTAAATTCGATGTACCTGTTCAAAAAAAAATCTGATTCTTTTCTTCTATTTTTTATTCCTGCTTTGATTCCATGTATAAATTACCCAAATGGATTCAACTGATCTTGTAATCTACAGAACAAAATACTGAATCACTTCTACAAATTGCGGAAACCAATTTCGATCGCACAATCATATAACAAGAGAGAAATTATCAATCAAACAATGCAATATGTATCTGGGGAAAGCAACTGCTCAAAACCCTGCTATATTTATATTGTATAAATTCAAGCTCATGAAACAATACAATGTTATTTCCCTTCCTGAGAAACCTTTGCACTCCGTTGACTGTCTCACACTGATCTTGCTTTGATCTAATAAATTTTGGTCCAATATTTAACCACTTGCTTGCCTCTACCTGACTAGCCTTGCTCACACATTCCTGGGATAATTTAGCCCCTATTAATTAGGAAATTCCCATCAATAGATTTTTCAATACATCCAAGGCTTAGTAATGACCTCATGCATGACCTGTACAATTTTCTAATAATACAACTGATAGTTATCTTCCCTTAACCCCAATCTCAATTGGGCCTTCCTTAGAACTTACATGCAACAACTATTTATAGTGAATTATCAGTTAATTGATTGATCACTACTTGTGAATTAAATCATATTTAAATCATTAGATCTATCACTATCTCATCTCTCAGTTAGAACTTGTTAAATTGATTTTAACTCAAATAATTAAGTTAACTAATTACAATTCACAAATAATTGTAACTAGACCCCCTAAAACTTAGGAAGAACTCTACATGCCTCCATTTTGACCTCCAAATCGAATTAACTGAGCTAAATAAGTCTTCCTGAGATGGAATTACAATTTTTATTCTAATTTAATTAATGAAAAATTAAATTAGAAGCCCCCTTGGGTGCCATTTCAACACTTCAGGCCCAGGTGTAGAAACTACAAGAATAAATTACTGCTTTGTAAGTAAATCATAACCATCTGGTGTCAAGTATGACAACTATAATGGACATACTTATTGAAAATTGTACTTTTCTTTTGAAATTGGACGATGAGTTTAGTTTCATCCGCTATAAAGTGAAAAATCTTCAAGCATCAATTGGACATAAAAGCACAGTACCTTCTTTAGACAATACTTCAATGAAATCTCCTCCACGAGGTGTCCCAAATTTGAATTTTCTAATACAGGACATAGAATTGGGCTTAGGCCAAAAATTTTTATATTCTGAAAAAGAATAATCTATATGCAATATAAATTATGTCAGTTTTTTGGGGTCTTTTTAAAAGTGTATACTTTCCAGTTGTCTAGTATAGGTGCTAAGTATAACTGGCTATTGGACATTATAATTTTGATAAAGTCACTTTTTCATCTGTCTAACATTGTCACATTTCTAAAATCATGATACCAAATCTAAAAATAAGATCTACAAAACGTACCCTCATACTTTTACCAATATGGAGCACACATGAGTCACCAAGGTGAACATTTAATGATTTCAAATGTTGCTTGTTTCACCCAACGAACAACAAGTTTTTTACTCTACAATAGGAGAAAATAAATTTTATCTCAATCAATTCGCCACAATGAGAAAGATATTCAAAATGCATATTCATCCAAAAAATAAGTTGAATTACTAATGTCATGAGAAATGAATTTAATCTTTAAAAATGGTGCCAAAATGTTACCACACAAACTAGCACATTTGGCTTAAATTCCCAAACATAGGGTACTAGCCTTGTGGAACTTAGGAGTTGGTCATTTTCACCTCACTAACTCTCCTTTGAACTTGAGACTTAGAAAAATGGTCCTGGTCAACATGGGTTTCCCTATTAGTTATGTTCACTTTTTGTAGTAATGAGTGGGAGTAAGAGAACCTAGAAGCAATGTAAATGAACAAGAAAACAAGGAAATGGGTTTGGTTCAATGAGTGAAAGTGATTTTAAGGTAAATTCTATTAGAGATATGGAGAAATTTAAGAAATTCAAGTAGGAAAATCAAAGGACATAGGTAGACAAGTGGTGTGCCATATAACTCCATAATTTGGTTCAATAATTGACTTAAGGGAAATGAAACAATTAAGTGATGTGAAATACCTAACCTTAATTTTGGTGGTTAATTATTACACAGATCTGAGGGAGACGGTCTGTCTAGATCCACAACTCAAAACAATAATAAAGGTGCCCCCTACTCATATATAACCTACAAACACACCAAATTAGAAGATGTGGAGTGCATAAAAGATGAGGGAGAGGGAATGAACCTAAATCTTAATCAATGATTTCAAATGGGAAACACGACCACTTTACGTAGTTATTATTTCCTTTTTCATTTATAACCACGCTGTTAGCCACCCATGAAATTCTTGACAAAGCAAGCTGGGGGCTAGTTTTCTCTGGAGCCTCCAAGGAATGCCTTTCCCCTGAAAATTCGTCCTCCTTGGAGTCTCTGTGTGTTGTGCCTAAAATGTAGTCCCTCTGCTGATCCATTCCTCAAAAGGCCCATTATTGCCCTTTATACCTTTGCAAAATATCACCTTCCCTCTCTCCCTTTGTCAAACTCCCCTTTAATTCTCCCCATTATCCCTTTAAATCCTCTCTAAATCCTGTTTTTCCCCTGCTTTGACTGTTCCCACCTTTCATTCCCCTATCGCTACCCCTGGCTGGCCCCAAATTGCATTAAAAATGAATAAAATCCATAAATTTCACCATTTCAGACCTTAGCCCCCTCAGCCGTGGCCCGCGCTCCTTTGTCTTCCACATGACCCAACGCCGTGACCGAAGCCTTTCCCTACGGGGGGCTTTTCTGTGTCCGTAGAGTCAAACCACGGAGCCCCCGTAGTTGACTCCCTGGGATGTGGGACAACCCGATCGAATAGTTGTTATCGATTACGGGGGGTCGCTCCAAATTTCCATGCCCGTACGCCTTGGCCCCCCCGTATTTGATCTCCGTCGTCCAATTAAGACCAGATCCAACGGCGTGGAGCGCGCCTGAAATGGTGGACCCCGCCAGCCATACGTCATCCACCCTGAAATCACCTGTTTTCTCCGCACCACCGTTGCGCGCAGGGCAGTTTTCCCCAGAGCCCCAGCGATTCCACATAGCTGCAGCCGCGTGTCCTTGTGTACGTTTTCAAAACCACCGTTCTCCGTCGTTAAACCTATCCCCCGCTCGTTAATGTACGGACGAGGACGGCGCGCGAAATTGCCGTGGACCGTCCGATCTCGAGTGCTCCATCCAACGGCTATCCCGCATCGTAGCTGCCCGTTCGTTAACGAACCTGCACGTTTGTTAGCCTGTGTTCGCCGTGTATGTGGCCCACTATCCATCATCTCCCACCGTTGATCTCTCAGCGATCAACGGTCCCGAGTTATCGCTCTGCCATTGGCCATTCCTCCGTCACCCCGTCTCGCCACGTCATTGCCACGTGTACGCCCCGTACTTTCTCTGTCTCCGTCACTATATCTTTGGTTTTGTCATGTTTTTTTTAATGTTTTCATTCGTCTATTACGTGTATTCGCGCTGTGTTTCATTATTCCTCCACCAGAGCATTCTGTCACCATTTTTCGCGATTTCTCCTCAATTCTCTGTCTGCATGGCTATTTTCCACGTCCACAGTGTGTCCTCGCCTCCTCCATCATCCACGTCCATGGATTTCTTCACAGTTGTTGTTTTGCAGGGTTGCTAGAGGTGAAAGCCTCCATTTTCCGATCGTACCATCTTAATGGAGAAGTTTGCAGGCAGAATTAAATCCAAGGGCCGGCGCTGCCATAAAATTGTCAAAGAAAGCTGCTGACGGGATTTACATTAAGGAAAAGGCAGATTTCGAACTCTGAGAATCTCCCATCACCATTAAACCTGAGCTACCCTGTCAGAAGCAAATAAAGCGGCAAAATATTTCAGTGCAGGGAAACAAGAAGATTAAAGCGGGCTTATGAAGATCTTGAGCTTTTAATCCGAAGTTTGGAAGGCTAAGCATCATTTTGAAGATCCCGAGGATAAAATCAAAGGACCCTGAGCGCAGGAAAAGGGTAATATCAGAGTCTTCATCAGCAGAATGTTTTTCTTTATCATGTACAGGGCACCCATACTGTCTTATTTACACACCTTGTCCCTGAAAAGGATTCCACCAGACAACAATTCAAAACCACCGGAGCATTTATGTGACAGACCTTTCAGTAGTTTATTTTATTTTTGTTCAAATCACCAGGAGTACTTCAGCCAAAAGATGTCAAGATCAAATTTGGAGCAGATCATTCTCTCACAAGGAAGGTGACAGAGATTAAATATACAGTATGTCAAGCAGAATGGGTTTCGGCCCTGCATTCATTGTTGTGTTTAAAGATACATTTAATTTTCACCTACTCCTTCAGTCGATCTTAGGTTCATCCTTTGCTATAAAGCACAGAAGGAAACATTGTAATGGTTGTTGATGAGAAATCAGTGGAATGCAAGCATTGTTCCTATTTGAGACAAGTTCTCCGTGTATATTGTAAGATAGACTAAGATTAGATGTATTCAGAATGAATGTTCAAGCTATGGGCTATGATGTACCTGATTGGTGTTGTTTTTAATATGACAAGCATGTTTCTTTGGATCCTGATCTAAAGCAGCTGGTGATGTTTCCTCTTTCTCTGTATTTGTGATTGACTTGCTCTCATTGCATGCTACATTTCATTTCATTTCTGCTGGTAGGTAACATAAGTATAATATAGGATTCACCCTTGTTAGGTGCCCTATGTTTCCTGCTCTCCCTACCTCAATGTTTTCTGCTTATATGTGTATCTGAATGTTGATTTCAATTGATTTAACCAGTGTAGTGGATGATATTGCCTGCTCTCTGATGTATGAATTGACGAAGTCCATGTTTAGATGTTCTTGGTAGGATTTAGCTGGAAGGTTTGGGAACACTAGGGATTAGTGTTAGCCCTGTCCACTAGGATCTTTGCGGGACTAGCTAGCCTTTCTAAGATCCCTTGTAATTGCCTCTAATTCTGTCCAAGCAGGCCTGGAGTTAAATGACCTCTGCCCTGATCTATAGACAGAGTTGGTTGGTCCTCCTCCTTTCATTTTCAGCCCTTAATGTCTCATTCCAAATATCTTTTTTAAGATCCAAATGCTCTAGATGACTAGCCCAATTGAAAGCTTTCACATTGAACACAAATAAATCCTTTCTTGACTCCATAACCCAATGGCTTTGATGTTCTTTGAGTTATCTGTCTCTGCCTAAGCTTCCTCTTTGCTCATCCTTGTCACATATTGGTCCTTCTTTTCCTGATTCCCTCCAACCAAACACAAACAATCAAACCAACAACCCTGTGCCTATAACTAGCCTAAAATCATAACCTAAGAGCTTCAAAGACATATCCTTTGACTACCATAAAGAGATCCCTCTCTGGACCTAGGAGGGCTAGATCCTAAGGTCTGAAAGTGGTTCTATGTTGTCTCATCTTTTGGTCTCTGTCAACCTGGCCAAAACATGGGAACCCCAACATAATGGTGACTCCGCTGGGGACAATTCTGAATGACCTTCCTCTCACTACATCTAAAACTTCAGAAGCCTAGAACTCTGGTTAGGTTGACATTAAGTCACCCCTTTCTTGAATCAACCTCCAGTATTGAATATCCACCATACTCTTAAACAGAGCCTGGAAAGGGCCAGATAGCCTCCAGATCTCATCCTCTTTTCAGAGGTGACATATCTGGTAAATACCCTCCCAGTCACTCTCTAGTTGGAGCTTGTTGTTTTAGAGGAGATTCCTGAAAGGTGATAGTACCTGAGCACTGTGGTGGACAGTGTACCCCTTAGAAACATCCTAAACCCTCCACCTGGTGACTCCATTGTTCCTAAACGTTAAAAAACTCCACTGGTGATCAGTAGGCCTGCTGATTATCTTGGTTTCACAATCAGACTCCACTGGGAGGCCAGCTCCTGAGACAACATTAACCACAGTAGAAGTAACGAGTAGGGTTAAGCTGCTTGGCTTATAAACAACATTCTGGCTTTCAAAACTATTCACACAAGAGCTTATCCCAACCCTGACCCACCGGAAATAGTTGAAAATCCAGAGAGTATCCTCAGAGGAGCTTCTACATATAAAAGACCAACTATTTCCAGCAACATTCTTAGAGCTAATTCTGCACCAGAAGACCTAACAGCTCTAGCACATTCCCTCCCCGACATAGACATACCTAATAGATTACCGAGAACTAGGTCATTCAATCACCTAGACCAGCAAGACCTCGAAGTTTACAATACACCATCTAACAGGGGTCAAAACACTAGAGACAGTGAAACCCCTCCTTCTACACCACCTGATTTTCACTTCCTTCACAACTTGGGGCTCTCTCACCCTAGATCTGCTCAACAGACTTCTGCTGGTCCAAACATCCCTGTCATCCAAATACCAGCTGCTCAAGCTAACCCTATACCCCATCAGAACATCATTATGGCAGCCTAGTATGCACCTTTGCTTTTACCTCAACCCTTGTTACCCTTACCAAACGATTATCAGTCAAAATCCCACACTTCACTGCTAAAGAGTCCATAACAGCTCAGAAACATGTAGATAAGATGGAGGGCTCTTTTGACTATATGGAAATTGATGATGAAACAATCAAAATGAGGATCTTTGCCCAAAGCTTAGGGGGTGAGGTCAAGAAATGGTTTAAAGGATTGCCTCCTGGTAGTATTCAAGATCTCCCTGCATTATACCAGACCTTTATAAACAAGTGGGAGGTTAGAGCAAACCCTTGCCAGCTCCTAGCAGAATACATGTCCCTCAAGAGGAATGTAGGAGAGAGTGTTCATGATTACACCACTAGATTCAACAGCATTTATAATGCTCTCCCTCCACACATGAAACCTCCACAAGGTATGGCCCTAGAAAAATATCCTGATGGATTTGATGCTGACATGGCCTATGAGCTTAGAGATAAAGAGTATACCACACTGGAAGACATGCAGAAAGGAGCCATAACCATAGAAGCAAACTTAATGGAAAAAAGGGCAAGACTAAAATCTGAAAAGAGGGTAACATATAGGGATGACAACATAGCTTCCACATCTGATCCCAAATATGACAGACTGTCTAAAAATGTGGAAGAACTGCGACAAATGATTAAGAGGATGGTTGTCCAAAACAACAACCAAAACAGAAAGCAGAACCAAAACATTAGAAGAAACAATGCTGCTCCCAACAGACAAAGAGAGTCAGACCAACAAATCATTCCCCCATTTCAAGAAATTTTTTTAGATGAAGACGAGGGAATCATTGAAGAGTCTGAAGGGAATACAATAAACATGTTTGAAACAGAAGACTCAATCCTAAATTATGATTCAGAAGAAGACCAGCCCTCCACCACTGGTTATGATGAGGAATGGTTGGAAACTGAGAATTACAGATCAGGATTTGAAGATGCCATGCTACAGGTCATGGAACAATATGAACTTAGGAGCAAGAGAAGCCAAGATACTCCCAAAACAAAGCCTCCTGAGGTAACCATCAAGAAAATACCTGACAAAATTTCCAAAGAAACCTCTGCAAACAACAAAACAGCAGCTGAAAGTTCTGGTAAACATAAGGAGAAGGACAACCAAGACAATGAAAAATGAAGTCAACCAACCAGCAGTACTATCACTTCAGTTAGTACTCCTGATACAACTGTTCCAAACCTTGTACATAGTGAGAAAACACCAAATGACTCAGCTACCAAGGCAGCAAATAAAACGGAGTCAAGTGTTTCCAAGACACAGTCCACTTTCAATTTAGAGAGTGAACTTGCAAAAATCAAAATTTATGTACCATTATCTGAGCTGGCCACTCAGGATGTATATAAAGGCCAAATTTTGAAAGCATTGAATCTAGGGGAAAACAATGATACTGTAAATCTGAATGATGATTAACCAGCCCTGCTCTTTGGTCCAAAAATTGAAGGGAAGTTTCAGGAAGGGGTAGTTCCACCTTTTTATATCAGTCTCAACATTCATGACAAGATCCTTCATAATGCCATGCATGACTCTGGTGCATCACACAATCTAATGCCTAAGGGAGTGATGGAGAGGCTAGGCCTAGAGGTAACCCGACCTTACAAGGATCTGTATTCATTTGAATTTAGCAGAGTAAAATGCCTAGGCCTAATCAAAGACTTATGTGTGAGCTTGACCCAGATTCCAGCCAAGTGTATGGTCATGGATGTGGTGGTGGCAGATGTGCCACCTAAGTATGGCATGTTGTTGTCAAGATCATGGGGAGCCAAACTGCAAGGAACAATGCAGATGGATGGCTCATATGCCACTATCCCTATATTTGGCCAACTTAGAAGACTATATAGAGAGTCTCAGATGAAATTTTTAGTCAGTAGCCCCGAGAAACCTGAAAACTCACCATTATACTCTGTACATACAGATCTAGACTCTTTCATTCTCTACAATGACCAATCCTCAGAAGAGCCGAGATCAGATAATGGAACTACAAACATACAACCCATGGATTTCAACATAATGGCTACTCTGGAAGAATACGAATAAGAAGACCATGGGCAATCTGTTGAAAGTATAACTCTGAATGAAACAAAAACAGCAAGCTAGCCACCTCCCTGATCTCCATGCCCATAATGAAAAACAAAATAACCCCTCTCCTAGTACAGACCTTACAACTCAACATAATGGTGAACCCAGTTGTAGGGGATGGGATGAAAATGAATTGAACAAAGAACCCCTGTGGGAAATGAACTTTGATGGGTCCTGTACTAGACAAAACGCTGGAGCAGGAGTGTGGCTGTGTAACACTGAAAATGATCACGTAGAGAGCCACGCTGTCAATCTGCATTTCAAATGCACAAATAACATTGTAGAATATGAGGCTCTGATCTTAGGCTTAAATCTGTTGAAAAAATTAGGAGCCCGTAGGATAGCTGTGAGAGGAGACTCAGAGTTAGTAATCAAACAAGTGAATGGTGAATATTCAGCAAAACACCCCAGGCTTAGGGCATACAGGAATGACACTCTAGATTTGCTGAAAACGTTTGTTGAATTCGAGTTAGTGTTCACTCCTAGGGGTCAAAACGCAATAGCAAATGGATTAGCTTGCCTAGCTAGCTCATATCCTAAGGCCCCTGTTGACCAACAGATCATCATTCAGACCAAATTCAGGGCTGCAGTGCCAGACAATGAAAAATATTGGTAGGTCTTTGAAGGAGACAAACAGATCGAACATTTCCTGGTGGGCAGGAATGAGTTTGAATTTTCCGATTTAGACTCGATTTCTGATGACAGACGCCCAAGCGAGGATCCCCCAGATGAACAAGAAACACCCTGTAACATAGAAATAAATTCTTTTTCTGAGCAAACTGGAAATTTCAACGAAAACAGTGAAAATGCAGAAAATGAAGAGGTCGAAGTGCTACAGGCCAAAGACAAGAACATACCCAGAGGCCTGGCACCCTTAGAGGACCTTTTTGACTTTGATGACGTAGCAAAAAAGCCCACAATTGAACATGTTGATTCTGATGTGGAAGAATGTAACATTGGCACTGAAGATAAGCGCAAAATAATAAAACTGGCTAAGTCTATACCTGCAAACATGAAGAAGAAATACATCGAACTGTTCAAGGAATT
This sequence comes from Pinus albicaulis, assembly GCA_034641835.2. Taxonomy (NCBI): domain Eukaryota; kingdom Viridiplantae; phylum Streptophyta; class Pinopsida; order Pinales; family Pinaceae; genus Pinus; species Pinus albicaulis. The sequence continues at coordinate 253,725,192 of CM076574.1, read as the reverse complement.
CGTTGATGTGTTTGCATGGAGCTATGAAGACTTAAAGGCCTATGACACCAACATCATACAACATAAGATACCACTAAAGGAAAATCAGAAGCCTTTCAGACAAAAACTTCGAAGAATAAATCCAAAACAATTGCCTGCAGTAGAGAAAGAGATCAGGAAGATGTATGATGCAGGCATAATAGTCCCTGTAAGGTTTTCTGATTGGGTGTCAAACTTAGTGGCTTTAAGGAAGAAAACAGGAGAGATCAGGTTATGCATAGACTTCAGAAACCTCAACAGAGCCTCCCTGAAAGACAACTACCCCTTGCCTAGAATGGAACATATCCTACAGAAGGTGGTGGGCTCTAAGAGAATCTCCCTGCTTGATGGTTTTTCAGGATATAATCAAGTTCTGGTACTCCCAGAAGATCAACTCAAAACAGCTTTTACCACTCCATGGGGCACCTTCATGTACTTGAAAATGCCTTTTGGATTGATGAATGCTGGAGCTACCTTCCAGAGAGCAATGGATATTGCTTTCTCAGATGAGATTGGACACTTTATAGTCATCTACTTGGATGACTTGACTGTCTTTTCTAAAACTGAAGAAGAACACTTGAAACATCTGAGGAAAGTCTTTGAAAAATGTAGAAGGTATGGCCTGTCCCTAAATCCTAAGAAGACTATTTTTGGGTTGCAAGAAGGTAAACTTCTTGGCCACATTATATCTGAGAAAGGGATCAGGATAGACCCACAGCGAGTTGAGGGAATAATTCAAATTTCACATCCAAGAAACATCAAGGAATTGCAGTCCTTCATAGGGAAGATCAATTTCCTTAGAAGATTTATCCCCAATCTTGCTGAGCACCTTAGAAAAATGACTGAAATGCTAAAGAAAGGTGCAGGTATTAAGTGGACTGTTGAAGCCAGGAAATCTTTTGAGCCAGTAAAACTTGCTCTCACTCAGGCCCCCGTGCTTATCAGCCCTGACTTCTCAAAATATTTTCTGATCTTTTCATTTGCCTCCCAACACACAATAGTTGCAGTCTTACTGCAGAAAAATTCAGAAGGTAATGAACAACCTATAGCCTTCTTCAGTAAAGCCTTAGGAGATGCACCCTTAAAGTACAACATCATGGAAAAGCAGGCCTATGCTCTGATTAAGGCCTTAAAAGACTTTAGGGTGTACATTCTGCATTCTCACACCATTGCCTATGTGCCAAATATAGTGGTTAAGGATATCTTGTCCCAAGACCCTGATGGGAAAAGGGGAAAATGGATTGCTACCATCTTAGAATATGACATTGAAATAAAACCCACCAAGCTGATCAAAGGTCAAGGCCTGGCCCAATTAATGGCTGAATCAAACTTGCAGGCCCTGGACATTAACATGATAAATGCCTTAGATGAGCAGGAAGGATTGCCCCATCCAACTGTGGAGGAGCAGTTTCAGAACTCTCCTTGGTATGTTGATATCCTGTACGTGCTCACTAACCTCAATGCCCCTCTAGAACTGTCCAAAACAAAGGCCAGATTCATAAAACTCAAAGCTAGAAATTACTGCATTATGAATGAGAGTCTATGTTGGAAAAATCCAAATGGCCTTATACTAAAATGTTTGTCTGAAACTGAAGCTGAAAGAATCAAACAGGAACTCCATGCTGGAGAATGTGGAGGCCACCTGAGTTGGAAAGCCACTGCAAACAAGATACTCAGGGCTGGTTACTACTGGCCTACCCTCTTCAGTGATGTCCATAAAATGATACTTGCCTGTCATAAATGTCAAATCTTTGAAGGCAAAAGAAAACTCCTTCCCCTCCCTCTGCAACCGATCACAATAGAAGGTCATTTCATGCAATGGGGCCTAGAATTTATAGGAGAAATTCATCCTGCCTCCTCTGGACAACATAAATGGATCCTAACTGCTACAGATTACTTCACTAAATGGATAGAAGCTATACCCACTAGGAATGCCACTGACTCTGTCATCATTAGGTTCCTAGAAGACTTCATCCTATCTCGTTTTGGTTGTCCAAGGAAAATAATCACTGACAATGTTGCTGCTTTCGGATCCAAAAGAATGATTGATTTCTGTCACAGGTACGGAATAGCACTTGGACATTCAACTGCCTATTACCCCCAGGGTAATGGCCTAGCTGAATCATCAAATAAAATCCTGGTTACAATCATTAAGAAGCTGCTGGAAGAGAACAAAAGATCATGGCATAAAAAGTTGATACATGCCTTGTGGGCAGACAGGCTCACTACAAAGAAATCTATTGGCATGTCACCCTTTCAGCTGGTTTATGGGACGGAAGCAGTCTTTCCTACTAGTCTTGGAGTTCCAGTAATCAAGCTTGTTCAGGAGATCCAATCAGAAGAGAACAATATGATAAGGAGAATTAATGAAACAATCCATCTACAGCAAACAAGAGAGCGGGTTTATAGCAGAGCTGTCAGAGTACAGGAAGGCATAAAGAGACAGTTTGACAAAAGAACCAAAACTTCAGATTTCAAGGTTGGAGATAAGGTTTTGAGATGGGATTCGAGAAGAGAGGACAAAGGCAAACATGGTAAGTTTGACAGTTTGTGGCAAGGTCCATATATCATACAAGCCACTGTGGGTCCCAATGCGTTTTTTCTGCAAGAACTTGATGGCACAGAATTGTTTGGGGGTCCTGTCAATGGCAGGATGCTCAAACATTACTTCTATTGATTTTCTATTTCCAGTTTCATCTCCATTGTACATACCATTGCAAGTTTTCATTTTCAGAAAAAAAGAAAAAAGAAAAAAAAGAAAGAAAATGTTCCAAAAAACAGAATGAAAATAGAGGTTCAGACATGCTCAAAACATGAACCTCTGAAGTAAAAAGCATGGCTCAAACCTGATCAAAATCTGAGCCAAAAGGAAGCAGAATAGATGGTCCTAACAAGCTCAAAATCTGGACCAGCAGTGAAAAGAAGAATCAGCTCTAATCTACCCAAAGCTAGAGCTGAAATCAAAGAAAGAAGTGACTCAAATATGCTCAGCTTTGAGGTAGAAAGAAAGAAGGATGTTCACGTTGCTGGTCCATGCCTCTACGGTTGTTTCTAAGTTTCGCAAACTAATTAGGATAGTCTAATGCAGCCTTGTTGTGTTTAAGTAATAAATGTTATAATGTAGGTGAAGAAACTTTGTTAAGACTGATTCATCAACAAGGTAGTAGATAAATGAAAATAGATAAGTCAGAGTCTAATGCGGCCTCATGGAGCAATAAGGGTAGATTTAGAATAGGTTTGTTTTGTTTTTCAAATAAATGTGAGTTTCCGGTAATTGTGAAATACTAGGATTGTAGTTCGAATTTAAGAGTAGATTGAGGTCGGGAAAATGTTTACTGTTGATATCATGTTTGTGGAGTTGAAAATCGAGAAAGAGAATGGCTTATGAATAGGCATCGGCCCCACCTCCAAAAATCATCTCTGGTTTCTTGACTCCTCCAAGGAGCAGCCATCCCCATGTGAAGCCACTGTTAGCGCCCCATGAAATTCTTGACAAAGCAAGCTGGGGGCTAGTTTGCTCTGGAGCCTCCAAGGAATGCCTTTCCCCTGAAAATTCATCCTCCTTGGAGTCTCTGTGTGCTGTGCCTAAAATGTAGTCCCTTTGCTGATCCATTCCACAAAAGGCCCATTATTGCCCTTTATACCTTTGCAAAATATCACCTTCCCCATCTCCCTTTGTCAAACTCCCCTTTAATTCCCCCCATTATCCCTTTAAATCCTCTCTAAATCCTGTTTTTCCCCTGCTTTGACCATTCCCACCTTTCATTCCCCTGTCGCTACCCCTGGCTGGCCCCAAATTGCATTAAAAATGAATAAAATCCATAAATTTCACCATTTCAGACCTTAGCCCCCTCAGCCATGGCCCCGTGCTCCTTTGTCTTCCACATGACCCAACGTCGTGACCGAAGCCTTTCCCTACGGGGGGATTTTCTCTGTCCGTAGAGTCAAACCACGGAGCCCCCGTAGTTGACTCCTCGGGATGTGGGACAACCCGATCGAATGGTTGTTATCGATTACGGCGGGTCGCTCCAAATTTCCATGCCCGTACGCCTTGGCCCCCCCGTAGTTGATCTCCGCCGTCCAATTAAGACCAGATCCAACGACGCAGAGCGCGCCCGAAATGGTGGACCTCGCCAGCCATACGTCATCCGCCCTAAAATCACCTGTTTTCTCCGCACCACCGTTGCGCGCAGGGCGGTTTTCCCCGGAGCCCCAGCGATTCCACACAGCTGCTACCGCGTGTCCTTGTGTAAATTTTCAAAACCACCGTTCTCCGCCGTTAAACCTATCCCCCACTCGTTAACGTCCGGACGAGGACGGCGCGCGAAATCGCCGTGGACCGTCCAATCTCGGGTGCTCCATCCAACGGCTATCCCGCGTCGTAGCTGCCCGTTCGTTAACGAACCTGCACGTTTGTTAGCCCGTGTTCGCCGTGTATGTGGCCCACTATCCGTCATCTCCCACCGTTGATCTTTCAGCGATCAACGGTCCCGAGTTATCGCTCTGCCATTGGCCATTCCTCCGTCACCCCGTCTCGCGACTTCATTGCCACGTGTACGCCCCGTACTTTCTCCGTCTCCGTCACTATATATTTGGTTTTGTCGTGTTTTTTTTAATGTTTTCGTTCGTCTATTACGTGTATTCGCACTGTGTTTCATTATTCCTCTACCAGAGCATTCTGTCACCATTTTTCACGATTTCTCCTCAGTTCTCCGTCTGCATGGCTATTTTCCACGTCCACAGTGTGTCCTCGCCTCCTCCATCATCCACATCCATGGATTTCTTCACAGTTGTTGTTTTGCAGGGTTGCTAGAGGTGAAAGCCTCCATGTTCCGATTGTACCATCTTAATGGAGAAGTTTGCAGGCAAAATTAAATCCGAGGGCCGGCGTTGCCATAAAATTGTCAAAGAAAGCTGCTGACGGGATTTACATTAAGGAAAAGGCAGATTTCGAACTCTGAGAATCTCCCATCACCATTAAACCCGAGCTACCCTGTCAGAAGCAAATAAAGCGGTAGAATGTTTCAGTGCAGAGAAACAAGAAGATTAAAGTAGGCTTATGAAGATCTTGAGCTTTTAATCCGAAGTTTCGAAGGCTAAGCATCATTTTGAAGATCCCGAGGATAAAATCAAAGGACCCTGAGCGCAGGCAAAGGGTAATATCAGAGTCTTCGTCAGCAGAATGTTTTTCTTTATTAGGTACAGGGCACCCATACTGTCTTATTTACACACCTTGTCCCTGAAAAGGATTCCACCAGACAACAGTTCAAAACCACCGGAGCATTTATGTGACAGACCTTTCAGTAGTTTATTTTATTTTGGTTCAAATCACCAGAGGTACCGCAGCCTAAAATGTCAAGATCATATCTGGAGAAAATCATTCTTTCCCAAGGGAGGTGACAAAGATTAAATATACAGCATGTCAAGCAGAATGGGTTTCGGCCCTGCATTCATTGTTGTGTTTAAAGATACATTTAATTTTCACCTACTCCTTCAGTCGATCTTAGGTTCATCCTTTGCTATAAAGCACAGAAGGAAACATTGTAATGGTTGTTGATGAGAAATCAGTGGAATGCAAGCATTGTTCCTATTTGAGACAAGTTCTCTGTGTATATTGTAAGATAGACTAAGATTAGATGTATTTGTACTGAATGTTCAAGCTATGGGCTATGATGTACCTGATTGGTGTTGTTTTTAATATGACAAGCATGTTTCTTTGGATCCTGATCTAAAGCAGCTGGTGATGTTTCCTCTTTCTCTGTATTTGTGATTGACTTGCTCTTATGTTATGTTCCATTTCATTTCATTTCTGCTGGTAGGAAACAAAAGTATAACATAGGATTCACCCTTGTTAGGTGCCCTATGTTTCCTGCTCTCCCTACCTCAATGTTTTCTGCTTATATGTGTATCTGAATGTTGATTTCAATTGATTTAACCAGTGTAGTGGATGATATTGCCTGCTCTCTGATGTATGAATTGACGAAGTCCATGTTTAGATGTTCTTGGTAGGATTTAGCTGGAAGGTTTGGGAACATTGGGGATTAGTGTTAGCCCTGTCCACTAGGATCTTTGCACGACTAGCTAGCCTTTCTAAGATCCCTTGTAATTGCCTCTAATTCTGTCCAAGCAGGCCTGGATTTAAATGACCTCTGGCCTGATCTATAGACAGAGTTGGTTGGTCCTCCTCCTTTCATTTTCAACCCTTGTCCCAAGACCCAGATGGGAAAAGGGGGCAAATGGATTGCTACGATTTTAGAATATGACATCAAAATAAAACCCACCAAGCTGATCAAAGGTCAAGGCCTGGCCCAATTAATGGCTGAATCAAACTTGCAGGCCCTTGACATCAACATGATAAATGCCTTAGATGAGCAAGAAGGATTGACCCATCCAACTGTTGAGGAGCAGTTTTAGAACTCTCCTTGGTATACTGATATCCTTTATGTGCTCACTAGCCTCAATGCCCCTCCAGAACTGTCCAAAACAAAGGCCAGATTCATAAAACTCAAAGCTCGAAATTACTGCATTATGAATGAGAGTCTATATTGGAAAAATCCAAATGGCCTTTTGCTGAAATGTTTGTCTAAAATTGAAGCTGAAAGAATCAAACAAGAATTCCATGCTGGGGAGTGTGGAGGCCACCTGAGTTGGAAAACCACTACAAATAAGATACTCAGGGCTGGTTACTACTAGCCTACCCTCTTCAGTGATGTCCATAAAATGATACTTGCCTGTCATAAATTTCAGATCTTTGAAGGCCAAATAAAACTCATTCCCCTCCATCTACAGCCCATCACCATAGAAGGTCCTTTCATGCAATGGGGCCTAGACTTTATAGGAGAAATTCATCCTGCCTTCTCTGGAAAACATAAATTGATTTTAACTGCTACAGATCTCTTCACTAAATGGATAGAAGCTATACCCACTAGGAATGTCACTGACTCTGTCATCATTAGGTTCCTAGAAGACTTTATCTTATCTCTTTTTGGTTTTCCGAGGAAAATAATCACTGACAATGCTGCTACTTTCAGATCCAAAAGAATGGTTGATTTCTGTCACAAGTACGGAATAACACTTGGGCATTCAACTGCCTATTACCCCCAGGGTAATGGCCTAGCTGAATCATCAAATAAATTCCTGGTTACAATCATTAAGAAGCTGCTGGAAGAAAACAAAAGATCATGGCATAAAAAGTTGATACATGCCTTGTGGGCAGACAGGCTCACTACAAAGAAATCTATTGGCATGTCACCCTTTCAGCTGGTTTATGGGACGGAAGCAGTCTTTCCTACTAGTCTTGGAGTTCCAGTAATCAAGCTTGTTCAGGAGATCCAATCAGAAGAGAACAATATGATAAGGAGAATTAATGAAACAATCCATCTACAGCAAACAAGAGAGCGGGTTTATAGCAGAGCTGTCAGAGTACAGGAAGGCATAAAGAGACAGTTTGACAAAAGAACCAAAACTTCAGATTTCAAGGTTGGAGATAAGGTTTTGAGATGGGATTCGAGAAGAGAGGACAAAGGCAAACATGGTAAGTTTGACAGTTTGTGGCAAGGTCCATATATCATACAAGCCACTGTGGGTCCCAATGCGTTTTTTCTGCAAGAACTTGATGGCACAGAATTGTTTGGGGGTCCTGTCAATGGCAGGATGCTCAAACATTACTTCTATTGATTTTCTATTTCCAGTTTCATCTCCATTGTACATACCATTGCAAGTTTTCATTTTCAGAAAAAAAAAAAAAAGAAAAAAAAGAAAGAAAATGTTCCAAAAAACAGAATGAAAAGAGAGGTTCATACATGCTCAAAACATGAACCTCTGAAGTAAAAAGCATGGCTCAAACCTGATCAAAATCTGAGCCAAAAGGAAGCAGAATAGATGGTCCTAACAAGCTCAAAATCTGGACCAGCAGTGAAAAGAAGAATCAGCTCTAATCTGCCCAAAGCTAGAGCTGAAATCAAAGAAAGAAGTGACTCAAATATGCTCAAAACCTGAGTCACAAGAAAGAAAGAAGGATGTTTCACAGTTGCATATTTCATGCCTTCACAGTTTTGTTTTCAAAATCCCACTCTAGCAAGTCAGACAGTCTAATCTTGGCTTGGCTGTTTTAAATTTCATGTCTTAGAATGTAGGTGAAGAAACTTGTTGGACAGTTTTCCTCTAAATTGTAGATTAGGTAGAGAAATAGATGAGGTCAACAGTCTAATCTGGCCTCATGGAGCAATAAGGGTAGATTTAGAATAGGTTTGTTTTTGTTTTTCAAATAAATGTAAAGGGTTTTCCAGCTCAAATGCACCCAAGGGAAAATACTAGGATTGTAGTTCGGGTAGGTAGATTGGTCGGGAAAATGTTTCTGCTGATATATCATGTTTGTGGCAGTTGAAAATCAAAGAAGGAAGATGGCTTATGATAGCAGGCATCTGGCCTACTCCAAAGATCATCTCTGGTTTCTTGACTCCTCCAAGGAGCAGCCATCCCCATGTGAAGCCACTGTTAGCGCCCCATGAAATTCTTGACAAAGCAAGCTGGGGGCTAGTTTTCTCTGGAGCCTCCAAGGAATGCCTTTCCCCTGAAAATTCATCCTCCTTGGAGTCTCTGTGTGTTGTGCCTAAAATGTAGTCCCTCTGCTGATCCATTCCACAAAAGGCCCATTATTGCCCTTTATACCTTTGCAAAATATCACCTTCCCCATCTCCCTTTGTCAAACTCCCCTTTAATTCCCCCCATTATCCCTTTAAATCCTCTCTAAATCCTGTTTTTCCCCTGCTTTGACCATTCCCACCTTTCATTCCCCTGTCGCTACCCCTGGCTGGCCCCAAATTGCATTAAAAATGAATAAAATCCATAAATTTCACCATTTCAGACCTTAGCCCCCTCAGCCATGGCCCCGCGCTCCTTTGTCTTCCACATGACCCAACGTCGTGACCGAAGCCTTTCCCTACGGGGGGATTTTCTCTGTCCGTAGAGTCAAACCACGGAGCCCCCGTAGTTGACTCCTCGGGATGTGGGACAACCCGATCGAATGGTTGTTATCGATTACGGCGGGTCGCTCCAAATTTCCATGCCCGTACGCCTTGGCCCCCCCGTAGTTGATCTCCGCCGTCCAATTAAGACCAGATCCAACGACGCAGAGCGCGCCCGAAATGGTGGACCTCGCCAGCCATACGTCATCCGCCCTAAAATCACCTGTTTTCTCCGCACCACCGTTGCGCGCAGGGCGGTTTTCCCCGGAGCCCCAGCGATTCCACACAGCTGCTACCGCGTGTCCTTGTGTAAATTTTCAAAACCACCGTTCTCCGCCGTTAAACCTATCCCCCACTCGTTAACGTCCGGACGAGGACGGCGCGCGAAATCGCCGTGGACCGTCCAATCTCGGGTGCTCCATCCAACGGCTATCCCGCGTCGTAGCTGCCCGTTCGTTAACGAACCTGCACGTTTGTTAGCCCGTGTTCGCCGTGTATGTGGCCCACTATCCGTCATCTCCCATCGTTGATCTTTCAGCGATCAACGGTCCCGAGTTATCGCTCTGCCATTGGCCATTCCTCCGTCACCCCGTCTCGCGACGTCATTGCCACGTGTACGCCCCGTACTTTCTCCGTCTCCGTCACTATATATTTGGTTTTGTCGTGTTTTTTTTAATGTTTTCGTTCGTCTATTACGTGTATTCGCACTGTGTTTCATTATTCCTCTACCAGAGCATTCTGTCACCATTTTTCACGATTTCTCCTCAGTTCTCCGTCTGCATGGCTATTTTCCACGTCCACAGTGTGTCCTCGCCTCCTCCATCATCCACATCCATGGATTTCTTCACAGTTGTTGTTTTGCAGGGTTGCTAGAGGTGAAAGCCTCCATGTTCCGATCGTACCATCTTAATGGAGAAGTTTGCAGGCAAAATTAAATCCGAGGGCCGGCGTTGCCATAAAATTGTCAAAGAAAGCTGCTGACGGGATTTACATTAAGGAAAGACGGTTAGTTTCTGAGAATCTCCCATCACCATTAAACCCGAGCTACCTGTCGAAGCAAATAGCGGTAGAATGTTTCGGTGCGAGAGAAGCAGAAAGGTCAAGATGACTTATGAAGATCTCGTTGAGCTTTTGTCAAAGTTTCGAAGGCTGGTTTCGAAGGCTAAGCATCATTTTGAAGATCAGAGGATAAAATCAAAGGACCACGGTAGCGAGCAACTTAATATCGGAAGTCTTCGTCAAGAAGAATGTTTTTCTTTATTAGGTACGGGGCACCCATCTTTGTCTTATTTACACACCTTGTCCACGAAAAGGATTCCACGGACAATAGTTCAAAACCATAGAGACATTTATGTGACGGACAACTTCCGGTAGTTTATTTTTATTTTGGTTCAAATCACGGAGAATGCGCGGCCAAAAGATGTCAAGATCAAATCTGGAGCAGATCATTCTCTCACAAGGAAGGTGACAGAGATTAAATACATAGCATTTCAAGTAGAATGGGTTTCGGCCCTACATTCATTGTTATGTTTAATGATACATTTAATTTCCACCTGCTCCTTCAATCGATCTTAGGTTCATCCTTTGCTATAAAGCACAGCAGGAAACATTGTAATGGTTGTTGATGAGAAACCAGTGGAATGCAAGCGTTGTTCCTTTTTAAGACAAGTCCTCTGTGTATATTGTAAGATAGACTGAGATTAGATGTATTCAGACTGAATGTTCAAGCTATGGGCTCTGATGTACCTGATTGGTGTTGTTTTTAATATGACAAGCATGTTTCTTTGGATCCTAATCTAAAGCAGCTAGTGATGTTTCCTCTTTCTCTGTATTTGTGATTGACTTGCTCTTATGTTATGTTCCATTTCATTTCATTTCTACTCGTAGGCAACAAAAGTATAATATAGGATTCACCCTTGATAGGTGCCCTATGTTTCCTGCTCTCCCTACCTCAATGTTTTCTGCTTATATGTGTATCTGAATGTTGATTTCAATTGATTTAACCATTGTAGTGGATGGTATTTCCTGCTCTCTGATGTATGATTTGATGAAGTCCATGTTTAGATGTTCTTGGTAAGATTTAGCTGGAAGGTTTGGGAACATTGGGGATTAGTGTTAGCCCTGTCCACTAGGATATTTGCACGACCAGCTAACCTTTCCAAGATCCCTCGTTTTGCCTCTAATTTTTTCCAAGCAGGTCTGGAGTTAAATGACCTCTGACCCAATCTATAGACAGAGTTGGTTGGTTCTCCTCCTTTCATTTTCTGTCCTTAATGTCCCATTCCACCAATCATCCTTTAAGATCCAAATGCTCTAGATGACTAGCCCAAATGAAAGCTTGCACATTGGTTACAAATAAATCCTTTCTTGACTCCATAGCCCAATGGTTTTGATGTTCTTTGAGTTATGTTTGTCTACGCACAAGCTTCCTCTTTGCTCATCCTTGTCACATATTGGTCCTTCTTTCTTTACGATTCCTCAACCAAACACAAACAATCAAACCAACAACCCTGTGCCTATAACTAGCCTAAAATCATAACCTAAGAGCTTCAAAGACATATCCTTTGACTACCATAGAGAGATCCCTCTCTGGACCTAGGAGGGCTAGATCCTAAGGTCTGAAAGTGGTTCCATGTTGTCTCATCTTTTGGTCTCTGTCAACCTGGCCAAAACATGGGAACCCCAACACATGCAAAATTCAATCTCCATTCACTTGCTAACATCTTTAGAATTATGGTGGCATGAACTCAAAATAAATAATGTAATATACATGTACATTTTATAATGATTAAGATTTTAATCGAATTAAAGAATAATACACTTTTTTGTGTAGATTGAATAACAAGTAATTGACCGAGACAAATCAATTTTCTACTGAACTATAAGTAGCCCTCTATGGACACGACCCCCTAGTTAGGAAAAGAGACCACTAGAGAAAGGAGGAAAACTCAAAATTATCTTGAGTTGTTATTTCAATCTTAAAAGCATAAAATATCAACTAAGCAACCAACAATTGAGTTCTTTAATCAGGCTAGTTTTTGACTCACAATACCTAATTCACACAACATAAGGAGGGTTCTTCCTTCATTGCTAAAAAATACTCGAAAGTTTTCCCTTTTGATGCTTTTTAATATGGGAATAGAAAGGTCCAAACTATTGTCCATTTAAATCTCCCCTTTGATGTTCTTCAATATGGCAATAGAAAAGTCCAAACTACTATCCATTTATATATTTAACTATGGTATTTTTTTATTTGTTCTTAGGCAATTTTTTATTAAATTTCTTCAAGAATAAAAGGATGTCCCTCTAGTTAGTTTCTATTTTTTTGTTGTTGTTCATCCTCCTTTTCTTCATCTTCTCTTTGGCTTATCTCTTCCTCTTCTTATTTGTAATGTCCTAGTGGCCTCCTTCATGGGCTACTCAATCCCATAATATGGCACCCTTATTTTCCAAGTTAGAACCCTATTTTTCTCTCTTCCATCTTCTCCTAAAACCAACTCTCTCCTTCCATTTGAATTTCCCATCTTTCCATGAGTGAAAGATTTTTTTTTCTTTAATTATGTGGAGGATAAATTTTTCATCATATAAGAGGTAATTACCTAGATCTAGGAATTGTTTTCATCAACTCCTCTTATCTCCAATTTAAACTATGGGCTAGACTCAATATCATGAAAAGAGTGAGGGTTAAAATAATGGAAAAATGGGTAGAAAAGAGACATAATATTCCAAACATGTAAAAATTCCCTTAGACCCCCTCATCTTTCCTTTCTTGTGGTATTATAAACCTTGAATATATTCATACTCAATCCATCTTAATTCTTATACTAATTGAAAACTAAAAATATTTATAAATATTTAAAATCACAATACATATTTACTTTATAATTTCAATAAAACATAATTGCACCGAGAAGCGCTCTCCAACCTAGTATGGTCGATATGTTGTAATGTCATGTTTAACATTTTGACTCAGTCATTTTTTTTGGTTGACTAAAGGAATCAACAGCTAGGTCAATCTCATACTTGTGTGACATGTGGTCGATACCAATTGCTACCACTATAAACTCTAGGCACGTATGTAGATCCCTTCTTCACACACAAGTGAATCGGAGGATTTGAACACCATACCTCCTCGCACATAATACTTCATTTACACAGTCATCACCAGTTGACCTGCCCCTCGGGGGTTGGTTAAAGAGACTCACTCAAATTACATAAAAACAAAAATTAAATTAAATTAAATTTAAATAATAATAGTAATAGTAATTATCAAAAACATTTTGATATGGTCAAATTACTTAAAAATAAAAGTAAAAATAAAATAAAATAAAAAAACATAAAATCAATAATTATAATTATAATTAATAATAATTAATAATTAAACCACCTAGATTTATTTTAAGTCTATATCTACCAAGTGTGTAGAGGGATCAAATTTCTTTTCACTCTAAAAAAAGTTTGCATCTCAAAAAATTTGATCCCTCTCAACTCTTAATAAATCCAAAATTTAAATAAATTTAAACTATATACATATAAAATATCAAATTCAATACTTTTACACTTACACCTATTTTTAATATATAAAACATTTTAATTAAAAGTCTTCCGGGAAATCACATAAGTTCCTAAATTTCTTATGTGATTTCCCGGAAAATTTTTAATTAAAATGTTATGGATCACAGAAGCTTGCACTCTCAACTATATAAAACATATTTTGCCTACCCAACTTTATAATTTCTAAACTTATGTTAAACATGTTTTCTATATATAAAACATATTTTGACTACCCCACTTTATAATTCTTAAACTTATGCTCCAATGTTTTATTTTTTATTTAAATAAAGTTTTGTTATTTTGATGAATCTATATTCTTCAACCTAAATAATATTTTTTTTAACAAAACTTGTTCTTTTCTTTCTCAATATAACTATATATCTAGATACTTGATATATAAATTATAGAATATTTTAAAAATTGTTTGTGATATAAATTATTGAATACATTAAAAAAATGCTTGAGATGTAAAGTATTGAATATATTAATTAAAGAAAATAATACATGTCCCATCCGGACGTGGGAAGGGATTGATAATGAAAAATATTAACAATGAGTCCCAACCAATATTGGCATTCAACAACCGTAGTCAAATCTAATGACATACCTAATGACATAAAGAGCAACATATTAGCCATGCGTTTATCCCACCAACACACACCACTTTTGATAAAAGTATTTTATTATATAATTTTTTATTTTATTTTATTAGTATTAATTATAATTTTTTAATAAGTTGAAAAGTTTTTAAATAATTAAAATGAAATTATTTCTCAACGGGGTGGGTGTATATAAGGTGGGGTGATCTCCATGAACTCAGATAAAGATCATCTATTTAATATGGGGTGGTAGGGCATTCACCAAATAGCATTTTATATGGCTTACGATATAGTTGTACCTATTAGGAAATTTAGTTTGTTTGTGCGAGAACATTGCAATGACGACTTTCATTGCATGGGACTTTAGAGAAGGACAATATGTTTTGAATTTAAACTGCAACGGCATCCAAGTGACAATTATGGTGACTAATGGGAGATTGGTGACTAATGGGAGATCGATAACACATCATGACATAAGATGGGGTAAGGAAGATAAAGGAGGTAAGGTTGATGCTCTCTTTGTGGCTTATTATTTTCTATACAATCGAATCTTGTAGGCACTTCTAGTTGTTTACAGTTTTGTTATTTCTAAAAAATACTACTTTAGAAGGAAGGAAATCCAATTTCAATCCTACAATGGAGCTCTCGTTGCATGCATGCCTCACGATAGTTTGTAGCTAGAAAGTACCTAGTTTGTGACACATTATCTTTGGTTCATTGCGAAATTGGCGAAGGAGTCTCAGGTTTGTTGTAATTGTCATTTCTATTCTGAACAAACTTTCAATTGAAGAAATTTTTCCATCAATGTTTTGTAGGAGTTGTGGGTTATTTATCTTCCGCCCATTTCTCCCTTCCTTAGGGGCTTCTAATTGTGGGAGGTGTGTTTTTGATGTCTTTCATTTGATCTTTTTTGTTGTTCATTTTTCCCCATACCTCACTTGTTTCTCTTTGTTAGGGGAGCCTTGTTCAATGTTAAGTGGGGTTGTCCTTCTGTGGCCACCTCCTTACCCTCATTGCCCCCTTGGGGAGTGCTTATTATCTCTCTTTTACCTCTCTCTATGTTTAGGATCTACTTCCAATTCCCCCTTCCTTCCCCGAGATCCATGCCTTTAATTATCCCCTCCTTGGTATTCCTAGGACATGGCTAGATGTTGTCTCTCCTTTTCTCACCATGGTGATATAATAAAATGGCTAGGCCCCTCCATTCCCTCTAAATTTTATCCCCTTTCTATTAGTGCAACAATAGTAAAATTTTGAACTTTATACTATTGATGTAATTTGCTAAGTGACACACCAATAACTAACAATAACTCTCTACATATGCTTATTTGAACATAATATAAAAAACATGAATATATATATATATATATAATTTACACATTATATAAAAATAAAAAAATCTTTTGTAATATAGAGTTTTATTGAATATAAATTTTCCCTTAGTTATCCCAGTATGAAGACTTTCATAGGGATTGGATCCAAAGAATATATGAAGTCAAGGATAGCAAAAACATCTTATGGAAATAGGTCTATTTGGCAGCCTTGCCTTCAAAATTTGTTGATTACCTCAGACAACAAGATGCTTTCCAAATGCCTTTTGAATCTTGTACTTGGGGAGAAATTTATAGCATTATAACCAAAGTCCTTGTAGGACTATGTACAAGCATGAAAGTAAACAAATCACTGCAAAAGTTATCCAGACTACCAGATAGAAAATATATCTGTAGCAAATATGGCCTATCCATAGATGACCCCATAGTGAAAAGAAAAAAAGCTAAAAACAAGGCCAAGAAAGCCAAAATACAAGGATACAAAGAATATCCACAAAGGAAAAAGAAAGGGCCCAGAAAAGGGTACTACAAGTATGTTCCAAAGACACATTATTATCAACCTAAGGATATTCATCTAGAAACACAAAAATGAGATTAGTTGAATAAACTGACTTGTTGGCTCTGTGGCCAACAAGGAATACTTCAAATCGTTTCCCTCAATCAGAAGAATCTAAAAGGAACAGGAGAAAAAAAGTCTTTTGAGGCAACAAAGAAGAAAAGAGCAGTAAAAACCGGAAGCATGGTGTCAATCACATGTTTCAAATGTGGTTCCAAGAACCATAAGTCGGAAAACTACCCAAGCTTCCCACACAAAGAACAAATACAACAACAAAAACTCTGCTCTACCTCAGAATCCTCAGAAAGTTCTTCCTCAGAATGTTCTGAAGAATAATTAAATATGCATATGAATGAATGCAATTGTACTAATTCAGATGAATGAATTGCATTCATTCATATGCATATTTAATTCTTCTTCAGAATACTCTGAGGAAGAACTTTCTGAGGATTCTGAGGTACAGTAGAGTTGTTGTTGTTGTATTTGTTCTCTGTGTGGGAAGCTTGGGCAGTTTTATGACTTATGGTTCTTGGAACCACATTTGAAACATGTGATTGACACCATGCTTTCGATTTAACTGCTCTTTTCTTCTTTGTTGCTTCAAAATACTTTTTTCCCCTGTTCCTTTTAGATTCTTCTGCTTGAGGGCAGCGATTTGAAGTATGTCCTTGTTAGCCACAAAGCCAACAAGTCAGTTTATTCCACTGATCTTTTTTTTGTGTTTCTAGATGAATATCCTTAGGCTAATAATAATGTGTCGTTGGAACATACTTGTAGTACCCTTTTCTGGGCCCTTTCCTTTTCCTTTGTGGATATTCTCTGTATCCTTGTATTTTTGCTTTCTTTGCCTTCTTTTTAGCTTTTCTTCTTTTCACTATGGGGTCATCTATGGATAGGCAATATTTGCTACAGATAGATTTGCTATCTGGCAGTCTGGATAATTTTTGCAGTGATTTGTTTACTTTCATGCTTGTACATAGTCCTACAAGAACTTTGGTTATAATGCTATAAATTTCTCCCCAAGTACAAGATTCAAAAGGAATTTGGAAAGCATCTTGTTGTCTGAGGTAATCAACAAATTTTGAAGGCAAGGCTGCCAAATAGACCTGTTTCCATAAGATGTTTTTGCTATCCTTGACTCCATATATTCTTTGGATCCAATCCTTATGAAAGTATTCATACTGGGACATTTTATAGCATTTAAGGTTCATGAGAATCATCTCATGGTTATTTTCAAGTTCAACTTCTCCTCCACACCAGTGTTCTAAAATAATTGAATTCAATGCTCCAATCATATTACTTTGTGGGCTTCCATCTGGATTATGAGTAATATCTCCCCCTTCATCCTTAAAAATTTCATTTGCCACTTTTGTCACTAATGTTGGTGATGTATCTGTTTCCCACCATCTTAAGAATGTTCCAGTAAAACACTAAATGATAGATTTACAGGCTTCAACTTCATTTTTCCCTTTGAGGCACATAAGTTTATATTCTGTGAACATTAAATCTATCATTTGCCTTATTTGGCCAACACTCAGGTTGTCAATATTCCATTCTAGATGGAAGTTATGTGTTAAAGGGAGTTTACCTTTCCCACTAATATCAAGTGCAGGATACCTGGTATATTGGCTTTGAAGAGGCTCATAGATGGGGAATCGATGTGGTTCTGAGCTTTCTGGTATTTCTGGTTCTTTAAACAGAGAAGAAAGGGTTATGGGCTCAATTTTTTATTCTGTTGTTTCTTTTGGAAAAAGGAAGGGAAATTTATCAACAGGCTTGACAGGATGTTGGATATTTACAGATCTTTTGAAGAGATAAGAAACAGGAATGGGCTTATCTTTTGGAGCTATGTGCATTTTATCAAATTTTTCAGATGATTCTTCAATAAGCCCTTGAGTAGAATGCATCCCTATATCTATCTTCTTTTCAACATCTTCAATTTTTTAGAGAGATTCTCTAACAAAACCTTTTAACACTGTACTAGAATAATTTACATCATTCAAAGATCTATTAATGCTATTTATAGAGACTTGTAAACCATAAAATCTTTCTTTTACTTCTGTGGACTTTTCACAAATCATTTCTAATCCTTTGACTATTGTGTTAGCCCAGTTTATCTGTTCACTGACTCTTTGTATCCTACCATCAATGCTAAGGGCATTATCATCTTTTATGACCAAAGGAGTAGCTTTAGCAATGTTTTGAGCTTCTCCTAAAAGAATTCCTTTGTAAGGAGGAAAAGTGGTAGGAGTTTCAAGTTTACTTCCATCTGTAGCAGTCCAAGAATGTTTTGTTGAGGATGATTCGACATCTGCCATATGCACATCTGTGGATTCTGACTTCTTTTTCCATTCATAAAAATATAACCAAATATTTTTTTTTTCCATATAGGCCTTCCATTCTTGAGATACCCTAACTTTCTCATGATTAAGCGTGCTAATTCCAAATATTTTAGACTCAGGGTGAGTATACAAATCCCAGTTTAACATATTCTTGATCCACTGAGTATCAATCTTATATTTCTCACATCCTTCCATTATCTAAAAAAATGTGTACATCTCGAGCTTAGAAGGCTTCTTACAATCATCTAGAACAAAGTTGCTAAATCTGGATTGAGGAATTAGACCATCCATTTGTTCTAGATACCCTATACCATATTTAGGCATACCAGGAGGACGAATTTTACCAAACATTTCTTTAAGGCGAGGGTCCTCATTTTCCAAAGAAGGAAGTTCATGGACCATCATTATATGGTCAGAATCATGTGGGAATGGAATATCAGAAGACTTTGGATTTGGACAAGGATTTACAGAAGTTGTGGGAGGATATTCTTCTGTCCTAGGTGATGATTTTGATGTATGACAGAATCTGCAAGACTGCTGAGATTAACTTTCTGATTGCAGCTTGGGCATATGACTTGTAAAGAGGCAAAATTCACTATCTGGGCATATTCAAATAAATCAATGTGCTAACAATTTACAGATGGTGTAAAAGAACTGGCAGTATCAACATATTGTGGATCTATATACATAGGTGAAGATTTGCAGGCGATGTCTAATCTTTTGCGATCTATGATAAATCTTCTAGGAAAAGACGCTATAGCGGATGAAGTTCCTTCTTTGATATCAGCAGAAGTAATTCTCTGTATTTCTGGGGGTTTTTTACTATCAACAACCCAATGTTCTGGTGAACTTAAGTCTTCCCATTTGATAATTTGTTGTTCTAATTTTTTATTTTGTGCATCAGTTAGAACAACTACATTGGATTTTGATACTCGGCTGGGAGCATGGAGGACAACAGGATAGAGAGTATTGGTGTGTCAGAAACACCCACGAGTTTGGATAGAAATATTATTCCTTTTCTTCTTCATATCAAATCTAGTTGTTTGGATTTGAAGTTGTAGAATATCTTTGATATGCTCATCAAATGTGTAGACAGAAAAGTTCAGGTAGAAATCAAAATAAACTGGTCCATTAGATAATGGAGCAACCATCCCTCCTATTAAGCAATCTGAATACTTATTATGATTCATATCTCTAACTGTAGCAAGCACAAAAGTATTCAGGCCTCTATGAGTTAGGGCATTTATCCCTATTCTTATGCATCCCAAGTGTAGATATTTAGTCTTCAGTCGCTTAGCTTCACTTTGGAGTTTCTTAGTATCAAGCAGAGAGATTGTTTGTATAGAATCAGAATTTTCTTGAACCTGGATTATACTTTCTTTAATAGATATTCTAGTTACTACTTTGAGGTGAAATATTGACAAATCAGAATATAAAAATATGAATTACTTTTAAATAGATTACTTAAAGACATTATAATGATAATTTTCAGGTCAAAGAACTTTATAAAAAAAATTAACATTTTTTAAAATTTACTATTTTTCTATGCTAAATTCTTTATTTATCAATATTTAATTTAATTTAACAATGATTGTTAATAATTTTTATTATTGAAATTTTGAAAAATGAAAATATCCACTATTATTGAGCCTAGAGACTTATACTACAATCCAGTATGAGGGCAATGTGTAATTCAGTTCGTGCTCAACATGGAGTTGAAAAGTATCCCTTTAAAGATACTATAAATAAAGAAATATTGTTGATTATAATAAAACTATAAATGATTATACATATTTTGTTTGTTTTAATTAAAAGCATTATAAAACATTAATTATCATTACTCTCACTTGGTTAGTGGATATTTCACTTTCACTACTTTAGTAATGAATAACATGTTTCGGTATTAAATAATTTAATTTTATATAACTTTACAGGAAAGTAATTAAAATTTTTAAAAAAATTCTATTTCTCTTATAAATATTTCAATATAGAACTTAAATAAACTATTTGAATATCCATATTGACTAATATATTTCAATATAAACTCTCTCTCTCTCTTTATATATATATATATAGAAAGTATATGTGTGTGTGTGTATTAATGTTTACCTTAGTAAAATATTTCAATGAAAATTTAAGTAAAGGTAAAATCATTATGTTACTTCTTAATAAAAGGAAAATGTGTAACTTATTAAAATTTTAATATAAAATATTAACAATAATTAATTATTCAAAAATACAATTTAAACAATGAAAAATTACACATGGTCTATAGAGAGAGAGACATAAAACCATTAATGACCTATTTTAATCACGGATTTATCAAGCATTAAAATGGATTAATGATATTTGATGTTTCTTGACTCTTGGTAGATCTATGGTTAAGATGTATATATATCAGTTGTTAATTTCTTCGAGAGGCACTCTCTAACTTAGTGTGGTAGAGATGTTGTATTGTCATGTAAACATTTTGACTCAACGTGAATAAAATAAAAACAAAAATAACTCTGTTAAAATAAAAATAATTTCAAAGTAAAAATAATAAAATAAAAATTCTATGTTATTATTATTATTATTATTTGTTGGGTAGTTAAGGTAAACTTGACCTGGTCAACCAGTGGCTTTTGAGCTCTAGGTTTATGAGAATGCGTGGTATTGATTCATGGTATTCATGTGGAATATAGCCTATGTAGAAATTTGATAGAAACTACAACTACTCAAGAATTCTAACTGAAAATCATGAGACACGATCTACTCTACTAATCTGTGGAATGAAATTCACAATTTAGAACAACATGAATAGACATACAATAAGAAAAACCACAAATACATAGTGATTTATAGGGGAACCCAACTGGGGAAAACCCCTCAAAACCTATTTTCATTAATCAATGAATTGAGAAACTATTACAATTGCTAGCTCCAGCTCTGAGCTCAACCTGCAAAAGAATAATTGTTCTCATGCTCAATGAACAAGCTCTGGACAACACTTAGCCAAATATTTCCTCACTGAGGCCCCTATTTCATTACACAAATCTTGAGGAAATTAGCCCCTATTCTTTAGGAATTTCCTCAAAATTGATTGCGCAATTCGCAAGGATTAATCAATGATTGCATGCAACACATGTACACTCAAGACTAGTCTACAACTGATGTGGCATTGCCTTGTCATCTCCACTTCAACTGAGGAACTTGAATTCTCTGCATGCACTACTTATTTTGGGTTGATTGATCAATTAACGAATGGATCTACGAGTTAGAATATTGTCCCACTCCATATTTGACCTTCAACTGACTCTATTAATTGTTAGAGGTCAGTTAACTGAGTACAATTGAAAATAACTGAACTAGATTACTAAAATTTAGTAATCACACATGCAAGAATGAACTCCAAGCCCTCTAACTCGAATTTACTGAGCTAACTAAGTGACCGAAGCCATGTAACACTAGTTAACTTCCTCCAAGTTGTCCTATTGATGTGGAAATTTGATTTACTTGATTTGACTAAGGCTAAAGTCAAATTGATCCTTTCTTGCTACAACTTTTTTTCAACACTCCCTCTTAGCAAGAAAGGTATTTTCTACCACCCATATCCTTCACCTATGGACTTTTAATTTTCCCCTTGACAATGCCTTTTTCAAGATAACATCTTGCTCCTCAGTTGGAATGTATTGTAGCAACATAATTCTCCTCTGCACACAGTTGCGCAAATTATGATATTAGATATCAATGTGCTTGGACCTATCATGAAATACCGGATTCTCAGAGAGCTTATTGCAACTTTTATTATCACAATATATCACTATTA
Organism: Pinus albicaulis; assembly: GCA_034641835.2. Taxonomy (NCBI): domain Eukaryota; kingdom Viridiplantae; phylum Streptophyta; class Pinopsida; order Pinales; family Pinaceae; genus Pinus; species Pinus albicaulis. Next base: position 253,703,018 of record CM076574.1, on the reverse strand, counting down.
CATCCTTCTGCTAGCTTAATAGTCCCACAAGTATTGTCTTCATCTAGATTGCTTCACAAGTTGCTTGACTTGCAGGCATGTATTCATCCTCTACTGAGTTGAGAGCCATAGACCTGTGCTTCCTGTTGTATGAGAAAATAGTTTCAGACCCAACAGTGAAGATAACACTTTATGTGATTTTCATGTCAGATGGACTCTCTGCCTAATCTACATCGTTGAATCCTTGCAGCTTCACTCCCTCTATCAATATTTACCATAACCCATATTGGGTAGTGCCTTTGAGGTACCGTAACACATGTTGTGCTACCTTCCAATATAATTTTTTAGGCCTCACGATAGCTTGCCTAAGTTGGTTGAATGCATAGCACATGTCAGGTCGTATGTTCACAAGGTACATTACTGAACCCACAACCTTCCTTTAAATGGTAACATTAACTTCCTCACCTGAAGAAGCATACTCCTTCCTCCAGTTTGTAGCTAGAGATGTGTCCATGGGATTACGATTATCCATGTGAAATATTTGAAGTTTCTCAGTAGCATACTTTCCTTGAGACATAAACAATTCACCATCACTCTGCCACACTTCTAGTCTAAGGAAGTAATGCATGAGGCCCATGTCTTTCATCTCAAATTCCCTTGTAAGATCCTCTTTTCCAGAGTTGATCAATTGCTCATCCCTTGTTAATATTAAATCATCAACATATAAAACAAGAATAAGCAACTTACCATCTACCACATTGTGATAGAGGTTCACATCTGCTTCACTTTTGGTGAAGCCAAATCCTCTGAGATAACTATTGATCCAATTGTACCATGCTCGGAGCACTTGTTTGAGACCATACAATGCTCTCTTGAATCTTCATACATGTGAATCGCAATCATATGTATCAAATCCTTTTGGCTGCTCTACGTAAATTTCATCCTCAACAACATTGGTTAGAAATGTGATCTTCAATCCATTTGGCGGATTTTCCACCCCATCTATGCAACCAATCCTAGAATGGATCTAATTGAGGACTATCTTGAATTAGGTGCAAAATTTTCCGCATAGTCCACTCCCTCTATATGAGAAAATCCTTTGGCCACAAATGCAGTGTTGTACTTCTTGGTGCTCCCATCTGTTGCATGCTTCACTTTGTAGATCCATCTCGAACCAACCATTGATTTCCCTTCTGGCCTTGACACCACCTCCCATACATTGTTCTTCATGATGGATTCATATTCTTCCATGATGGCATTAACCCAAACGGTTTGAGCTACTGCTTCCTCAAATTAATAAGGCATTATCTCAATGACCTCTGTCATGGGAGTCATGTGCCCAGTGTACCTATCAGGTGACCTCCTATACCTGCGTTGTGATGTGGGGGCTCCCACATTTTCCTGTGCATCCTGCAAAAAATTATCAACTTCTCTAGTTCTCTTTCTCTCCTCTCTAGAACATCCTGGTTGAGTGGGTGCCTCCACTCTGCCTCCTGTCTACTCCTATGCATTTGGTTTCTACACAACCTTATAAATCTCAAAATGAGGCTCCTCTTTTGGAGCTATAATCTCTTGTTCTAGTGGATGCTTAGGTCTCGTTCCATAGAGCGTCTCATGGCCTTCTCCTCATCAAACTTCACATATCAAATCACAACTATCATCCTTAGTGAAGGAAGATATGCCTAGTAATTTTGTGGAGTTTCGGTGTATCCTACAAAAACTCCCAACTATGTTGTAGGCTCAATTTTTTTCCTCAAATCCTTGGAGAAATGACAACTAACTAAATCTCCAAAAAATTTGAAATTAAACACATCAGGATTTATCCCATAGAAATCTTCTGCCAGTGTGATCATGCCAAGAATCCTAGATGACTCTGGTTCAGCAAGTAGATTTCGGTGCTACATGCTTCTACCCATAGATGCAATGGAAACCCCTGATCATGCAACATGGACCTTGTTGCTCCCACTATGCTCATTTTATTCCTCTCAGCTACCTCATTCTATTATGGGTTATCGGGTGTTTTCAACTCTCTTAAAATACCTTCATTGGCACATAAATTTTTGAAGGCTTGCAAAAAAAATTCACCTCCATTGTTGCTCATGATAGCCTTCACCTTCTTCCCAGTATCCTTCTCCGCCAGTGCCTTGAATTCAACAAACTTGGAGAAAAATTCATCCTTCTTCTGCATGAATAATATCCAACACTTTATAGATAAATAATCAATAAAAATAACATAGTACTTATGTTTTTTTTTGGAGGTTGTAGAAAAGGTTCCACAAACATCATAGGGGACTCACTCCAAGATAGCATCTGCTATGCTACCTTGGCTATTGAAAGTGTATTTGAAATATTTCCCCAATGTGAAACCCTTGTAGACATCCTGCTAGTCAAAGGATCCTTTAGGGAGGTCGATGGTAATTTTTTGCATGATATTCAAGGAACCAAGGTGTAAATGACTTAATCTCCTATGCCAGAGTTCTCCAACATCATGAATTTGCACCTTTTTAGTCTTACTGCTCAATGAAATGCAATCTCCCACCTTAAGTTTGTATAGGTTCTTCATTCGAACCTCGATCTACTTCACCTAACTGGTAGCTATGTGTCTGAGAAAGGCTTTCTGTTTACTGAAAATAACATCATAGCCACGATCCTACAAAATTTCTACAAAGATGAGGTTCTTTTTCAGCTCGGGTACAAACATAACATCTTTGAGGCAAAGAGGAGAGGCTTTCTCCCTCTCAAATGTGATAGTACTAATACCTGTAGAATTGTACCTCCCATCATGCCCCATTTTCATATGAATTTGGAGATCCTTCTCCTCCAGGCTATTGAAATTGTCCTTGCACCCTTTCATATGGAACGAGGCACCAGAATCAAGGTACCACACACTCCCCATAATGGTGTTGACCATGCATGTTATTAGGCTGAAGTCTATTTCGAATTGTGAATCCATTTCTTCACCTACCACTCCTCCTGCAGGCTTCTTGGTAGACTTCTTGTGCGAACATTTTGTTTCATAGTGCCCAAACTCATTGTAATGGAAACACTTGTTTTTGCTCAATTCTTTCTTCTTGCCATTATTTTGGTTTGATTCATGATTTCTCTGGTTCTTCGTCCCTTTTCCATTTTTCCCCTTTCCAACCAAGAAAAATTTTCTTCATCTTGTGCTCTAGATGAAGCTCCAACCCTATTATTTCTCTTGAACTCTTGTTGAACCAAATCAGACCACAACCTTTCCCAATTCGGCAATTTTTCCCTTCCATTCATAGAGTCCTGGTAGTTGTGCCAGGATTTTGGAAGGCCTAGAAGAGCCAGGCTCACTAGGTCATCTTCTGCAACAGTCACCCTAACCCCTCCAAGATCATCCCGAACTTGTGTAAATCTAGTGAGATACTATGGAATAGTATCATTTTTCTGCATCTTGATGTTTCCAAATTTGTCTTTCAGGGCCAATTTTATATGGTCACTGTGATTTTAGAGCTTTCTTAGTTAGTTCCTTCCACTTAAAAAATGGTTTCTCTTTTCCATGTAGATTTGAGACCACATGGTCTCTCACACCTTCCAGAATAATTCTCCTAGTATTTGCAACATCCTTCTTACATTGGGTTAATTTTTTTGCATCCGAATGTGGAGGTTTTTCAATGTCCGTTTTAACGTATTCTAACACACCATTGCCATCGAGCACTGCTTTCATTCGATCTGTCTAGGCTATGAAAGTAGAGCTACCCTCCAAGGCATACTCCAATCTCAATCTGTTGAAAGACATTCTCCTGATCCTGAAGAAAAAATTTTGCAAGAAGTTTGCAAATTCGAAATTTTTGACAGACAAGTTCGAAATATTGGTTATAATGTGAATTCAGGGCTCTGATACCATGTATAAATTTGATATAAATTTCAACTGCTCAAGAATTCTGACTGAAAATCATGAGACACAATTCTATTCTACTGATCTGTAGAATGAAATTCACAATTTAGAACAACAAGCATAGACATGAAATAAGCAAAACCAAAAACACACAGTGATTTCTAGAGGAACCCAACTCAAAAAACCCCTCAAAACCTCTTTGCATTAATCAATGAATTGAGAAACTATTATAATTACTAGCTTCAGCTCTAAGCTCAACCTGCAAAAGAATAATTGTTCTCCTTCTCATTGAACAAGCTCTGGCCAACACTTAGCCAAATATTTTCTCGCCAAGGCCCTTATTTCCTTGCAAAAATCCTAAGGAAATTAACCCCTATTCTTTAGGAATTTCCTCCAAATTGATTGTGCAATTCCCAAGGATTGATCACTGATTGCATGCAACACATGTACACTCACTACTACTCTACAATTGATGTTACACTACCTTGACATCTCCACTTCAGCTAAGGAAATTGAATTATTTGCATGCACTATCTATTTTGGGTTGATTCATCATTTAACTAATAGATCTCTGAGTTAGACTATTATCTCTCTCCATAATTGACCTTCAACTGACTCTATTAATTGTTAGAGGTCAATTAACTAATTACAATTGAAAATAACTGAACTATATGTTGAATTCTTAGTTAAATTGAGAGGGGGGGGTGAATCAGATTAACACATACATGAGCTTTTTAAATTTTTCATCAGCTTATTTGCAGCTTAATTTTATAACCAACCTTAGTATATGAATAGTCTTAATAAGTTGCAGCAAGTATTAAATTAATGTGACATCAAACTTATTATGAGAACAACAAACATTAAGCAGATTTGGTAAATCATTTCAGCACATAGACGACACAGATAGAGACAGAAGATATAAGTGGAAACCCATAAAGGGAGAAAACCACATCTTATTATTGTTGTGATGAAAAGGCAAGCTCCAACTCCCTCTCACCACTGTTTTTCTGCAGGCACCGACCTACAGGGGGCACCAACCTACAGGAGGCTCCAACCTTAGTCAGCTACAACTGAAAACTATCAAGCTTCAACTTGATAGGGGAGCTCCAACTTCCTCAATTTATCAAACAGAATGTTTGTTGATTTACCTCAGATATCAGCTCTGTTCTGTAGCACCTCTTTATGCTCTTCTCTTCCTTATCTTCTCTGCCTCAATCTTCTATACTCTGCATTCTCTATATTTTCTCTCTCTCTCTCTACTATGTATATCAAGGTGATATTACTTATAGAGATTTCCTGATGACTGTTTGTTTTCCTCTAGGAATTCGAAATGGATAGTCATACCTCTTGATTTTCTACCTTCTCATTTCTTTTCAGCTCACTCAGAAAAATATAACTGTAGGTACTAAATTTAATATTACAGTGGGAATTTTGTTCAATTCCGGAGACTTGCCAATGCATCACAACAATATAAATCAATTAAAAACATTTACATTCAATTATAATGAAAACTTCAGCTCACTCATTCAGCCTCTTGGTTCACTGCGCTTGTCTTTTCTGTGACTGTGTTTGGCCCTTTCGGTTCTGATTGATTTACTGCTTACTGTCGCAGTGTAACTGCCATACTTATGTACCTACCCTTTTCATACATCACAATTTAACTCTCGGCACGATAAGAATTGATTTTAACATATAGACTGTCGTTTTATATAACATATGTAACTTCCGGCGATGTACAGCTGAGAGATCATTTTAATACATAAAATTCCCTTATGGGCCCACTCGCCGATCTTTCCGATGCGATATATCACTCCTCGACTTCTTCCTATTTCGGTTAATCGCAATCGCAATTTCCATTTGAATGTACCGATATCTCAATGCTCTGATGCTCTGATTCCGATGATTCACTGTTATGATGAAACTCAAACATATATCAGTCATGGTTTATAAACCCATCGGGTCTGTTCTTTCATCGCAATCACAATTCTTTGTTAACATGTTCCGCTTGCGAACTTTCTCCGATGCGATTGGGTGAGGATCCCACCATATAGAACTTTGTTTGTTTTAAGACCAAGCGTTAAAACCTTTGGCTCTTTTGATCTCGCGCCAAAATATATAATACATATGCTTTGGATTATACCTTTGTTCCCTTGTCCATAAAGCGCTCCATATAAATATATATATATAAGCTTTGAGCCTTTGAATATAAAGCACAACATCTGTACCGTGTTGTATATATATAAGGTTATGCTTCCGCTTTAATGTAACCTTTAGCTGGGGTCATGATTCTCGGAATTTTCTGTAGAGGGGTCCCACCTTATGGTACTTCGTATATAGTGTGTTGCGCATAGACATATACTTAGCTCTTTCTCCGATGCGATTAATCACTGTTCACCATGAAATGCCGATGCAATTAGGCTAGAACTCAAACTTATCAATTCACAGTTTATGCGCCCATCGGGTCCGAAACTCAATCGCAATCGCAACTTCTATTGTCATGCTTCACTGCCACACTTTTCTCCGATGCGATGTAACATTGTTATGCCGTAACTCAAACATATATTAATCATGATTTATAGACCCATCGGGTCCAGTCTTCAATCGCAATCGCAACTTTCTATTCATATGATCTGCTGTCACCTTTTTCGATGCGATTGATAAGGGTCCCACCATATGGTACTTTGCCTTCGAAAGAACCTTTGGTTCTTTAGATCTCGCGCTACATATAGATATATATATATATATATATATATATATATGCCTTGGACCGTTGTGTATAAGGCGCAACATAAATAAGGCGCTGCATATATATAGGAGTTTGCTTCCGCTTTGGTCTTTAGTGAATCTTCCAGCAGGGGTAGTGATTCTCGGAATTTGTTTGATAACAGCTCTGCCTTTGCCTCTACCTTTCTACCTCTTCCTTCGTTGTGCCTCTGTTGCTCGACCTTTTCATCTGCTTCCTTTGCCTTTCTGCCTCTGCCTTCGTTGTGCCTCTGCTGCTTTACCTCTGCCTCTACTGCTCACTATTTCATCTCTTCCACTGTATTCGCTGCCTCTGCTGCTCGACCTCTGCCTCCACTGCTCTCTGTAAATATTGCCTAGTCTCTGTAAATATTACCTGTTGTCTTTTGCTGCTGTCCTTTGCCTATTTCTGCATATGCTGCCTTCTTTGCCATCAATGACAATATTTCCAACAGTCTCTCCCTTTGGCATTGATGGCGATACACTTTCTCTGTTTTCCTTTTAGGATCCTTTCTCTTGTTGCTTGCTCTTCCTCCCCCTTTGAAATCAATGGCAAGGGGTTGCACATCTCATAGTGTAGATTTTTTCCTTTAACTCTTTGATCCTGAGGACCTGTTTCATGCTTCCTTTGCTGGCTGATCTCCCCCTCGAATGATATTTTCGTTTCTGTTCTCCCCCTGAAACTGTGCTCTCTCTTCATATCAGAGAGTAGCATCTACAGATACTACCCCTAGTCTATTTCTCAAATATTCAAATGGTTCTTTAGCAAGCGGTTTGGTAAATATATATGTTGTATGTTCTTTTGTTGGTAAATACTCCAGTTTTACCATCTTCTGAGCCACTTGTTCTCGGAGAAAATGATACTTGATTGGGATATATTTAGTTTTTGAGTGAAGCACAGGATTTTTAGATATACTTATAGCACTTGTATTATCACATTTGATTGAGATAGGTTCATCAATGCTTACCTTCATGTCTTGGAGGGTTTGCTTCATCCACATGACTTGTGTACAACATGTTGCTACTGCTATATATTTTACTTATGCTGTAGATAGAGAGATATATGTTTGTTTCTTGCTTAACCATGCCACCGGAATTTCTCCTAGATAGAATGCACCTCCACTTGTGCTTTTCCTGTCATCCACACAGCTGGCCCAATATGCATCTGTGTATGTTGTCAAAGTGAAGCTTTTTCCTTTAGGATACCAAAGCCCATACTGTGTAGTTCCTTGTAGATATTTGAATATTCTTTTGACTGCAAGAAGGTGATTTTGTTTAGGTGCTGCTTGATATCTAGCCACTAGTCCTACTGCTAGCATGATGTCTGGTCTTGATGTTGTCAGATACAACAGACTTCCTATCATGGATCTGTAGAGTTTTTGATCTATATTAGCAGATCCATCATTAGAACACAGCTTGCATCCCGTGATCATGGGAGTTGACACAGGTTTGCAGTCCTCCATTTTGAACTTTTTCAAAATTTATTTTCAGTATTTTTCCTGTGAGATGAATGTGCCTATGTTCTTTTGCTGAATTTGAAGTCCTAAGTAGAAACTGAGTTCTCCAATCATGGACATCTCAAACTCTGATTGCATCCTCTCAGCAAACCCTTTTGCTAGTTCATCTCTGTTGCTTCCAAACATAATGTCATCAACATATACTACAACAATCAGGAGTTCATTTTCATGGGCTTTTATGTATAGATTGTTGTCTACTCCACCTCTCTTAAAGCCTTGTTTTTGCAAATATTTATCCAGTCTTGAGTACCAAGCACGAGGAGCCTGTTTAAGTCCATATAGAGCCTTCTTCAGTCTGCACACATAGTCTTCTTTTTCTATTAAAGAGAAACCTTCCGGTTGTTCCATGTAGACTTCTTCTTCTAGATATCCATTTAGAAAAGCAGATTTTACATCCATTTGATATACATTGAAGTCCTGATAGCATGCAAAGGCCAGAAACATTCTGATGGCTTCCATTCTGGCTACAGGGGCAAATGTTTCATCAAAATCAAGTCCTTCGATTTGTGAATATACTTTGCAGACAAGTCTGGATTTATTCCTGATTACCTGTCCTTCCTTATTCATTTTATTTTTGAATACCCATTTTGAGCCTATGACATTTTTCCCATTGGGTCTAGGAACTAGTTCCCAGGTATTGTTTTCTCAATTTGGTCTAATTCTTCATTCATAGCATTCACCCAATACTTTTCCTTGTTGGCTTCTTCAAATCTCTTTGTCTCTATTTGTGATAACATGGCTATGTATACCTCTTATGTCTGTTCAGTTAGCTTCCTTCTTGTCTGGACCCCTCCTTTCTTGTCTCCTATGATCTGATCTTCAGGATGATTCTTCTGAGTGTATCTTGAGGGGTTTTTCGAGCTCAACTCTGCATCTTCTGTTGTCTTTCTTGTTTCATCATCATTTTGGTTTTCTTCTTCATGGTTTTCTGATGGACTGCAGTAGTCCGTATCTCTTGTATTGTTTGGAAGTTCTTCATCAAATCTCACATCAATACTTTCTATTATTTTTCGAAGAGTCTTGTTGTAGCACCTGTACCCTTTACTTTTGGAAGCATATCCTAGAAAAATCCCTTCATCTGCTCTTGCATCAAATTTCCCAAGATTTTCATCATTATTCTTTATATAACACTTGCTTCCAAAAATTATAAAATGTTTGATTGAAGCTGACTTTCCATGCTATAGTTCATAGGGAGTCTTGTCACTACTTGGCCTTAAGTGGGCTTTATTAAGGATATGCACCGTTGTGTGTACTTCTTCTGCCCATAAGGTTTGAGGAATATTAATCTCTTGCATCATTTCTCTGGCAATTTGTTGAAAAGTTCTATTTTGTCTTTCTGCTATGCCATTCTGCTAAGGTGTCCCTGCAATAGTAAATTGTTGTTTTATGCCTTATTCATTGCATAGATCTGCAAAGTCATAATCTGTGAATTCACCTCCTTTGTCTGATCTGATGCATTTTAGCTTGCATCCTGTCTAATTTTCTGCTAATGCTTTGAATATTTTGAATTTGTCCAGAGCTTCCGATTTATTCTTGATAAATGAAACCCATGTCATTCTGGAGAAATCATTTATTATCAGCATGAAGTAGGATTATCCACTTGGTGTTTTAGTTCTTGTAGGTCCACACAGATCCATGTGCACAAGCTGGAGTGGTCTTCTTGTTGATAACTCATCTTTGGCCTTAAAGTATGTGTGGGTCTGTTTACCCAATTGACAAGATTTGCATATGGTATTAGAAGGCCTTTTTATTTCTGTCATGTCTCTGACAGCTTTCTTCTTGCTCAATCTAATGATATGATCAAAGCTGAGATGTCCCATTCTCCTATGCCATAACCATGACTCCTCAAGTTTGCTAAGATGGCATGCTTCATATTCCTCTTTCACGATGTAAACATTGCTCTATGTTCGAACACCTTTGAGCAGAGTCTTACTTGTGGTGCTTGACCTGACTTCACAGTCTTGTGCTCTGAAAAGAACTTCGCAACCTTTATCACACATTTTACTGACATTCAGCAAATTTTCTTTCAACCCATCTACAAACAGTACATCTTGGGCCTTACCTCTGCCATTATCTAAGCTGACTAAGCCCTTTCCCTTGATTTTTCCTGATTTATCATTGCCAAAAGTAACATTACCAGTTTTCTTTTCATCAAAAGTTATAAATTTTATCTTGTCTCCAATCATATTTTTTGAGCAGCCATTGTCCAGATACCATTGGCTTTTCAGATCTTGAGCAGTTATAGCCAGGTCACACTTATTCACCTTCTTTTTCCACTGGAGGCATCCTTTTGTTTGGTATCTTTTGAGAGATGATGAATCACATCCTTTCAGAGGACATTTGGAAGGCATATGTCCAACTTGATTGCATACACATCATTTGATCATAATTTTTGCAAAATTGTGAGTATGAAAAAAATTTCTTTGATTCATAAACCTCCTTGAGGTGTTTAACATCAATCTTTGTCCATACTTTCTACATTCAATAATTTTATGGCCAAATTCCTTACAATAAAAACAGTAACCATAGAAATTATTTGCATACCTGATGTAAGGTTGTCTTCTCCATTTGTTTGCTTGAGACAGTCTCTTCACTGTTTGCATCTTTTGTTGGTTTGAATCACTCCTCCTTGCATAACAGTATGCAGCAATGTGTCCCAGCTTGTAGCAGACATAACAGGTGGCATTTTTCATAGGAGGGAAGAATCTCCTTTGATGGCTTCCAGATTTGACATACTCAAGGGTATATGAATCTTTTTCTGTTGCTTGAGTATTTCTTTCATTTTTTGTTATTATAGGATTTTTCTGGGTTCTGTCTCCCTCCTTACAAGTTTCTTCTTTTGTAGGAATTATTTGAGTTGCTTCATCATCCTTCTTTGCTTTTACAAAAATAATCTCTTTGTTTTCCTTTTCTTTGCTTTTACTTGATTCTCCTTCATAGCCTATTCCAGTTTTTATCATAGGAGATCTTTGAGCAACCAGAATTTCATTCAACTTACTAGAGCTTGTTGTTTGAGAAGAATTTATAGCCACTTTCCTTTGAGAATTTTCTAATTTCTTCTTGAGACATACTACTTCTTCTTCCAACTTCTCTTGTTCCTGAGTTTTCTCCTTGATTTGCTTAAGTAACATGTCCTCTATCTTCTTGGCTTCTTCAAGCTCTATCTTTAGCTACATAAGGACTTCTGAATTCTGTTCTTCTCATACATACTTGAGGAGAATGTCCTTTTGTTTTCTGCATTTCAGCTTGAGTCTATCAATCTCTTCCAGAGCACTTCTTAGCTCCCCCTCAAGGTCAACTTCACCTTCTTCTTCTTCATCTTCTAGTAGGAGACCTTCAAGTTCTTCTATGGCCATCAATAAAAATTCAGAGGTTCCTTCTTCACTTGAAGGTTCATCTGAGTCTTCAGATGCACTGCTGTCTTGTTGAGCATAGAAGGATTTTCTGCTGAACTTCTTTCCCTTTTGCCAGGTTTTTTATGCATTTTTCCCTGTTTCTTGAGCCTGATTCCTTACTTTCTTGTGAGGACACTTAGCAGCATAGTGTCTCACTCTTCCATAGTTAAAGCATTTGAAAGGAAGTTTACCTTTGTATTTACCTGAGCCTCTATCCAATTTCTTGACAAATTTTTCCTCTTCTTCATCCGAGCAAGGGCATATGTCTTCCTCTTCTTCTTTCTTCTTTTATGTTTTAAAGGCTGCCTCCCTCGTACTTGGATTTTTCTTTGGGAGCCTCATCTCATATGCTGTTAGATTTCCAAGTAGTTGGTTCATGGTCAAGGTCTCCCAATCAGTTGTTTCTTCTATTGCAGACACCTTGGGATTAAACTTGGATGGAAGAGATCTTAGAATCTTTTTCAAAATTATACCTTCTGGTATGCTTTCTCCAAGAGCTTTCATATTGTTTACAATTTCTGCAACTTTTAAGAAGAAGCTGCCAACATCTTCATCATCATTCATTTTTAAATTTTTAAACTGGGCTCTATATACTTGAAGTTTGGCAGTCTTTACCTTTTTATCTCCCTCATGGATGTTCTCTAGAGTATCCCACATCTCTTTGGTAGTGTCTTTGTGCATTACTTTTATAAATTCTGCTTCACACAATCCATTTAAGATGGCATTCATGGCTTTTGCGTTAGCTACAAAATCTTGTTTGGTTTCCTTTTCTGAGTCAATTGCCTTTGGGGCATATCCTAATTCCACAGCACCCCAAACTTCTATTCCTAGAGACATTATGTATGTCCTCAGCCTGATTTTCCAGAAGGCATAATTTGCACCTGTAAAGAAAGGGGCTTTATTGGTTGAGCATCCTTATTTACTAGCCATCCTAAGAACCTAAAATCTCCTTTCAGTTGTTAAACTGTTACAAAGGAACCTGGCTCTGATACCAATTGTTGAATTCTTAGTTAAACTGAGAGGGGGGGGGGGGGTGAATCAATTTAACACATACATGAGATTTTTAAATTTTTCATCAGCTTATTTGCAGCTTACTTTTATAACCAACCTTAGTATATGAATAGTCTTAATAAGTTGCAGCAAGTATTAAATTAATGTGACATCAAACTTATTATGAGAACAGCAAACATTAAGCAGATTTGGTAAATCATTTCAGCACATAGACGACATAGATAGAGATTGCAGATATAAGTGGAAACCCATAAAGGGAGAAAACCACATCTTATTATTGTTGTGATGCAAATGCAAGCTCCAACTCCCTCTCACCACTGTTTTTCTGCAGGCACCGACCTACAGGAGGCACCAACCTCAATTCTACAAGCTACAACTTGCAAGGAAGCTCCAACTCCCTTCAATTTTCTACAGGCACCAATCTACAGGAGGCTCCAACCTCAGTTAGCTACAACTGACAGCTATCAAGCTTCAACTTGATAGGGGAGCTCCAACTTCCTCAATTTATCAAACAGAATGTTTGCTGATTTACCTCAGATATCAGCTCTATATTGTAGCACCTCTTTATGCTCTTCTCTTCCTTATCTTCTCTGCCTCAATCTTCTATACTATGCATTCTCTATCTTTTCTCTCTCTCTCTCTACTATGCATATCAAGGTGATATTACTTATAGAGATTTCCTGATGACTGTTTGTTTTCCTCTAGGAATTCGAAATGGATAGTCATACCTCTTGATTTTCTACCTTCTCATTTCTTTTCAGCTCACTCAGAAAAATATAACTGTAGGTACTAACTTTAATATTACAGTGGGAATTTTGTTCTCTTCTGGAGACTTGCCAATGCATCACAACAATATAAATCAATTAAAAACATTTACATTCAATTATAATGAAAACTTCAGCTCACTCATTTAGCCTCTTGGTTCACTGCGCTTGTCTTTTCTGTGACTGTGTTTGGCTTTTCTGTGACTGTGTTTGGCCCTTTCGGTTCTGATTGATTTCCTGCTTACTATCGCAGTGTAACTGCCATACTTATTTAACTTCCCTTTTCATACATCACAATTTAACTCTCGGCACGATAAGAATTTATTTTAACATATAGACTGTCGTTTTATATAACATATGTAACTTCTGGCGATGTACTGCTGAGAGATCATTTTAATACATAAAATGCCCTTACGGGCCCACTCGCCGATCTTTCCGATGTGATGTATCACTCCTCGACTTCTTCCGATTGCGACTAATCGCAATCGCAATTTCCATTTGAATGTACCGATATCTCAATGCTCTGATGCTCCAATTCCAATGATTCACTGTTATGACGAAACTCAAACATATATCAGTCATGGTTTATAAACCCATCGGGTTCGGTCTTTCATCGCAATCGCAATTCTTTGTTAACATGTTCCACTTGCGAACTTTCTCCGATGCAATTGGGTGAGGGTCCCACCATATAGAACTTTGTTTGTTTTAAAACCAAGCGTTAAAACCCTTGGTTCTTTTGATCTCGTGCCAAAAGATATAATACATATGCTTTGGATTATACCTTTGGTCCCTTGTCCATAAAGCGCTCCATATATATATATATATATATATATATATATATATAAGCTTTGAGCCTTTGAATATAACGCACAACATCTGTACCGTGTTGTATATATATAAGCTTATGCTTCCGCTTTAATGTAACCTTTAGCTGGGGTAATTATTCTCGGAATTTTCTGTAGAGGGGTCCCACCTTATGGTACTTCGTATATAGTGCACTGCACATATACGTATACTTTGCTCTTTCTTCGATGTGATTAATCACTGTTCACCTTGAAATACCGATGCGATTAGGCCAGAACTCAAACCTATCAAGTCACAGTTTATACGCCCATCGGGTCCGAAACTTAATCGCAATCGCAACTTCTATTGTCATGCTTCACTGCCACACTTTTCTCCGATGCGATGTAACATTGTTATGCCATAACTCAAACATATATTAATCATGATTTATAGACCCATCGGGTCTGAGCTTCAATCACAATCACAACTTTCTGTTCATATGATCCGCTATCACCTTTTTCGATGCGATTGATAAGGGTCCCACCATATGGTACTTTGCCTTCGATAGAACCTTCGGTTCTTTAGATCTCGCGCTATATATATATATATATGCCTTGGACCGTTGTGTATAAGGCGCAACATAAATAAGGCGATGCATATATATAGGAGTCTGCTTCTTCTTTGGTCTTTAGTGAATCTTCCAACGGGGGTAGTGATTCTCGTAATTTTTGTAATAACAGCTCTGCCTCTGCCTCTGCCTTTCTGCCTATACCTTCGTTGTGCCTCTGCTGCTCGACCTTTTCATCTGCTGCCTCTACCTTTTTGCCTCTGCCTTCGCTGTGCCTCTGCTGCTCTTCCTCTGCCTCTACTACTCATTGTTTCATCTCTTCCTCTATATTCGCTGCCTCTGCTGCTTGACCTTTGCCTCCAATGCTCTCTGTAAATATTACCTGTTGTCTTCTGCTGCTGTCCTTCGCCTATTTTTGCATCTACTGCCTTCTTTGCCATCAATGACAATATTTCCAACACTAGATTGCTAAAATTTAGCAATCATGCATGCATGACTAAACTCCAAGCCCACTAACTCGAATTTACTGAGGTAATTGAGTGATAAGAGCCATGTCACACTATTTAATTGCCTCAAAGTTGTTATGTTGATGTGGAAATTATATTTACTCAATTTGGCTAAGGCTAAAGTCAAATTGAGCCTTTCCTGCTACATTTTTTTTCAACTACCTATTTAAAGGGGGTAATTAAACCAGTCTAGATCCATCTTAACTCTGTATCTACTAAGTGCATTCCTCTCAATATATTTGATCCCTCTCGACGCTTGGTACATCCAGAGTTAAGATGGATCTAGGTTGGTTACTAATAAATTTAAATATTAATATAAATAAATGAAATGTAATTCTAAATTAATATCCTTATGAAAAATTCAAGAGGAAACAAGTGAGTTGAAGACAAATACTTTCCTTAAAATTGTCCAACTTATAACTAAATTAAATCTAATTTAGTTATAAGTTGGATAATTAAATTAAATCTAACCTCGATGGGGGTGGAAGCTAAGGGTCCAAAGCATGACAGTTACCATGATTAGCATGCGGAAAATTTCAATTGTGAAAAGGAAGGTGTGCTTGGGGATGAGTGCCAGAGTCTCCACCTATCCTGACCTAAGTATCATGTGGCATTCACACCGCCCTGACACTCAAATGTATTCACCATCGTCAAACCAGTTTAAGTGCAGGAAGGTGGTGGGAGAGGTGACTCACTCTGTCATTCCCCTTGCTTGAAGTTTTCAACCATCACAAATAATCATGGAATTATCTCAGGGAAGAGTGCATATGAATTTGGTTTTTAATGTGGGTGTTTGATGTAGGAGCATCATGGTTCCAAAAAAATTGTACATTTAGTAGAATATAGGGGGTCTTATGTTTTTATAAAATATTTGATTTCCTAAGTATTTAATTAATGTAATTTTCAATGTTTTGCGCGATTTTATGTGAAAAATTTAGAATAGGATTTAATTAAATATTGAGAAGCATATTTGTAAATGTTCTCGAATGTAGGAGAACATGAGTGATTGATGAGTGATTAATGTGGATTGAGATATTATGAAATATTGTAAATCTTAGATTAGAAAGTAGTTCATGATTTTATGGATTTGAAGAGGATCCTTAGGATTTAGTTGAATGTTGAGATCCTCAAGGGATAAAGAAGAGATTTTAGGGATTAATTGAGGAATAAGAGTATTCTTAGAAATTAGTTGAGAAGATTGAGGATCTAAACCAGAAATGGTTACAGAACCTTTTGTATATATTTGTAAATCCTCAAAGGCAGAAAGAGGAAAAAAAAGAGAGATATATTCTTAGAGAGAAAAACTTAATTGTAAGCCTACGGGCATAGAGAGATAGGAAGAGTAATAGGGCCATGTAAAGGCACATCAGGCCAAAGCTAGATTGTAAATAGGTTTTTCTATTTGTATTTGTACATTTATTTAATTAACGAGGAAATCGAATTCATTGTGACTGTGTGCCATTCCTTTTACGTGTTGAGTGATTCGTAACTAAGAAATTATGGTTTATGTGTGATAAACCATGATGAATGAATTCAAATTGAATGTATAAGTATTTCTGAGTGATAAATGACTTAATGGCTGGGTAGAATCTATGTGATTCTAGTTTAGAGCTAGTGGATGTGTGTACAGGTTGAGTAAGAAACAAATCACAAATTCTGGAATCAGAGAAGTAATACATAATGGTGGTCAGTATTCTGGATTGAAATATTGAGTAAGAGATGCAGAAAGCACAATAATCTCAAGTTGGAGTGAATAACAAACAGGAGAAAGCTCAAGAGGAGTAGCGTGGAGGAAACAGAGTTGCAGAGCGGCAATAGTAGAAAGAAGAGAAATAGACTAAGGTAAAAAACACTTAGAAGATTTCGAAATAAGGTGATCGGACGGTGAGGATCGAATCAAAAAATTGAAGTTTTAATATTTAATGACAGAGATCACATTGCAAGGTAAACGATTTAAGTTGTGATGCGATAAGTTGATAAAGGTGTGAAGTGGATGCGTGTCGGGAGGAAAATGAAAGCGCATATCACAAATCGTAGATTATTGAGTTTATGTGTTAAGGACTTCGTAAGTTAAACAAAATAACTTGTGATGCGATAAAGGGAAGAGCCGCATGTTGGCCCAGTGCTCTACCACATATCACACATCAACGATTTTAGATTTTATTGTTAAACATCGCATGGTAAGTTGTTTTGATTGCAATGCAATACAAATGGGAGATGGCGTATGAGATGGTACATAGGGACCGTTGGAGCTAGCATAGACCAACGGTGGAGATTACATCGCAGTTCAAAAGAGATTTATCATCAATGTGAGGATTTTTTAGTTGTTAAAGTTATTTGTTATGGGTTGCGATCTGCTAAGTTATATAAGTTACGAAGTGCGATTCGCTGTGATTGGGCAGGTCGTGTGTGGGCCCATAAACCACAGATCCAGGGGGTTTGTATAAAGTTTCAGCCATGTATGTGATAAGGTAATGTGAAGGGGAAACCAATGCATAAAGGTACAAGTTTATTATATTGAGTTATAAACTCGATGGCCACTTATTGTTAAGCTTTCGTGTGCATATGATTAAAATATGAATGTTTAAGGTTAATGGAGGTAATTGTGGGGTTAATTCTGCTAACCCTACATCTTTGGGTATTTGCGGCCTTATGGTTGCATCAGTGTTAACATGTGTGCCATGATGCACACTGTCATTCTCTGGTTTTCATTCAATCATGCCTTCTCTCCTGGCCATTTGATCCTCTCTAGTTGGTCTTCCTTTATAAACATATGCACCTTGTCCCGAGGTGGTAGATTTCTAGTATTGTTAGCATGAACATAGACATTTTCTTACTCTCCTTTGGCTATGGGTTACGAACGTTGGCACTCGATGACTTATGTGAACTTTTTCCTATGTATTTCCAACCTTTCTGCTTCATTTCTTGTTGTAAATTCATTGGCTATTGTGTATCATTTTTCCTTGGAAGTTTATTTGGTTCTTGCAGGTACCCATGTTCTTTGTTTTGTTTCTCCATAACATAGCGATGAGCCCCTCCTTTGATTTGGTCGTTGTGTTACAATTGCGTCCACCCTAATTTCTGACTTTGTTGATATATCATTTAGTTTCCTTGCCTTGTTATGTGGTGTCTAGTATTCAAGTACATTTTCAATTTGGTTTTTAGTGTATTACGGGTCGGGTCTCCATTAATCTACATTTCCTAATTCCAATTTGTCATTCTCTTTTGAAAATTTAGGTTGAAAAGGTAGCCTACCAAATAAGTCACCTTGGGTCATTCTTCTTATCCATGGTTGATGATACCCTCATTTCCTTCAGTTTCCACACTCCCGTAATAGTACCTGCCCATCGTCATTGTCTACTAGTCGACCAACCTATACCTTTGTACACATTATTTCCCTACTATCTCATGGATCCAAGACAAAATTTACCCAGTCGTTTTTGTGGAGCATTAGGTGCATCCTCCTCTCATAATCGTCATATTTTTGGCTAGCACTTTGTGGCTTATCATTTTCATTTTGTCCAACCTGAAGTGAGGAATGATATTCTTGACTTGGAAGCTAAATAATTTGAGGACCGAGCACACTTTTCCAAATTTAAAATCAATGTAAAAATCTTCAGGTGGAATCCAAATCTCAGTAAATTTCGCAAAATGAGACTTCATTTTCTTCGCTTGATGGTTGTGCGCTATCAACTAGAATCCTTGCTTCACATGGTCATATATGACAAGCACGTTGACAAATATCAATTATTTGCAGGTCAAGAGGATATTAAACAAATACTCTGAGACATTAAATAAAATTTGTATGATATCATGGCCATATTAACATGGGTGGAGTGTTACGTGGTGTCTGAATTTGGCTCTAGATCGGATTCACAACTTCAAACTCCAATTGTTATCAATGCTCCGGAAGAGGATCCACCTCAAGGAAAATCCAATTCACTCTCTCTAGTTATCATATTATATTAACAATCTCACATGGTGCTTGGATCTTCATTTTTGAATAGGCTACACCTAGCTTTCCTGTGCTTGTATTGTTGTCAAGATGTCTTAGTATGTTATATAGAAACATTGGATTTGTTTGTCTGCCCTGAACAAACTTCAACACGTAATTACGTATGGGCGATGTCTTGTCTAATTAGCTTGATATTTAGTAATTTTTGTGAGTTTTTTTAATCAATCTGGGACTATGGGAATATGTTATGCCCACACTACTAGAATACGGGATCCCAGATATTTTTTGGGTGATGGAAATTATCAATCTAATATCATTTTTTTAGTAACATCAATATTTATGAAGCTTACAAAAAAAAAAACTAAATTAAAACTAAATTTCAAAATATTTGTCACACTACCAACCTTCTTGACCTTTTCACTATTGGAGAATCTACTAGAGCAATTATTAAAACAATTCTCCTTATCCTTGATAAAATATTGTGAACTTATGTTCTCTTCTTATTGTTCTTAGTTAGATTATTTTCATCAAATAACTATCAAGAGCATAAAGCATGAATATCATAAAAGAAAGTGGACACAAAATATAGGCTCCAAGCCAGGGAAAAACCCCTCCAAAGGGGAAAACCCCAAAGAACTTCTTCTCTTCTTATAGAAACAATTTGAATGAGAAGTCCAAAACCAAAACTCTTAGACAATATCCTCCTCCAAGCACCAAGTTAGCCCTACAATAATCTCTTCCACATAGTTCAAAGATAAACCAAGTCAACAAGGGTCAATCCTCCTTTAATCTGTTTCAAATCTCAGTTTTGGCTCCTAGCTCAGATCTGTAACCTTGACCTACAACTCTCAGCCCTATAATATATGCAAAAACCCTAATTTTCACAGGTGTGGATAGAAGTAGAGAAAATTTTGGATCCTTCTTTCTTCACTTTGGTCTTTCTCTTGCTTCCTTTATTCTCGCTCTTGTTTTATTCTTCTTTCTTACTTATGATCGAACTACAGAATTTGTGTGTCCAAAATGAGTCGAATCTATATATATGTTAGGGATGGGATCAAATATCCCTTTTCTAGGCCGACTCCTTAGTGGTAAGGTTGACTTGTGCTTGGAGGCTTATTTTGACTTTCTAGACTCAAAATAATATCTTTCACATATTACAACTTTCCCAATAGGGTCTTATAAAAATGATAATGACTCTTTTGACTCAAGAAAAATATTATTTTGACTAGACAAACCCTAGAAGCATGAAATGCATGCTTAATATAATATTTTTATTTATTATTTTGCTTGTAATATAAGATATACACAATGACACAAGTACAATGAAAATTATGAAGATATAAACCAGTTACATTTTCCAACACTTCCTCTTAACTAGGGAAGTATTCACAATTGTGCCACTGGTACAAGGATTTTCTCAAACTAAAGAGTTCTCATAAGAAGAGTTGGATTTGTAAGCCATATTCAAGCATCATCATCATAACCAACATTATCACTATAGTAAGGCCTTAAATTGACAACATCTACTCATATTAGAGCATAATGTTGGGAGGCTTTACATGAGACACCACACTACCTCTAATCCAATGGATCAATAAAATGCTCAAAATTCAAAGTGCTCGGATCGACTCGAAACCAGTGCCAAAGAGAATATATCGTCTCCCTGACTCCAACACAACTTGTTTCACTCAAAACTGACATCTGATTCTCCCAATATCGTGTTCTGATCGATTTGGAAAACAACTAAAAATTTTAAAATGAGATTGCAGGGATGCTCGGTATGTAATTCGTACGATGACTGGACAATGATTGGGCAAGGTGATTGTGGCTCCCATCAGCCAATGGGACGAGGACAAGTGGAAATTATTGATTGGATCAAATTCGTGAGTTTATATTGGTTCTAATGTGTTTGGGTGGACCGATTTGGAGGAGCCACGTGGCCTCCTAATGGCCACGAAAAATTATGGTTTGAGGTCAAACTGCCTCCGCAAGGTTCAAACGTGAGACCTATCGCCTGCTAGCCAAGCCTTCCATTAGCTCGCCTATGTTGGTTATTAACCTCTATAGGACTTAACACCTATTTAAGGTTTAATGGAGGATTCATGAGGGTCGGGACCGGGGTTAACACTAGACCCCGGTCCACCCAACCACATTACATGGTGGGAAGACGGGGTCTGAGGTTAACCCCGATCCCAACCATATATATAAATGCAAACCTAAAGTTTTGAACCATATGAAATGACGATGGAATGTATTAATATTGAACCATGTAATAAAACTACATCCCAAAATTTGGCGGATAAGATTTAAACCCTGACAATTAGGTTACAATCTATTAAATAGACACGTGCCACGGTTGATGTTATGGTTAGAGCGACAGGGATCAGAACTCCATGGGTGGAACCAGAATGGACCCAACCTCAAACCCATGGGTGGAACCATAATGGACCCAACCTAAACTCCACGGGTGGAACCAAAATGGACCCAACCTCAACCCACAGGTGGAACCACGGGTTTTATCCCTAGTTGCAGGTTAGGTTAACCAAATTGGCACAATTTCAAAACAATTCAGTGGTCCAACCACCTGAATCTGACAACGATTTGTATGCCAAGTGGCGCATTTTTATTTGCTTCAAGATCGACTAAGTGCATTTAACTGTTCAACAATTTGCACCCAGTTCGACAAGAATATCGCGAGCTCGAGGTGAATTTGTCACTCCACGTGGTCGAAAAAGTCGGAAATTGTAGAACAGTTTGTAGGTGGGTGAAAATTGGAGGAAAGTTAGCAGAAAAAACTTTTATGGAGAATAACTCAGTCATTTTTTGACCTTTTTTAGTGCAAAAAGAGCCCAACTAGGCATTTTTTACTGTTTTGGAGCCACTGGAGATTTTGTTTTAGCATTCTGAGCACTGTAACTTGATGTAAACACATATTTTTGAGAATAATGAAAGAGGCCCAATATTTGAAGCTCGAATAGGAGATGTAGCCCAGGAGGGGTGAACTCATTCATCATTTTTTGTCTTGTGTATACTGTTATGGTATTGATATCTTCTTTTTTTCTACAAAACTGAGTTTAAAATCATGTTAATGTGTTAATGAAATTGACATAATTGGTTAAAAACCCTAAATATTTCACTTGAAATTTGCACCATAAACTCTCAAGTTTCTATATACATATCAATTTGGTAGAGAAGCTTTGTTTCTTAGTTGTTTTGAGGGTTTAATTTTGTTGCAAGTGTTTCTAATTCTTACAAGGTTGACGCTCAAAAGAGGAGAAGGAAATCGTGTGGTTGCAAGTCCTTAAGTTAGTTCAAGGAGAGCACTTTTGCCACAATATCCACCACAAATCTCACCTCAAGTTTCACCAGAAGCTTCACCAGTCATGGAACATGAAGGAGAGCCTGAAAATATGTTAGAAGATGAGCAGGCTTTCAGAAAATCATTCTTTGAAATGACACAAATGGTGAAATTTATCTATGAAGAGAGGAATACAAGGTTGCAACAAGGTGAGAGATCCAATCCTCTAAAGGGATATGGAGGATATGGGGACAAGCCTCCAAAAGGGAATGGTGACAAACCACCTTTGACACCACCTTTATCTTCACCTCCATCCCTACCATGATCTTCACCATGATCATCTTCTACATCAACCCCTTCACAAACACCTCCACGTTCTCTAAAGGGACATGGTAAAACTCCACTGCTAAAACTTGACATAAATTCTGAATTGCCTATGTATAATGGAGAGGTAAATGTTGAGAGAATAGATAATTGGGTTCATCAGATTGAAGTGTATTGCAGGATACAAAGGATCAAGGATGATGAGACCAAGATTCAACTTGCTTCATTAAGGTTGGAAAGAACAACACTCATTTGGTGGGAAGCTAGAACTCAAGAGGACATGAAGAAACATGGTAAGTTTTTATCTTCCTGGAATGATTTTGTTGCTACAATAAGCAAACAAATTTATCCATTAGCATATATGCAAAAATCTATCACGGATTGTCAAAAATTTAGGCAATTAAAGGGTCAAAGTGTGAAAATTTATACCCAAGAGTTTAAAATGAGAGAATTGATATTGGGTGTAGATTTGTCATCTTAAGATACTTTTCTGAAATACATTGGAGGTTTACATAACTAATTGAGACATACAATTCTCACATTTAACCATACAATTTTATATGAGGTTTGTGTACATGTCACACATCTAGAAGCAAGAGGGAAGAATGTTGCACGAGAGGGAAAAAAAAATCCATTTAAGAATGGAGATAAAGGAAAGGGTAAATTCAAAGGAAAAGGGAAGAATAATGCTTCCATCAAGAAAGAGGGGGAAAAATTAACATGCAAGTATTTTTCAAAGGACGGTCATGACGAATATCACTGTTGGAAATTCCATCCCGTGCTGAGACCCAAAAATTTTAACAATGAAGTAAAGAAAAAGACAACTACAACTACACAACATGATTTAGGATATGATTCAGGAGATGAAATAAAGGTCACAACTATGGGATTGACATGTAAGGAATACATTTCTAGTACTAGTTCTTCAAATAGCCACAATGAAACTCAAAGTGAAAAAGAAAGAGTAGATCTTTTCCATATTAGAGTCATCTCAAAACATAACAAAATTGATACTCTATTTGATAGTGGCTCACAAGAAAATCTCATTTCTAAAAACATTGTCAAAAATTTTAATTTGGAAACCATTCCTCATCCTAAACCATATCCTTTAGGTTGGGTGTGTGACAATGCAAAGTTGCAAGTAACTAGAAAATTCAAACTGAACTTCTCCATTACTGTAAACTTCATTGATGGGTTAGAGCTTGATGTAGTGCCATTAAAAATATATGGTATTGTTTTGGGAAGCCCATATCTTTATGACAGGAGAGTTATCTTTCATGTAAACTTCATTGATGGGGTAGAGCTTGATGTAGTGCCATTAAACATATATGGTATCGTTTTGGGAAGTCCATATCTTTATGACAGGAGAGTTATCTTTCATCACCATGAAAACAAATATCACTTGTTTAACGATGGTATTGAGTACATTATTAGAGCACATCTTAAGAAACGAAAACTTTCACTTGTGAATTATGGAAAAATGAAGAGGCATGTTAACTCTAGCAAGAAATTTGTACTTTTGATGATCAAACCTAAGAATGATGTTGATAATGAAGCCTTTCAAGGTTGTGATTCAAAGTTGAAATACGATTTGGTTGAGGTTGTTAACCAGTGTCATGAGATGTTTTAGGAGCCTAATGGATTGCCTACCAAAAGAGGAATCCAACATGAAATCCAATTGCAACAAGATTGTCCTCTTCCTAACATTGGCATGTACAGGATGCCAGTGATGGAAAAAGGAGAAATTACAAAACAAATCCAAGAGTTTCTTGATAAGGGGATCATCCGGCCAAGTACATCGCCATGTGATTCACCTATTGTTTTAGTGCCAAAGAAATATGCAACATGGCGCATGTTTGTAGACTTCCGTGCATCGAACAAGATTATGGTAAAGAACTGCTACCCTCTTCCTAGAATTGATGATCTACTTGATCAATTGAAATACGTTGTGTATTTCACTAAGTTGGACTTGAGGAGTGGATATCATCAAATTAGAATCGATGAAGGAGACATATGGAATACAACATTCAAAACAAATCAAGGTTTGTTTGAATGATTGGTTATGCCCTTTTGGATTTTCAATTATCCTACTACCTTCATGTGTGTAATGAATGATGTATTGAGGCCTTTTCTAGATGAATTTGTGATAGTTTTCTTAGATGATATATTAATTTTCAGCAAGTCATGTGAAGAAAATTTCATGCATGTCAAGCAAGTATTATATGTCTTAAAGAAAGAACAATTGTTTTTAAAGATGTCAAAATGTGAATTTGGAAAAACTTCTTTAGTCTACTTGAGCCATATTGTTGGAGGAGGTGAGTTGAAAATATATCCTTCCAAGGTTGATGTCATTTTGAATTGGCCAAAGCTCAAAACAATGACAGAGGTTAGAAGTTTTTTGGGAGCAGCCCAATATTGGAGAAAGTTTATTTCTAAATTTTCTTCTATAGTGGCTCCATTGCATGCATTGACAAGTGTGAAGCGGGTTTTTCAGTGGGGAGGAAAACAACAAAAATAATTTGATGTATTGAAGGAAAATATCAGTTTGACTCATGTACTTGCATTTCCTGACTTGAGATAGTCATTTTATGTAAAGACTAATGCAAGCGACTATGCCATGGCGCAGTCCTAATGCAACATGGTAAGCCCATATGTTTTCATTCAGAAACTTTTAATGGTGTGGTGATTAACTATCCTACATATGATACAGAATATTATGCATTGGTGTAAAGTGTGAAAAGTGGAAACATTATTTGATGGGTAAGGAAAAAATAATTCACATGGATCATCAACCATTTCAATAGTTGCAATCACAAACAACGCTGCAACAAGCGAGGCACTTCCTATGGATGGGACTTCTTCAACAATTCCACTTGGTGATAAGGTATAAGAAAGGTATCTACAACAAGGTTGTTGATATGCTTTCAAGACCAATTGTTACAACATCAATTGTTCTTAAGCATAATTTTGTCATGCATGAGAGCTAGGTTGAGAAATATGCTTTAGAAAATGATTTGAAAGATGTATATGTGACTTTGTGTCAAGGTAACCAAGTATAGGAATTGGATTACCATGTGCATGATAACTTGTTGTACCATCTTGGCAGGGTTTGTATTCCACAGGGGGAGAGAGTCAACATCATAATGGAAGCACATACTTCTCTTATTGCTGGTCATTTTAGTGTAGGAAAGATAGTGGCACAATTATAGAGGTATTGTTACTGGCCTCATATGCCTAAAAGTGTGTCATGATTTGTACGAGGATGTTAATTATGTGCAATCAGTAAGCCTATAAATAGAAATTTTGGATTATATACACCACTTCCAGTAACTTCTCGTCCATGGGAGTGTTTCTGTGGAGTTTTTAGGAGGTCTACCTATGTCTAGTACAGTTCATGATTATCTTTATGTAGTTGTGGATAGGTTCATCAAAATGTATATTTTGATTCCTTGTAAAAAATAGGTTACAACTAAACAAACTACTCAGTTATTCTTTTAGAATTTATGGATACATTTTGGGTTTCCCACATCCATTGTTAGTGATCGAGATTCTCGTTTTGTTGGGAACTTTTGGTTAAGATTCTGGGGACTCATGGACACCAAGTTGAAAAAGAGTACAAAATTCCATTCACAAACAGATGGGCAAACAGATGGGAAAACAGAGGTGGTGAAAACAATGGTGATACATCTTCTTTGTGGGTATTGCAGAAAGCATCCTAAGTTGTGGGATGAACATTTTCACTGTATTCAACATGCTTACAATTGGGCCAAGCATTCATCGACTCAAACATCACCATTTGAGGCAGGCTTGGGATACTTTCCCAAATCTCACTTAGATTTTATCTTTGGGAAGGATGTTTCTATTGATGGTCATAGTGAAGAAAATTCAAGAGCAGTTGGAGAAAATTCAAGTAAAGTACAAGACAGGACATGATAAGCATCGTGTGGATCACAGTTTCCAAGCTGGTGATGAATTTTGGCTTCACATTAGAAAAGAGAGACTAGATAAGGAGAAGGTAAAAAGTTGAAACCAATTTGATATGGTCCATTCAGAATTCTAGAAAAGATTGGTAATAATGCCTTCAGGTTGGATTTTCCTTCATATATGAAAATTTATGCAGTTGTTAATGTTTATAATTTAAGGTTGTATGAGCCTCCTTTGATTGAAGATCAAGGAGAGAAATTTCATATTCATTCAATTGAATATTTCTCTCTTGATTATCTTGAAGAATTGTAGCAAGACACCATCCTTGAGAGGAAAACAAGGACTTCAAAATGAGGGAATGTGGAGTACATTTGTGTGGGGCTCAAGGGATAAAATCCAAGCAAAGACAAATCGATTGATATTGGAAGGGTGAGGTAACTATACCCTCATCTATTTATTAACTAAAAGTGATATTTTGGGGTCCAAAATCTTCCAGTGGGGAGGAATGATCCAGTGGATCAAGAAAATGCTCAAAATTCAAATTGCTTGGATCGGCTTGAAACTAGCTCCAAATCGAATATCTCATCGCCCTAAATCCAATGCAGCTTGTTTCACTCAAAAACGACATCAGATGCTCCTGATATCGCGTTATAATCGATTTGGAAAATAGCTAAATATTTTAAAATGAGTTTAGAGGGATGCCTGGTGAGTAGTACATACATTGACTGGGCAATGATTTGGCAGGGTGATTGTGGCTCCCATTAGTTAATGGGATGAGGCCAAGTGGAAACTGTTGATTGGGTTGGATTGGTGAGTTTCTATTGGTTCGAATGTGTTTGTATGGACCAATTAGGAGGAGCCACGTGGGCCAATCCTTGGCTGCCACATGGCCTCATAATGGTTGTGCAAAATTATGGTTTGAGGTTGAATTTCCTCTCAAAGGTTTGAACACGAGACCTAATGCCTTCTAGTCAAGCCTTCCATCGGCTTGCATGTGTTGGTTCTTAACCTCTATAGGACTTAACACCTATTTAATTTTTAATGGCGAACTCGTCGAGGTCGAGATCGGGGTTAAACCTAGACCTCGTTCCACCCAACCACATTACGTGGCGGGAAGACGGGTTTCAAGGTTAACCCTCGCCCCAACCATATATATAAATGGAAACTTAAAGTTTTGAACCATATCAAACTATGGTGGAATGTATTAATACCAAACCATATAATAAAATGACATCCCAAAGTTCAGTGGAGCTCAGTTAAACCCCGGTGGTTAGGTTGTAGTCTATCACACAAACACGTGCCAGAATTGATGTTATGGTTAGAGCGGCAGGGAGTAGAACTCCACGGGTGGAACCATAATGAACCCAACCTCAAGCCACTGAAGGAACCACAAGGTTGATCCCCAGTTGCAGGTTGGGTTAACCAAATTGGCACTCTTTGAAAACAAATCGGTGGTCCAACCACTCGAATCCGACGATGATTCGTATTCCAAGTGGCACCTTTTTATTCGATTCAAGGCAGATCAAGAACATTTCACTGTTCGACAATTTGCACCCAGTGCGACGAGAATCTTGTTGGCGCGAGGCGAATTTTTCGCTACCACATGGCCGCAAAATTCAAAAATTGTAGAACAATTTGTAGGTGGGTGCGAATTGGAGGATAGTTAGTAGAAAAAACTACTATGGAGAATAACTCAGTCAGTTTTTTACCTTTTTGAGTACAGAAAAAGCCCAGCTAGGGGTAATTTTATTGTTATGGAGACATTGGAGACATTGTTTTAGCATTATGAGCATTGTAACTTGATGTAAACACATATATTTGAGCATAATGAAAAACTCCCAACATTGGAAGTTGGACCAAGAGATGTAGCCCAGGAGGGGTGAACTCCTTCATCATTTGTTGTCTTGTGTATACTGTTATGGTACTGGTTTCTACTTTAATTTCTGCAAAATTGCATTTAAAATCATGCTAATGTGTTAATTAAATTGACATAATTTTTTAAAAACCCTAAACATTTCACTTGAAATTTGCACCATAAGCTGTCAATTTTTCATATACATATCAACCTCTTAAGTTACATACCCCATTTGCATGTTCATTAGGTATGTCCTCTTAGGATTATTCTTATCTTGGATTCCCAATCCTAAAATAATATTAGTGCTCTTCGACCACTCTTGTCTTGGATACTTGTCCAATCCTCAAAGAGTGTTGGTCAACAAGACTACTTCCTATCTTGGATTATATATCATCAAGGACTATTAATCTTGGATGTTTATCCAATCCTGCATTCTCCTTCCTAGTTCCTTAATTAAGACTTACGCATGTTAGTCCTAATCTAGTGCATAACACATGGATAATATGATGTCTTTAACATTACTCCCTCTCAACCTAGAGAGGAGATCCTCATTACCTCTTGATTAGGGAATAGATTTTTAGTGTGTCTTCATCAATACATCTGTTACTAGTCCTTCATGGAAAACTTCAAGTATCTACATGGCTCCTTTTCTTATTCGTATCTTTATGAAATTGAGCTTACATCTTCCTGAATGTATTAGAGCCAAATTGTGATAGGATTCGTGCGATTGACCTTTCATATCAATTTCTAGAATTATATTTAGACAATCAAAGTAGAGCTTAGTCATATCTCTCTTTAGACATGAAATTGATCTTCAACGTTCATCTGAACATCGGGTTATCTCTTTGTATTGCTACCTCTTAATCCCAAAATGATGTAAACGTCTTGACCATACAGTCCTTCAAGAATTACAAAAACCATCTACTCAATCAATGTATTTAATGAATTTAGTTCAAAACCAACAGTTGTAGATATATTTTCTTCAACTGTCATTATGCCTTTTTGCAATTTCCTTCTAGGTAACAAAACATATATTGGCCAAATAACCAAAACCAAGACATAAATATAAAAATTACCTCAATATGATGGCCCTTTGGGATTATTCTTACTTTTGAGATCAACATTATTTCGCATGATCTATTTTAATATTTTACCAAAGATCCTTCTCCATGCTAACCTCTTGTCATCAAAGCACCCATGGAAAAAACTAACCAACAAGATACAATTGCTTCATTTTGGATTTGTTATTATCAACTCTCTTTCTTTCTTCATGAAACCATATTCGATGTTGATCAATATTATGTCAAGTCTTAATTTCGTGGAAGAGTCTTGATCCAAACTTCAAGCATCAAGTGATCGTATAAAAGACTTCCGAGCATATTCTTAAAACTAACTTTTCTTGCAAGATTCTTGTAGACATGAATTCTACCTTATAGAGAAAAGTTACTAAGGACATGCATATGTTCTCTTTCATATAACAATCTAGCCATCCTTCCTTGAACGAACTTGCTTCTTAAACCTATCAAATATAGGTTTCTTTTCCTAAGAGGAGAAAAGACTTTAATTTTTCCTTTCATACTGCAACTTGGCCATCTTCATTCCTTCATCCTTCAAGAGTATTGTTTCCGCACTAGGTGGAGTATATTAGGCATAATAATTATTCTAATAACCTACCCTATATGATGGTTCTTATAACTTGGTGATCATTTTTGCGAGATGGATCTTTCTAACATTATGTTAGAAAATGCTTAGATGATCTATGATATGCAAGATGATCTAAATCTTAATATTCCTTGACAACTAGATGACATTATAAATTTGATTGTGTAGTCTCTAATTCTTCTACCATCATATGCTTCCTTCTATGATGACATGCTTCACAAAAAAATTAAGACTTCTAGAGAATGAAACGATGCATGATACTCTACTTTGTAGTTTCTAATAAAGGAAAGACAAATAGCAAATGAAATCGATGTAGCTTCCTTGAATAATAAATATCCTTGGGATCTTATACTTTTAGCTTCTTCTCAAGTTCTCCCTTTTATTTAGCTATGTGGGCTTCACTCCTCTCCTCCCTTTTGTTTATTTTCCTATTTTTACAATCCCTCATTGAATGTCCATACACATTACATCTAAAGCATTGTATCTTCGACATATCTTGTTTTCCTTTGGACTTTCCAAACTTCCCTATCCTGTTCTTCTTGGATTTCATGATAAAATCTTGAGACTTCTCATTTGTTTTTTTATCATCCTTTTCCTTTATCCTAGTTTCTTCCAAGATACATTGAGCCCATAGTTCATCAAAGGGAGTAGTATATTTTCTTCAGTAGGCACTGTTGAAATTTTGTGTAGTGGGGGTAGCATCGGATGTGCTCTAGCTCCCAAAATTTGTGGAGGGACTAGAGTACACATGATCTAGAAGACCGAGAAAGCAATTTGGGAAATTTCATCTATTTTGGAAGATATTTAATTAATTAATTTTTTTAATGTATTTCCTAAGTCTAAACTTAGGAAAATTAAATAATTAAAGTTAATTAAATTAAACATGTGATGAAATTGTCTTAAGTCACACGGATTAAGCTTTCTTTTAATATTAGCCATTGATTCAAGATATGATCATGGCCATTGGTTTCCCAACGAGAAAATTATAAAGGAAATTCTTGGGGTCATTTGTAAAGACACACAGAGGCAAAGCACTAAAGCTAAGTTGAGATTCCAGGGTAGGGTTTGCTAAGAATTCTCAGACGTGTTTCAGCCGCAGAGAGGGGAGTTTACGCAAAGGCGATGGTATGATCCCAATGCCTAGAATTAGCAAGAGGTAGAGAGCATATTCCAAAGGTAGTGCAAAGAAAGCTTCAGCTACGCAGGTGTTGCGAAGTCTCTCTTGGGGTAGCGTTAAGCACCAGGAGAACCTTAGGGGTTACGTAGAGACCCTCAGGGGCAGCGTAAGGACTGTGTCACCCAGTCGGGGGTTACGCAACCCTTTCCAGGCCAACGCAAAGGGGCGCAGATGCTGTAGAGGCTGACGTAGAGGCTTCAGGGGCAGCGCTGGGGTTTCTAGGGCCAAGATCTGGCTGAGTCCTGTAAATCTCGTTTCAGGGTGTGGATTAGTCAATATTTTGGCTTCAGAATAACAGGTGAGCTGCAAATATATATTTTCTCTGTCTGGTTTTCTAGATCTGGAACCCAGATTTGTTGTATTCAGAAATAATCTTAATAATAAAACCCTCTAGCAGCCAGCATACTAGTTTTCCCGCATTGGGTTTTCCCGAGGACTATTGTCTAGAAAATCCTTGTGTCACTTTGTCTATGTGTGCATGTGCTTTTTCTAGATCTGAATTGGTGAAAGTCTGTTATGTGTTTCGCTTCGATATTAATTTTAATTTTTCAGCTTAATAACTTAATTAAGTAGGAGGAGCATAACCAGATCTAACAGAATATTTCTGAATAAGTAACATTCAGAAATGTTCACATGGTATTAGAAAAATTGTAGATCTAGGAGGGTCACCAGTAGAAGTCTGAAGGATCTTATTGCAGAAAGCATCAGGAAGTGCAGCAGCAACAGTAGAAGGGTAGATCTGAAGGGACAACGTAGTTTTAGAGAGACCATACTTACATAGACCAGGGCAAGGTGACATAGTGTTACGTTGTCTCCCAGTAGGCCCACACACTTACTGCGCATAGACGGAGCTATGATTTTCTGAAGCTAGCCAGAGTGATGCAGACCTAAAGCTGTCAGATCCAGAAGCGCTTGAAGAAGAGCTGCAAAACTTCAGAAGGTGTTGGTGGGGTTAAATTCCAATTTTTTCCAGAATTTTAGCCTAAGCACTAGTGACAAAGAGCGGGAGGAGATCAGATTCTCAGAGAGTTTCTAGCCAAAGAAACTTGTAGATCGATCTAAGGATCGAAGAGAGATAAATCATTGCTTGATTTGGTAGATTTCCAAGAAGGGAAATCAGTTTTCAAAGGGAGCAAAAGGTGCATGTTTCGCTAAGGACCTTGGATCCAGATCTCTAGTACAGAGAAAAGGAGCTCCAACAGATTTCTAAGCAGATGGCTACTCATGGGCTGCGTGATCAGGACAGATTTGATGGCGTATCCAAATTTTTAGTTTGGAAGGCTAGAATCCTAATATTCCTAGAGGCATATCATCTAAGAGACCATGTAGAACAATTCCTGGCCAAGTCGACCGATACAGATCTCTTAAGGAAGCATAATGAAGCTATGGGACATGCCAAATGACTGATAATGGATGGAACTAAGGACCATATTGTCCCACATATAGTTGAGAAGAAAAAAACTAATGAGATGTGGAAGGCCTTAACATCCCTATATGAGGGAAAATTCGTCCAAAGGAAGATGCTTCTGGAGACTCAGATGTGGTCTTTCATGATGACCAAGGGGGAAGACATGGAACATTTTCTCTTCAGACTATAGTTGATCAGAGACCAGTTGAATGCCACGGGTGAAAAGTTGGAGTATTATGTAATGGTCAGGATTGCTCTCAATGCAGTCACAGATGAGTGGGAAACCTTTTTCCAAAGTATCTTGGGCAGAGCGGACCTTCCCAACTGGTACAACTTGTGGGCAATCATGCATCAAGAAGAACTCCGCAAAATCACCAAGAAGCACTACACCACGGGATCGAGTAAGGTGAAGAAGGAAGATGAAGAAGATGCAGCCTTGGCATTAAATAGGCAACAGGGAAAAAAGAAAAAGGATCTATCAAAGATCAAGTGCTTACAGTGGGGTGAACAAGGACATTTCGCTAGAAATTGTCCTCAGAAGAAAAAGGACAAGGAAGCTTCTTCTTCCAAGGTTGTTGTGGAAAATGATGGGTCAGAAGATGATGCAACCATGAGCAACCACGAAAGTGAGGATAAATAGATTTGTATAGCAGCTATAGAATGATGGCGGGATCTTTGAGCAACTCATATCTAGGATCACATCCGAGTTACGGGAGCCTTAAGACAGTAGCAGGACAAGTGGAGCAGTGGGTGCATAAATCACAGATGAAGCAAAGGCAGATTTGAAGACTGGAAGGAGCAACGCAGTGCAGATGCAAC
Source organism: Pinus albicaulis (assembly GCA_034641835.2). Classification (NCBI taxonomy): domain Eukaryota; kingdom Viridiplantae; phylum Streptophyta; class Pinopsida; order Pinales; family Pinaceae; genus Pinus; species Pinus albicaulis. The sequence continues at coordinate 253,669,466 of CM076574.1, read as the reverse complement.
AGCAACATAGAAGCAGTAGAAGTGTAGGGGTTGATGTGACTTCAGCAGCGCAGAGCATAGCTTCTTGCTTAAAGCAGAGTTGTAGCAGCGTGGAGGCTTTAGGAGGATATCACAGTGCAGTAGCAGTGTGATATATTTCAGCACAAGGGGTTGATGTGACTTTAGTAGTGCAGAGGAAGTCTACTTACGTAGTACAGATATGTAACTGTGCATCATTCTCCAGATGACAGCACAGATCAACAGTCGATGGAGCTTCAGTGATGAGGTTGCATCCCAACTAAATTTTCTTTCAAAGATTGGGCAAAAGATTCAGTTGTTTCTCTCAGCAACTGAAGATGCAGTGTAGTAGGTGGCAGCACAGATGCAACAAATTGAGAGGGAGTTGTAGTACATATGTGGCAGTGGCGGTGACAGTTTCATGGGCAGCAGTACAAAATGGTAGCAACGATGCAGTATTGAAGGGGAGCAGGCCCAACATCAACAACACAGGAACCAGTGCCCAAAATATTCTGATACATGGTGTGATGTATTGCTAGAGCACAGTTCGTGCTAAGAGGGAGTTTTGAGATTTTGTGTAGTGGGGTTAGCATCAGATGTTATCTAGCTCCCAAAATTTGTGGAGGGACTAGAGTACACATGATCTACAAGACCCAGAAAGGGATTTGGGAAATTTCATCTGGTTTGAGAGATATTTAATTAATTAATTATTTTAATGTATTTCCTAAGTCTAAACTTAGGAAAATTAAATAATTAAATTTAATTAAATTTTATGATGAAATTGTCTTAAGTCACACGGATCAAGATTTATTTTAATCTTAGACATTGATTCAAGATCTGATCATGGCCATTGGTTTCCCAACGATAAAAGTATAAAGGAAAGGCTTGGGGTCATTTGTAAAGACACATAGAGGCAAAGCACTAAAGCTGAGCTGAGATTCTAGGGAATGGTTTGCTAAGAATTCTTAGAATTTTTTCAACTGTAGAGAGGAGAGTTTAGGCAAAGGGGATGGTCTGATCCCAATTCCTAGAATCAACAAGAGTCGCAGAACAGCTTCTAAAGGCAACATGGAGAAGTAGGAGAAACAACAGAGAGGGCAACAGTTACGCAGCGCAGAGGCAGCTTCAGCTACATAGGTGTTGTGCAGTATCTCTCAGGGCGGTGTTAGGCAGCAGGAGACCCTCAAGGGTAGCGTAAGGAATGTGTCACCCAGTCTGGGGTTACGTATCCCATTCTAGGCCAACGCAGAGGGGCACAAAGGTTGCAGAGGTTGACGCAGGGGCTTCACGGACAACGTTGGGGTTTAAAGGGCCAAGATCTGGTTGAGTCTTGTAAATCACATTTGAGGGTGTCGATCATTCAATATTTTGGCTTTAGAATAGTAGGTGAGTTGCAGATCTATATTTTCTCTATCAGGTTTTCCAGATCTGGAACCCAGATTTGTTGTATTCAGAAATACTCTTAATAATAAAACCCTCCAGTAGCCAGTAGACCGGTTTTCCCGCATTGGGTTTTTTAGGGGACTATTGTCCATAAAATCCTTGTATCACTTTGTCTATGTGTGCATGTAATTTTTCTAGATCAGAATTGGTGAAAATATGTTATGTGTTTTTCTTCGATATTAATCTAAATTTTTCAGCTTAATAACTTAATTACATAGGAGGAGCATAACCAGATCTAATAGTAGATTTCTTCATAAGTAACATTTAGAAATTTTCATAGGCACTAGTTGCAAAACTACTCCAATCATGTGGAAAATCATTTAATACACAAGTAGTCATTTCTGAATCAGAAATCACTTCCACAAACCCTCGCAACTGGTCCCTTATTTATGAGATCTTCATAATATAAGTGGTCATGTCTTCATCATTCGAATTCCTTATTCTATATAGTTGATTCCTTAAGAATATATTATGACCTGATGTACTTATAGAGTACAACTTCACCGACTTATCATATATTGCTTTATATGACTTCAAATAGGCAACAAAGGGATTGAGATGATATTTTATGGATTCAATAAGAATCATATGTGCCCTCACTTCTCCTTTCTTTTATCTTGCTAATTCTTAAGTCTTCTCTTTGTTTGATTGAGTAAATTCACCAATAACGTATTCCATGACCTCATTTTATGTGAGTACCAAATCAATCCTCTTATTCCATGCTAGGAATTTTGTTGACCCAACAATCTTATTGCTTTCAATGTAGTCATTTGATCTATATATTGATAAATGGAGCATAAAATGGTACTTACTTGTAAAAGTAATTTCCTTCTTGAGAATTTCTCCAACTGTATTTATTTTTTCAATATCTTCAAAGAGACTTCAAATATGCCCTAGAATGATGACTTCTAGAATGTCTTCAATAATAATGTATTCAAGTAACTTCAAGGAATGGATGATGATCTCGAGATTCTTTTATGCCTTTTCACCTTTAAGATGATGGAGTGCACTAGAGAGCCTTCAACAAGAGCTTTATACTTCTTAATATGATGAGGCCTTCAATGAAAGTTTGATGTAGCAACCTTCCTTCTAAGTCAATAGGTATTATTCTTCTTTCCTTGTGTCCTTTTGCAAATGATTACCCTTGACAAGAAATCCCTTCTTATGTCAACAAGATGATATTCAAGATAACTTCTCTTTCTTCACCTTAGATCTGATGCCATGTTGGAGAATCTATTAGGGCAACTATTAAAACAATTCTCCTTATCCTTGATAAAATCTTGTGACCTTATGTTATCTTCTTATTGTTCTTAGTTAGATTCTTTTCATTAAACAATTATCAAGAGCATAAACCATGAAGATCATAAAAATACCGTAGAAACAAAATATAGGCTCCAATCCAAGGAAAAACCCCTCCAAAGGGGAAAACCAAAAAGAAATTCCTCTCTTCTTATAGAATCAATTAAAATGAGAAATCCAAAACCCAAACTCCTATTTGATGCCCTCCTCCAAGCACCAAGTCATCCCTCTAAGGATCTCTTCCACATAGCTCAAATATCAACCAAGTCAACAAGGGTCAATCCTCCTTTAATTTGTTTCAAATATCAGTTTCAACTCTTAGCTCAAATCTGCAACCTCGACCTACAATTCTCAGCCCTACGATAGCTGAAAAAACCCTAATTTTCACACGTGTGGATAGAAGTAGAGAAAATTTTGGATCCTTATTTCTTTGCTTTGGTCTTTCTCTTGCTTCCTTTATTATTGCTCTTATTTTCTTCTCCTTTCTTGCTTAAGATCGGACTATAGAAGTCGTGTATCCAAAATGAGTTGAATCTCCTATATATATGATATTCATAGGGTTAAATAGCCCTTTCTAGGCCAACTTCTTACTGGTAGGGTCGACTTGTGCTTGGAGGATTATTTTGACTTTCTACACTCAAAATAATAACTTTTAAATGTTACAACTTGCCCAGTAAGGTCTTATACAAATGATTAAGACTCTTTTGACTCAAGAAAAACATTTTTTTTACTAGAAAAACCCTAGGAGCATGAAATGCATGCGTGACCTAGATGACCAATACAAATAGAGCATGAAATCCATGCTTAAAATTATTTTTTTTATTTTTTATTTTTCTTGTAACACAACATATACATAATGACACGAGTATAGTGACAATTATGAAGACCGAAACTAGTTACATTTTCCAACATTAACTCCACAAAACTATGGTGATTTTGGAACGCTTCACTTAATACATTTTAGGATAAAAATAAAATTCTAAATAATTCAGAGTCATCTCTAACCTTTGTAAGTTTTTATAGACTATTTTTGTCTTAGTGGATGTTCATCATTATCATCATGGTCACCACTATAACCATATTACTGAAGAAAATGGTTTTAATACTTTCAAAACAAAATTATGAACTAAAAATTTACAAGCCCGCTTAAATTTCAATGACAATATAGATTGGAATTGCTAGATTCATTCCGAGTGGGTGGTCCTACAACTATGATAGGTATTCTCACTCAATTGGTTTACAACATATTTTATAGATTGTTTAAGTTGGTAAATTTGGTTGTATAATTCATAGCTCAATGATGGAGGAGGACACTTCAAGAAATAATGCAAAGCAATTCTCCAATTATGTAAAGCAATATAGGATTAAATGGAGGATATGCTTCCACGACAGAGAGACACGTGATTTTCGAGTGACCACGTTGGAAAAACTTGTCAGTATTTCCTCCAAAAAAACTCGTAAATGCATCAAGATAAAATCATATGAGCCTAGACTAGTGCTAGATATGGATTTGTAGCTCAAAAAAATTATTAGGATGCAAAAACAAGTACTAGTGGGTAGGTTTCTAGTAAGCGAATGTACATAAAAATTATATGAAAATTGTATGAACAAAAATTCAAACCCCGTATGGGGTAGACCCCTCACTACATGATACTAGAAAAGGGATGGTTGAGCTAGGTCACCTCAAAGGAAGAGGATGCAGAAAAAATATTGCAAGGTAAATGGTATTAGGGCACATAGGATAGTTTTTTGAAGCAATGGTCATTGGATTTTGATGCAAGGTCTGAGAAAATGGTTGTAATTCATGTGTGTTTTTTTATATTAGGATTACCACTTATTTTTTGGTCCAAGGGTGTGTTTTGAAAATAATTAATATCGTAGGATTTTATCATTCCATGATTTCGTCCCCTAGACTTCCTTTGGACACACTCTTGGACCTCTCTTTACCTCTTTCTCCCTTGGTATTCTCCTTCATCCCTCCTTTCCCATCCTTCCTTCTCTCATCTCCCTTAGATATTTTTGATTTACTTATTGTATCCTAACCTTCCTAACTCCCTCCCCCCCCCCCATACTATAACCTACGTTCCCATTCTCATGTTGATCACTCCGTTGATCCCCTTATTTTTTTCCCTGGAGGTCGCCTTGGAATACTTGGGGACGAAATCCATAAACCATTTACTAAAGGTAGAAAGTCCCCATTGTCTCTAGCTCAAAAACAAGAACATTCTGAAATTCACACTAGGAAAAAATATATATTTTAAGGGCCCTTATAGCTTTAGGCCCCTCTTATGTTTCGAAATGAAATTTGTATCTTTAAACTGTAACAGCCCCAGGATAAAAGTTCATGTAATAAAGTAAATAAAGGAAAAAATAATACCAAGGTCATGGGACACGTATTCCAAGCTAAATGATGGAAAAAAAAAATCCTAGTGTGGATGTTCATTTGGTTTAGTATGGCTAAGGGAAATTGGAAAAGGTAATGACAAAGGATTTGGAAAAGCAAGAGGAATTAATTGGAGTTTTATTTATAAAATAATGGAATATAGGAGAAGGAAGGTGAAAGCTCATAGGTTGCATGTGAGGAGGAAATGAAGGAAAATAATGGAAATTGAAGAAAATAGAGGCCTCAATGATAAAAAGGATTTTCACGATTAGTTGGTAACCCTTTGTCAGTTCATTTTTGAGCTCTCTCTCTCTCTCATACTCTTGCACACTTAGAGAATTCTTGGATCAATCTAGCATTGGATCAAGAAAAACAAAGTAAGGACGAAGAAGGCAAAGGGAAGAAAATATCAAGAAAGGAAGAGCAAGATAGAGAGGATACAATGGGATTACTTGCATGTATGATTTCCTTGCTAGATTTGGCATGATGGTACATGCATGTGTGTATTTGGTTCTCTTGCTATTATTGGCATGGTTTTTTCCAGGTGTGACAGTGGTTTCAGCCTTGCCTTTCCATTTCTAGATAGCGGTGGTGTGATGGGGTTCTCTTTTACTTGGTTTATATGGATTTCCAAATGGTTTCAAAACTGAGTGCGGTGGTCTCAAGAGAAGAACACAAGGCCTAGTAATCCCTAGACCGGTGAAGGTGGGATTGTGGTAAATTCAGATTGTGAATACCTCGATTAGGCATAGGAATCCTCGACCAATGAATGGAGGTATATATGGTAAAACCTATAGGTGTATTCCCTTTATTAGGCATAGGAATCCTTCATCGGTGAATGGTGGGATATACGGTAAAGCTTAGAGGGTGGAGTCTTGTTGGGCCTAGTAATCCTCGATATGTGAATGGTGGGATATATGGTAAATCCTAGAGACTAGAGATGGAAAAATTCCTTACAATTTGGGTGGAGAGTTTCAGGGGCATCCATGATGGTTTAGGGCCTAGTGATCCCTTGGTGGGATTGCGATAAAGCATGTATTATATGTTTTTTGTTTAGGGCCTAGTGATCCCTTGGTGGATTGTGATAAAGCCTGAGGAAGCCTTGATTGGTTTTGTTGTGAGTCCCACATTAGTGCTAGGAATATGGCACATGGGTGATTGGCTGAAAGAAAGGTTTGGTTCAACCCAATTTATGGTCGGGTGGTATGTGGAAGTCCCAAACTTGGTTGCATTTTTCATATCTTAATAAGAGCTCTTTTAGTCTTGTGTATTATGTGTAAATGTGTTTGTTATCATGTGATCTTAATGGTTGTTATATCATTGTTATTTTGTTGGTTATATGTTGGTTATAAGCATATTTTTATGACAGATCTTAGTCATGGATCTCATCATGTTTTGATTGGTAAATGAATGAATAATGAATGTATGACCTAATAGACGATAATGTGGCTATTATGAGAGGGCATAAATCCTCCTTGGAAATTTCTCAGATAAGTATGAATTTTGTGTTAGTGTTTTTGTGGAAAGTCGTCAATTATGTGTCAGTGTTTTTGTGGCAATGGAGTACCAAATAACACCTCCTTAACAGTTGGTTTTTCCTTACAAAGGATCATGAATATAGCTGGTGTTGTTAGTGGACATACTTAGATAAAACATAGCATTGCAAGCAGTTAAAACAATGCATCTACAAACATAAACTAAATATATAGACAAATACAAAATAATTCTTAATGAAGCAACAAGTCAATACAATAATGGAAAATGACTCCCTTTATTGATTGTTGGTGGTATAATATGAATACAATAGAATACTAAAAACACTTGAAGATAATTATTTGAGTTATTATGCTCAAAAATCCCAAGTAAGGAGGTCCCTTTCCTCAATCTCTTTGCAGGTTTCTGCTCTCTCTCAAAATAAGTGTGAAGACTCTCTTAATGGTGGAATCTGCTACTCTCACTAAGATGATGGATTGCTTAGAAGCAATATGGCCAACATGCTAGTGCTCTTACTTCTTATGCTTCAACAATGAATTGTGGTGTTGCTCTAATAGAAATTTGGCCAGCATAACAATGTCTCATGTTTGGTTCTCCAATGGCTTATTTATATAGAATTTTTTGAATCCATCTTCCCTCTCTTGGTTCATGAATGATAGTGACTTAAGAGTAGGAAAATATGATTCCATTGAGGGCTGCATATCTTTAGGGCGAATGCAAGTTAGTTTTCCTTGACTGGAAATTTTAGGGAATCCTCCCCCAAGTGTCGGAAGTGGTTTCGAATTTTCTAAGTCAGACCTTTCCTCGATCGCGTGACTTTCAAAGGAAAATTTGTGCGATCGTGAATTTTGCCTTCATATCTAGTGTGCGATCCAAATTTTTCATTAACAACCTTAGGGGAAATTTTTTTGGAAATTTCATAATGTCTTCAGCTAGAAAATATTTATTTGTATGTTCTTCTAGACAACCTTAGGTGCCTTTTATATTGCGCAATTTTCTGGTGTTAACAAAGTCCCTATGCTCAGATGTGTTAATATGACCTGTAGATTACATGTTTATGATGTGTTTGGCAGAATGTATTTCATGGCTAGGCTTGGTTAGGCCAATTCCTTTATCAAGTTTTGTGTTAGAATATTTGTCTTTGTGTAATTTATGTTTTTGGAAAGTTTCATCAAGTTCTAGGCAGTGACCTGAAGTCTAAACCTAAAAAGGTGGCACAAATTTCGCGGTCTCAGGCACAAAACTGACTGAAAAAACTGTAGTCGCACCCTTGCAATGGTTATGCATGCGACTGGAGGCCTACATTTTCATGGATGTAGGATTTTTCATGCGACTGGGAGTTCAGGTGGGTGAAAAGGGGAGTTAACTCAGGGTTTGGACACCTAGAAGGGTGGTTTAGCCCTTGGGGGTCCTTTGGCACCTAAGGAAGGTCGGTAAGGATTTTTTTTGTCAATTTTGCTTCCTTAAATTTACTTGGGGAGTTTAATCATATCATAGTAACTCTTCGTCACATGTTTACCCCAGTAGACTGATTAGCTTGGGTAAATGTGGGAGGAAGGTGTTACAGGGTGCTATCAGAGCATTGTTGCGTTCTCTTTGGGTAATATTTGATACCATAGAGTGGCATCAAAGCATGGTTCAACTCTTGGACTGGATGGGCAGAATGTATTGTCATGCATACATGTAGGTGGTATATGTGCTTGTTATGTATGCATGGTGATGGTCATTTTTTCAGTTGTGTTGTCATGTATAAGTTTATGTTGGGATTTGTTTGTCTTTAATACATGTTGGTTGTATATACATTTGTTATGCACTTCAGTGTCTATAGGTTTTTATGCATTGGTTGTCATGGTTATGGTTATGCATGCATCGCAGGTCAGTCATGCATTGCGTGATATTCATTGTTTCATTTTGTGTCATCATGATGTTCTTGGTATCATATCATGTTTATGTGTTGGTTGAGATAGAGCAGGAGAACTAGCTTATCAAAGTGAGGTTGCAACACTGGACTTCAGGGTAATAGCATATCGCCATATAGGTTTGTGTGTTGGGCACGCGAGTATGCTATTTAATGATTTCTATATGAATTATGGTTACATACATGCCTGTCATTCTATTATTGTTATGGTTACGTGTATGATAGATGTTAGTTTTTCAGTCTGGTCATATGCATGCGTCGGTTAGTCATGTCAGGTAACAACTTGTGTTATATGCATTGTGGTCATATGCATGATGGTTATGGTCATTGTACTTAAGATCTTGATGTTATTTGTATCGTGCTAATATGGATTGGTCGGTGAAGATAGTTATGGTTATGATATTCATGTATGATTCGGTGTATTTGTGATATTGTGTTGTACTAATCTCAACGTACTTGTGTTAATGTGATAGCCTCCCCTGAGATACATTGAGGTATGAGTTTGATCATGTCGTCTATTTGGTTTATCTAACATGGTGTGTTTACAAGATGTTTGAATGTTTGATTAATTACATGATATGAGTATGTTTCTATAAGATTGCATGAAGAAATGGCATTGCTTTAAGATGATTGTGCTAAGATAAATGTGTTGAGATAGATGATATGTACTTGAGATTAAGTAGGTGATAATTGTAGCATTATGTCTTATGACTATTAGTTTATTATGACATGGTTGTTAGTCTTGGTAAAGGTTGATTTCAAATTAATAAATATAATGTCTTGATATTTGTAACATGTGACTTACATGTGTGAAAAGTTGCAAGGAAACATGATTGCTATTAGCATGACAAGGTAATAGTTGATTTGTTTATATAACTAACAACTGGGTGATGTGGTAGTATATAATAAGACTTAATTGTAGCAAGGTAAAAGGTAAAAAAAAAAGAATTGGGTGAGAATTCTTTTGACTATGTTGGGAAACTGCAATTCCAAATGAATGGGTGCCTTACATAAGTACAAGAAGTCTTCTCAAACTTAAATTTGTCTGAAATTATGTGGATATGTGCTATATTCATGAACATGTTTTTGACATGTATACTAGCTAGTTTCTAGTTATAGTAAGATTTGTCAAGGGAATTGGAGTCCCTAGAGATATGGCATGGACGTATTCAGTTACAAGGCAACGTTCTTTTGTAAAACAAGGTAAGATAATTGGTATATTATTATATTTATTTATACACCAACAATTTTGTGTTTATGGTAGTATGATGCAAGGGATTGCATGGCAAAGATATTTCCGTGGAATCTGGGAGAAGGCTCATATTGAGCTTTCATTGGAAGAATTTGGAACCCATTTCGGGTTGAGTCATGGTGTTTGTTTATATTCTTCTGCTTTTGGTCTTTTGTGATTTGTTGCACTTGATTGTGGATTTTTTTATGTTTGGTGCATGGGCATGCCAATTTGTTTGCGGTGTCATATTGTTATTGGTTTCATGGTTTTCTTCGGGTTTGTTTCTTGTTGTTTCCTTTTATGTTTTGAGGGTATTGGGAATTATTTGGGAAAGAGGAAAGTTAATGGAGTTTGGGAAGAGCTGGATGAAACCCAACAGGTAATGAAAGACTCAGATGAAGGTTAGTGCATGTATAAGGGCAGTTGAAGGCAAGAATATGACAGACGGTTGGATTGGTTGGGTCCATTAGTGTAAATGAATGATGGGAGGATAGTCATGAGAAAAGTAATCAGGTAAGGTGAAGTGAATGGACTTGTGGCGTCGGATGCCTTGGCTAATGTTGGGAACTATTGTTCTCCGTTTTGTGCATAGATAAAGGGAGTTCTCTTAACCTTAACCTAATGATATATGGTAATTATGGTGTGGTTATAGTTACGATGTTGTCTATATATGTATGTACATATGATGTTGTCTGACAAGGTCGTCAAGGATCATGATTGTTTTATGATGATGTTTATATGTAAACATGCATGTATATATGTCATTATCTGACAAGGTCATCAGGAATCATTCTTGTGGAGGAATGATTTCTTATGCATGTAAATGGCAAGAAGAGGTTCTTGGTTTATGACGAATCAAGTGGGAAGAGTAACCCTAACATATCTACAAGGTCAGTATCATGTGGATATGAATTGATATTATATTCTTGTACTTTTCCTAAGTTTATGTTATGGAAAAGTAATGTTGAGGGATACATCAACGGGATGGAAGCAAGGTTTCTTAGTAGAGTCAGAGTGTGGTCTCTAGATGTGTGGTACTATTGTTGTGTAGATGTTGTACATGTTGTACCTATGATGTTGTGTACATGCAATGTTTTATATATATGGTTTTGTGTACATTTTTTTTATGCAGTGATATGTATAGATGGTGTTGTGCACATGTTGGATATGCGGTGATGTGTATATATGGTACTATGTGCATGTTGGATATGCGGTGTTGTGTACATATGATGCTTTGAGCATGTTGCATATGCGATGTTCTGTACGTATGGCGTGGTGTGCATGTTGTACATATGGTGCTATGTACATGTGGTGTTGTGTGTATGATTGTACATGTGGTGTCGTGTATATGTTGTACATGGGGTGTTGTGTGCACGTGATGTTGTGTACATGTCGTGCATGTGGTGTTGTGTACACATTGTGCATGCGGTGTTGTGTACATGTGGTGTTGTGTACACATTGTGCATGCGGTGTTGTGTACATGTGGTGTTGTGTACACATTGTTCAAGTGGTGTTGTGTACATGTTGTTCAAGTGGTGTTGTGTACATGTTGTACATGTGGTATTGTATGCATTTCGTACATGTTGTGTTGTGCACATGTGGTATTGTGTGCATGTTGTACGTGTTGTTTTGTGTACGTGCGGTACTGTGTATGTGCATTGCATAGTTGTGGTATTGTAACATGATTATTCGTTGTGTTGTACTCTATATATGTATATGTATTGTGTTTTACACCAGATGCAGGTGTATGTATTGTGTTGTGTTGTGTTGTACATCGGGTGTAGGTGTATGTGTTGTGTCGTACACAGGGTGCATGCATATGTGTTGTGTTGTACACCGAGTGTAGGTGTATGTGTTGTATGTTAGGTGTAGGTGCATGTATTGTATAGTGTTGGATGTTGTGTGTGGTTGTATGTTTGTGATGCACACTATGTGTATGTGTATGTGGTTGAAGAGAAGGAACTGGGTGTTTGTCGGGTGTGGCAACCGATCCAGTGTGTGTACGAAAAGGACAAGGGATAAAGGGAGAAGCTAACGATCGATTAAAGGATAAGTATCAATATTTTATTTCAGTTTTAACTATGCATGTGATCTATGATTTTAGTTTATGATGATTACATATGATATATGATTTTGGTTTATGATGGTTACATGTGATCTATGATTTGAATATCATGGTTGTGTTTTGATTTAATCGGATGTGATATGTTTATACATGATGATTTGATCAAATATCTAGTTTGACTTGTTGTGAAAGGAAGTGAATAGAATTGCAAGTGTACCTTATTGATGAGACACCAATGAGGTATGATTTAAATTTATTTCAATTTATTTTGAATCTAATGCTAGTTATGTGCTTGGTATAGGAGAGCATGAAAATTCCCTATTTGGGGTGGTTGAAACTGACTACAAGAATTAGCAACAACAAAAGAACTTGGAACATACAACAATATGTTGGTAAAGCACTTCAGGAGCAGGTCCATTGTGGGGCATTGGTACCCAATAGTGTCAATTGATTTCCATGAGAATGTTATGACCAGTATGATGGTTTTGAGGCAGGGATATGACTTGGTTTTTGGACCTTCTAATGCGAGGAAACCTTGCCAAGGGATGGATCACCCGAGAAATTGGATGCCAGGAACTTGCAAGGTGAGTGACTGCACGGAAGGGGGTGACCAGATTTCCCAAGGCACTGTGTAGCAAAGAAGGAAAGGTTGGGGGATGGATTTTTTTTTTCCATTAGAATTTTCAGATGGAATCAGATGCCCATTGGGAGTGTGCCCTGGAACAATGAGTTGGTAATTGTTCCCTGGGGGAACACGTAGCACAAGGATTATGGCATTGGACATTAGATGCAGGATTGACTTTAGCAATGGATTCTAGACTTCCTGGGAAGGAGGTGAATCTCGGTACAACTTTTGAGGGTGGAGGCATGAGCCTCTTAATTCCCTTGTTGTGGATGCAGGCAGCGTATCCTTTTATTTGGTGGTTAGAGCGAATGTGCATATGTGTACATGTGTATTTTATTGTATTAATTGTATTGACCTAGATTTATAAATCTCTTTAGACAATAATATTATTTGATAGTTGAAGCAAATGTGCAAGAGTATATTTGGCTGATATTGTGAATATTGTAATGAGTTGTGTTATAAATCTCTAGTAAACGGTATGTTTGTCATGTTTTCAGTAGGTTGTTATTGTAAATACTCCATCGAACTAGGCTTTAAAGCTCCAAAGGTAGTATGATTTTTTTTCAACGATTTGTTGGTTGTAGGTGTCATATAACACCAAGGATGGTGTTCCCCTAAGGGGGAGGGGTCTGTAACAACCCCTGGTTCAATTTCATGTAATAAAGTTAATAAAGGAAAAAATAATACCAAGGTCATGGGACACATATTCCAAGTTGAATGATGGATAAAAACTTTCTAGTGTTGGTGTTCATTTGGTTTATTATGGCTAAGGAAAATTGGAAAAGGAAATGGCAAAGGCTTTGGAAAGGAAAGAGGAATTAATTAGCATTTTATTAATGAAAATAATGGAAAATAGGAGAAAAGGAAGGTGAAAGGTCATGTGAAGACCTATTCTAGGACTTCTAACTAAACCAAATATATCATTGAAATTAAACACAACATGAAGGAGAATGAAATATTTCTATCTTCAACATTTATTTGATGACAATATACCAGTGAAATTTATTTACAACATATTAAACAAATTAATTTCTTTTCTTTTTCCAGTAATTTAAATAAGTAATTAGCAATCGAAGAATACATGTATCACTCGTTTGGTTGAGATGCACCTGAATTTTTCTGAGATGCTCCTGCTGGGCTACCCGACTAGATTTACCTCCCAGCCAACTAGGAATGAATTCCTAGCCCAGGGAACCTCCACAAGCTCCCTAGCCCTTCGAGCCCAAGTCCAACCAGCTGTAGTGTGTCCGAGTGGGAATCAACACCCTCTAACTCCAAACAAGACCGAGAATCCTCTTCAATGCCAAAACAAGACCAAGAATCCTCCACAATGCCACAACAAGATCAAGAATCCTCCACAATGCCACAACAAAACCAAAATCCTCTACAATGCCACAACAAGACCAAAATCCCCCACAAGGCCAAAAAATACTAAAATCCTCCACAAGGCTAAATAACACCAAATTCCTCCCTCTTCCTCTCATCCTCCTTTCCTTTTATATCTTTTTCTCTCATTCACTTCAACTACTTGCCATTAATTTCGTGACTACCCCCCCATCCTTCTCATTTATCAACATTGACTTTCCTACCATATATAGATATTTTATTACAAAATAAATGGGAGAAGACCAAAATGTAAATTGAGATGACATATTGGATGTACAAAATCTAGATATTTGATTTTAGAATTAAATTAGGGAAGGCCATACCTCATCTAAGATTTGATTTGAGAAGACATATTAGAAATGAAATAAATAATAAAGGTCATACCAGTAAAATAAAATAAAATTACAATTTCACAAGTGTAGATATTACTCAAATATTATAAGTCATTATTTACAGATTAATTAAAAGCTAATCAAAATTTTCCGTATGGAATCAAGTGGGGCATTACATACACCCCTCCTTCAGAAAAATTCGTCCCGAAGTTAGAGTGAAAATGACACAATGATTTTGAAAATAAGGCACAAAAATTAGAGATAGATATAGTATTCAAATTAATTCAAGCAATGATACCACCTCCATCATGAGTCTCTAATCTAACTTATAACCTCTTATCCTTCCTAACCTACTTCTGCCCCCATCCTATCCGTCCTCTGCTGCAATATACTATGGCATCGACAATACTGATCTAACCACTGATAAAACCAATATGGCGGAAGCGTCGAATATATCGACCTAACTTCCCTAGAAGACAACTGGCAATCATCATTACACATCTAGGGGAGCGTGTCCATCATTTCCCTCCCACGATTCCAGGCTTGGAGGTTACACAGTGGGAAATATCTCCACCCCTCCTCAAAACTAGGGTCAACACCCTAATATGGACCACACTACGAAGTTGGTTGGATACCTGTCATCGAATAATCCAGTCAGGTAGTCATGTCACCTGCCATTTATACTTTACCCATGTCATAATAGGGCATATCAAGTAGATACAAAATGTAATAATTCAATGTATATCATATCATTCCTCATTGGATGTCTCAACATTCTCAAATCACATGTGTAGATCTTGGTTATCATATAGTTCTTTCTGATCTGCAGGTTAGTTCTCATCCATGCAAAAAAAAATATATAAACAAGTGATCATCATCATCATGTTATTAAGTCTGGTATTCACATACCCACTTTATAATTAATATTAGTATATTAGAGGTAAATCTTGCATGAGATAGATCATAACTTCAATAATTCATTTGCTAGATACATCAGGTAAATCACACGTCAATAAGTGAGACGTCAATATTTTAATCAACAATACATATTAATCCATTAAATGGTTTATATAAGTAGTTTCATTTGTTCCACTAAAATGCATTAATATTACATAGTGTTCATAAATAAAACAACATGAAACTATAATTAGATCATTAGCATAGGTATCTATCTAAGTCAAAATTACATCACAGATGCTCAAAAAGTGAGGGGTAGTCACGACATATAGTTTTTGCATCATCCCAAGTAATAAATCGTGAGTTACACTTATCCCACTAGATATTATGAGTAATATGTACGGTATTATAGAGAATTTATGTTATGTGATGGAAATTTTTATTTATGAAATAGGTCATTTAGTTCCTAATTTCAAAGACTTAATGTATTTTGGACCTATATATTTTATGTTTGTAGACTCCATTCACAAAGTGTCACAATGATTGTTTGAGAAATATTTTATACATAAAATATTATGCTAACTCTCAGATAAAGAAATGTTGAAAAGTAGAGCTAGTTCCAATGAGAGTATCACAATTGTATATATTTACATATTCACATATTAGATTGACACTTTCACAAATGACCACTAGGTTAAGAGCTTGAGTGTTTTCTTAATAGTAAATACTATATGCAAAACACAACTAGGTATTGTGGAGTGAAGCACAATTGAACATTGAAAAGTGAGAAATATTTTCCATGAATTTCGAGATTCGATGAATCGCAATAAAACAATTTTAATATTTTCAAAGCATACCCTTTGTAATGATTCTGAAGTGGATTATAATTAGATATTAATATGGGAACAACTATGAAAATAATATTCATGAACTTACATGATTGTAAGATCTTGTGAATTATCAATAATAATAATTTTACATATCAGAGGAGTTTTTCAAACTGCGCGCGCTCTCATCTCTCTGCAGCGATTAGGTCAGGGATCGCTGTGTGGTCTGTGCCGCCGCCATGGATGCGCCAGGGGGCGGGGAGCCCTCTCCCCCCCCTCCAAACTCTTCTGCAGATGCATTTCGTAACCTCCTATCTCAGAAAGGGAAAAAACGCCCAACACCTGAAGTCTCGATGTTCATCAAAAAACTTGAAGAAATACCTGAGATTGCTCTGCCTGAAGAACAACCGATCAAAATAGCTCTTGCCTTGGCTGACAGAGGCTTGGTCGGGCAATTTATGGTTCGATGGCCATCAACAAAAACGACAGATGAATGGGTTCAACGAAATTGGAGGCCTCTGCTAACGAACAACGTGATCTGTTATGCTGTCGGTAGAGGATTTTTCATTTTCGAATTCACTACTAAGGAAGACCGTGACCTGGTGTTCAGAAATGGTCCGTATTTTATGGGAAATCAAGGCCTTTTCCTGAACAAATGGACCCCTGACTTCGACCCTTCAGTCGATGTCCCAAAGGAGGTTCCTGTTTGGGTCCGGCTCCCCAACCTGTCGATCCACTACTGGAGCTACCAATCCCTGCAAAAGATTGGAAACGGGCTGGGTCGATTCATTGATAAAGCTGACAATAGGGGCAAATACACCTGCGCAAGAATCTGCGTGGAAGTTGACTTGGAAGCTGGTCTGCCGGAAGCCATTAAACTTACAGTTGGAGATTGGCATCACTTCCAGAAACTGGACTACGAGCAACTGTCCTTTAAGTGCAGAATCTGTCACGAGCATGGTCACTTCCAACGAAACTGTCCTAAAGCCCCATCAAGGGACAAGGTGGAAGAAGAAGGTTGGAAAGAGATAAAAAAGGGCAAGGTAGTCTCAAAGCCTTCTGAACAAACAAAATCTGGAACAATGGGGAAACCCCACTCCAATACTCAGAACAAACCAATCACAAAAGAAGGCCCCCCCTTAGTTGAAAAGGTGAATGAAATAGAGAATCATGAAGAAACTGAAGACCATTCGAATAAACTGAAAGAAACCGTAGAAAAATCAATTGTTCCTCTAGTAGATGCTGATCAAAGGGGAAATGAAGGTACTGAGGAGCACATCAGTCTAGCCTCTGACTCAGGGGAAGAGTCAGAAGAGAGAGACACCGAATCAGATGGCTCGCAAATCACTCCTATCAAGTCGGCTAGGGGTCGGAAATCCAAGAAGAAACAGAGAGAGGAGAAAACTTATCTAGACGTCCTTCAAGGCTCCCAGAAAACTCTCAAAGGAATGATGAACACCAGATCCGGGCGCAAGCAGAGCAGGGCTCCAAAAGGAGCCACCACCTCCCAAATCAGTAAATAATGAAGTACGTCTCCTGGAACTGCAGAGGGTTAGGCAGCAGACTGAAAGAAGAAGCCCTGAAAGACATTGTTAGGATGCATTCGCCTGAAATCCTTCTCATCCAGGAGACAAAGATGGAGGATAATCTGCTCCTCCAAACTAGTAAGACATTCTGGCGTAAAGGTCCCGGAAGAGCTGTCAGTGCTAGGGGCGCCTCTGGCGGGCTTGCCTCCTTCTGGGACAGCTCCAAATATGATTTGATTCAAGAAGAAAACTGCTCTCATTGGATTTTCATTCAGCTCCTCCACAAAGACTCTGGTAAACAAGTAAGTATGTTCAATCTTTATGCTCCGGTCCTTCCAGCGGAGAAAAAATTTTGCTGGGACTCGCTTCAGTCCTTTCTTTTACTGCACAACCCAGAAAATATCATTATTGCAGGTGATCTGAATGTTACTCTAGCCATTGATGAGAAAAAGGGGGGTTCCCCAGTAAGGGATCCAGCTAGAGAATGGGTGGAAGACATAATGCTAGACTGGGATCTTGAGGATATCAAGCCTTCTGCTGGGAAATATACCTGGACTAACAAAAGATTAGGGCCCAACCACATAGCTGCTCGTCTGGACAGATTCCTTGTCCAATCCTCTTTCCTTACCTGTGGTCTAACAGCCTCTTCTAAAATCCTTCCAAACTGCACTTCTGATCATAAACCTATTAGCCTCGAGCTCTCCCTTGATGGAAACCTTGGTCCAATTCTTTTTAGATTCAGTCCTTTGTGGATTCATCAAGATGGTTTCCATGAAGTGGTTTCAGAAGCCTAGAATCGGCAGATTCTGGGATCCCCATTCTATGTGTGGGAAGAAAATTGAGGGGCCTTAAAATAAGACTCAAGGAGTGGGCTAAAACTCTGAAAACACCCACTTCCAGGAGAAAAGAATCCTTAGAAAACCTTGCTTCCCATCAATCTGCAATGGAGAATTCTGTTGTTTCTCAAAGTCTGCTTCAAAGAGAAGTTGAGTTGCAAAAAACTCTCCATAGAGCTAGTAGGGAAGAAGAGGAGTACTGGAGACAAAAATCCAGAAACTTATGGTTACAGGCTGGTGACAAGAATACCAGTTTCTTCCACAAGCAAGCCGAAGCTCGCAAGCAATTCAAATCTATTTTAGAAATTCGCTCCCATGATGCTCGGTCAAAGATTCTGAAGGCATCAAAAGAGATGCTTTCACCTTTTTCAAAGAGCTTTATACGGCTCCTGAAAATCCTCCTATAGACTCCCAAGCCTGCCCTTTTGATCTTATTCCTCATTGTGTTCATGATTTTGTTAATTCTATGCTGACTGCTCCGGTCAGCATGGATGAGCTCAATGCCAGGTTTTTTCAGACTTGCTGGTCTATAATTAATAAAGACCTTCTGAGAATGGTCAGGAAGTCTCAATCATGTTCCAAGATCGGAGGCAGCACCAACTCGGCCTTCCTTGCCCTGATTCCGAAAAAGAAAGGAGCTTCTGATTTTGGTAGATTTCGGCCCATTTCACTGTGTAACACAAGTTATAAACTGATCACCAAAACAATATCCAACCGTCTCAAGAATGTTTTGCCGAACATCATTCCGGAAAACCAAGGAGGTTTCATCAAAGGGAGAAAGATTTTGGACAATATTGTGCTGGTGCAAGAAGCAGTTCATTCAAGTTGCCTCCGAAAAGAGAAAGGAATGGTGATAAAGCTCGATTTGGCAAATGCCTTTGACAGGGTGAGACATGAGTTCATCTTTGTTGTTATGAAGAAACTGGGCTTCTCTATAACCTTCATAAATTGGGTGACAGCCTGCATCGCCTCCCCTTGGATTGCGCCGCTGGTTAATGGCCGATCAACAAAGTTCTTCATTGCCTCAAGGGGCTTAAGACAAGGTTGCCCGCTGTCCCCGCTCCTCTACGCTATTCAAGCCTCTGTGCTTAGCTTCCAACTTGACTGCTGTCAACATATCCAATCTCTGCCAGGCGTCAGAATGGTTCCCAATGTTAAAGACATTAACCATGCCCAATTTGTCGATGATACTCTGTTGCTTGGAGGAGCGAGCATAAATTCTGCAAGATCCTTTAAGAAGGAGTTGGACATCTACAAGGAGGTCTCGGGCAGCAAGATAAACTATTTAAAAAGCACTATATTCGGCTGGAACTGCTCGGTCAAGGAACTGGCTGATATTGCCAGGCTCTTAGAGATGAAAGGAATTCAGACCTGGGAGTTTTTTAAATATCTGGGGATTCCAATCTTCAAATCCATTCCTAAAGTTGCCCACTGGATGCCCTTGCTTGACAAACTAAAACTTAGAATTCAAGCTTGGGGAGCCTCTTGGCTGAACAATGCTGGGAAGGTTATCCTGCTGAAATCTGTTGTCATAAGTATGCCTCTTTATCAACATTCCATTCTGCTTGCTCCCAAAACCTTCCTCAGTAAAATGGACAGTCTGCTGAGAAGATTCCTCTGGGAAGGGGGGGAAAAAATGAAAAAAGACTTCATTTAGTTAAATGGGACACTATTAAAAAGCCAACACTGGAAGGAGGTCTTCAATTAAGAGATCTGGGTGCCCAGAATCTCTCCCTGGGCTCCAAAATTCTGTGGAATATTGTTGCTGGAAAGACTAGCTGGACTAAGAGAGTACTGTGGAAGAAATACTTCAATGGATAGCGGCTGAGGTGTTTGGACCAGCCCCCAAAAACCATTAAAGGTTCTCCGATCTTCAAACTCTGTCTTTCTACTATGGATCATTTAAATCACAACCTTTACTGGATACCAGGTAATGGAAAAAAAATCAGAATTTGGGAGGATCCGATCCTTGGTGAACAGCCTCTGAACCATGTTGAAGGCCTGGCAAACATTAAAATCTGGCTCCAGTCCAACAATCTGAATACCCTGTGGGACATCTCAACTTGGACGGATGATACTGGAAGACGATGGGACAGTTGGTACCTGGGAGAGATTCCCCAAAGGCTGCAGGTTGAAGCATCGTTACTTTTAGATAAGCTTCAAGGAAAATCTCCGACCAAAGCAACAGCTAAGGACAAAAGAGGGTGGGGCTCCCTCACTGGCAATTTCTCTGTCTCTGAAGGTTACAAAAGTATGACAGCGATTCCAAATGTCCCTCCTGACCCTACTCAATGGAGATTTATTTGGGCCTTTCCTTCGCTTCCCAAAATTGACTTCTTCTGCTGGACGTTAGCTCATAACAGCATCCTCACTAGAGATATTCTGAGAAAATGTGGTATGGAAGGGCCTTCCAGATGCCCTCTGTGTGTGTCAGAGGAAGAGTCTGCTAACCATCTGTTGTTGCTTTGCCCTTTTTCCCGAGATGTCTGGAGGGGGGTCCTGAGGTCAGGGGTTGACAAAGTTGAGCTTCCTGGTAACATTCCAAACCTGCTTAACAACTGGGCCAATTTATCTCCGTTCTATCTCTCTAAAAAATGCCTTCTCAAGACAGCCTGGATGTGGATCCCTAAATTCACCTGCTGGAAGCTGTGGTTGGAGAGGAACAATAGACTGTTCAGGGATGAAAAATGTACTCCTGGCAAAATTATCACTAAAATCCAAGCTTTACTGGGAGAGACTTTTGATTCCAAACCTGCACTAAGGAATGAAGCAGCATTGGACAGCGAAGAAGAGCTTTGGCTCAAATATCTTGTTCCAAAGCATGTTCTCAAGCCCTTGCCCCCTGCAATTTCCCATGCTAATTGGGAAATCCGCCTGGAAGAACAGAAGTTTATCAAATGGCGCTCTGCATTGGATGAACATTGCCTCTTCTTAGACGGGGCCTCTAAAGGCAACCCCGGAGCTGCGAGTGGGGGTGGGGTTCTTCTGAATCCGGATGGATCAACTGAGTTTCGATACCAATTGGGGCTGGGCATCGAATCTAATAACAGAGCTGAAGCTCTGGCTCTGTGGCAAGGGCTTAATTTGGCTATCAAAAGGAACTTTCTGACTCTGTCGGTCTTTAGAGACTCCAGGCTGATCATCCAAGCGTTGAACCTCAATTCAAACCCTTCGCAGATTCACTTAGTCTCCATTTTCAAGAAAATCAGGTTTACTCTGGCCCAGTTCTAAAAAATATCCCTTTTCCATATTCTGAGGCACCTGAACACTCAAGCTGACATCGAAGCCAATCTGGGCTCTACCCGTTGCTGAAGATCCCTGTTAGTCAATTCTGATGAGTCTAATTGCATCATTCCTTAAACTCCTCATGGTCGACATGTTCAGAAATTTGCTTCCAAAACCCAGTCCTGTAAGTTCGATCCATTTCATGCAGTCAAAGGTATTGATCCCGGTCTCTTTCTGGATCGACAAGCCAGCATCTCTTCCGATTTTTCACGAACTCTGCTGTCTCAGCAGCTGGGCAAGCAATAGGCGGACTCTGTCATCTGGCTCAAAGGGCGATGTTACTTTGAAATGGAGGTTCGTCAAAGTTAAGAAGCAGCCCTCTGGCTTCGGGCTGGGACCTGTCCGTTTTACCGGCTGGTTCATTCAAACTAAGGGTGTTCAAAGCAGTTTTAACATGCCACTGCAAAACCCCCATGGGTCGATTAAAAACTCCAACCTCAGCTTCCAAATCTGCAATATGGACGATGCAAAGGCTACGCTGGACGATCAAGACCACCACAGCAAGCGTTGTGTAAACTCAATTAAGCTTTCAGACACTATGAGGCTCGATTTCCACCGAGACCTCTTTAGATGTATCAAAGAACGAGACCCTTCACTGTGTAATAGGAATCTCAGTTTCAGACACTACTGTAACGCTCCAGTCCGCGGCAGCTGTTTTGCCGCTCATTAATCTCATTAACTGTTACAGTCTAAAAAAAAAAAAAAAAAGATCTTGTGAATTCTCTTTCTTAATATTTTAAATTCTGGCTTTTATAGGGTTTCCATTGTCATGTACATTCCATAAATCACTTGCATCGATTATTATTCATTTGCATTGATGGCTGCAATAATTGGCATTATTTGGACCTTGTCAAAATAGTAATTACCAACACTCTCAATGGATCTTCATAACTTCTCACTCCCTCCAACTTGAATATATAGTACTCTCTTCTTTAATATTGCCTCCTATAGGGATTTTAACACTATATTGGTATCCTTCTCATTGAATTATAATGCATGACTTAATGCAATTTCAACCATGTGATTTATCACAACTAAAACATGATTTCTAAAGGATTCCACTAGAAGATATGTACATAGAATGAACACAGATACAATATGGCCTTATTTAGTTTTATTGTATAGTTGATGTGGATGTTACTATTTATAACATCTAATAAACTAACTAGACATTGGTAGAAATTTCTTCCACTTACTACTAAGAACGATGATGATTATGTTATTTATTTATTATTATTATTATTATTCTAAACAATGATTGTTAACCCAAGGAACACAATCACTTTGGTGCAATACAAAACCTTTTTTTTTAACTTTCCTAATGAGGTGTATTAGTTTCATAAATACCTTTTTCACAACCATATCATATGGACAACCCAATATGCAATTATGTATGTAACACACTTAGCTTCCTTTTGAAATAAATTCGTGTGTAATATATATGTCAGTATATTGGACAACCAATAATGTCCATAGTAATGGAAATCATGTAGCCTTTATACACACATGAATTATAAATAACATAACGTAATAGCAATGTGTGACCAAAATAACAAAGTAAACACTTAGCTTAATCAAGACTATCGATAGCAGTTGTTTGAATTGGAGTTATTCCCTACTCAACCATAGTTTTCCAACATAAGCACCATCTCAAAGCCAGGCTGTGAAGTGAGAAGGGTGCAGGGTCAAGTGGGTAATCAAGTCGATAACTTATTTCTATAATCCCTTAACATGACTTAATTTTTGGTCCCCCTTGCTAACCATTTACTATTGATATCAAGTCAATTCCACACAATATTATAGATTGATTGTGGCATCACATTTTCTAAATCAATTTATTTATCTTCTAGGAATTTTATTTATTTATTTCATTTGTTGTATTTCCCTTTATTAATGTCACCTTGAAAAGATCACGATTCTTCTACTGTATGTCATGTTTTCTTTCAGAGACTGAACTTATGATCACATATTTAATCTTTTCTCATAATTATTCCATCTCTAGTCCATTTTATTACTATTTATTTTAGATTCTTGTTTTATAGAATGCTACCCACCTTCCTACATTTCATTAACATAATCCTTATTAGGATCACACATGGGTTTTTTGTTTTCAATATTATTTAATCAATGATATAGAACTCAACTTTTATTTCCATTTAACTGATTTTCAACACTTTGTTCATGATCCTCATACTTATTCATATAAATTGTCATCTCTTTTCTTTTGTCTCTTTAGTACTCTTTATTACACCTACCTTCTTATCTATAGTGATTATTACTATCCTAGAATGTGCCACATAATTTCCATATTGATGCTTATTGTTATAATATCTTGAGAAGTTTGTATACTTTGTTGGTATCATCTGTCGCAAATTGAACCTTGTTGTCAAAGAAATTTTATGCATCGTGTATGAAGACTTACGTAAACTAACAATCCAACCTAAATTTTTGCTTTCATTTCAACAAATTCACATTCATTGATGATACAAATACATTGTTTCTCTAGTATCTATAAGCATGCATGAATCACTCATGAATTTCATTCCCTTTCAAAGTTTCTAAGATAACTATGCTTTAAACCAAGGGAGATTTTTCATCTAACAGCCAATGAAAATTTCATTCCTTAATAAACAATATGATGCTCCTTCCCTAACTCTTGTTCTCACACCAATTCTCCTTGGAAAATTATTTTCATCGTTGCAAATATAATATAAGTTGTCATCTCCCAAAGTATGAATTAATATATTGTATTCATTTTTCATAACTTTTTATACAGTTATCAATTCCCTACTCCTTACTAGGGCAAACCAAAGATGAAGTGCATTCATTTCTTCAAATGCTTACAACACTAGTGTTGAACGAATCTACATTTTTCCCAGCTAATCTCATTGATTTGTAAGGAAAATGTAGCACTCATAATACCACTACAAGTATGACAACCCCCTTATATATATATATATATATATATATATATATAGTTATTAAGGAGCATTCTCTATTTTACTTACTAAATGAGACCCTTTCTATCTAAACTTCCTATTCTTTGATAACATGATATTGCTTCCAATATAATATATTTAAATTAGAGCTAAAATAGAGGTAAAATCAAAATTTAGAAAATTGCTAACACTAGAGATAATCTAACTCCAATAATGTTGTGGAGAATTGAACCCATGACCTCTAATTAGAAATGTGATTTTAAGGAGTGGAACTCAACTAATTGAACTAGCTCTATAAGATGTTTTATTTTCCCACTAGTAATACATATTTTAAATATATTATGACAAATATATTATTTTTATTATTATTTTTATTTTTAGCAATACTTATTTTAATTATATTAAAACAAATTTATTATTATTAAGTTATTGAAGTTATACACACTCACACATAATCATTTATTACTAGAGTTGAATATCAAATTTAGGCTTCCCCATTTTATTTGTGTTTTCACTTTAAATCTTAGGGTAAAATATCAACTCAATTTCCATACTAATGCTCATGGTT
The DNA here is from genome assembly GCA_034641835.2 of Pinus albicaulis. NCBI lineage: Eukaryota > Viridiplantae > Streptophyta > Pinopsida > Pinales > Pinaceae > Pinus > Pinus albicaulis. The sequence continues at coordinate 253,644,415 of CM076574.1, read as the reverse complement.
AAATATCATAATTCAACAATTAATAATTGTGCACTAATTTATCCTCCACATATATGCATTAACAAAACTAGAATGCACAAATCTAGATTATGGTTGTTTAATGTTTAAAACATTATCCCTACCTCATGCCTAGTAATAAATTGGAGTAATTCAAGATCCTTAATTGCTCCATAATTCAAGGGATCTTGTATTTTTAACTCAACGGTAAACATTGTTCTCCACCAAATGGCATTAGTGTCAACTATATTATTTTCCAGAGGTTCCATCTATCTTTCATAAGATTGTTTAATATAATCACACGAGGATTGATAATTGCCTCTTGATATCCAACACAAAGTTATCATTTTCACTTCAATTCCGGTTAACATTCTCTACTTTGTATGATTTTCTTTAGAATTATTAATGAACTAAATAACCCCTCAAACAAATCAAACCTTATTCCCAACACTATTGAATAGTTTGAAAATTTGCAACTTGCTTACAAACTTTGTTAAGAAAAATTGCAACTTACTTACAAACTATGTTAATAAAATTTGCAACTTGTTTACAAACTATGTTAAGAAGGAAGGATCATGAATCTCTCCCATAGACTAATAAATTTCTTATTTAATTTATAATCATAAATTAATTATATGTCTATATATATATGAAATCTCATTGTTTTCATAGACTAATAAATTTCTTGCCTATATACTTATGAAAACAATGAGATTTCATATATATATAGACATATAATTAATTTATGATTATAAATTATATATATATATATAATAGACTTTATATTTATAATGCTTTTTCATACAGAAAGCTCACTACAGCAGTATGTGAGCAAAAGGGATACGAAAACAACAAAAACAAAATTCAAAAATATAAGTGCATTTAGTTACACCTTTTGAATCTATGAATACAAGGCAGACTGCTTGTGTGGGTGAGTCGTCCATTCATCAATAGATGGGAATCAATCCCTCGGATCAACATAAGTTGAAATAAATGAAGGCAGCCATCTGATATGGTACGAATAAATTAATACTGCAAAATCCCGATGCATATAAAAATTTGAGGCCTGACATAACCAGTGACGGTGTAGTCAATTCGACCATTAATACAAACAATTGTCAAATTTTAGATGTATCGAAGTTCTAAAACTGTATGACAGTGGAGTTGTTGCAACGTTATCACGGCGACCGGAAGGAACTGGTTAGGTTTATTTTAAGAGCAGGTATAATTGAGGGAATTATAACACAGCCTGGGACTGATAATAGGATATTTCCTAAATCGATGCAATCAAAAGCAGATAAAGGTGGGGTCTAAGTATCTAGCCAAGAGAGATAAAAGAAACTACAAGAGAATGTAAAACCACATGATAAATGATAAACGCTGAAAACCAAATTTCCTTTAGACAAAGGCGAGGTTGAAGTATATAGCCAAGAGAGTTAAAAGAAACTACAAGAGAATGTACACTACATGATGAATGTTAAAAAGGTGAAATTTCTTTGCATTGCAAACGAGAGGATGTCAATACATGTTGGAGTTAGCTCTGAAAGCCGAGGATACCGAGACACAGGCTTCTCATCGGAATCATCAATCAATTTGAAAAATCTAACACACTACCGGATGATGTCCTCAGGGGAGTATGCAAGACTGAGGGGCCCTGGTTATACGATCGTGGGGGAGCACATGATCGAGGAAGAAAAATCTCAATATCCATGGTCGTGAGGAGGAAATTCACAATGGATGACTGGGTGCTTGACTGAATATGGAGATTAGCACTCTGTTCATGGAGATCAGGCTCTAGATCTCCAAGAGCCGATCAGTTTGATGGACTGGTGGTGTGTGCCCTAGGGCATGGAGCAACAGCTCCTCAAGGGTCTTGAGGATGTTGGTTGACCCATTCAAGGGAGGAGTCAAGAGGCAGGCTGAGGTTTCACTGATCTCGTATCTAGTGACATGGATATTCGTGTGCCATTGGCTGCTTCCATCCTATGGGACAACCGGGAAGAAAGGGGTAATCCTCTTGAAGGTTTTGGGCCAGGTTGGTACATGTACAAATCGTTTTCCAAAGAGATCGTTTTCTAGAGGCAAACAGAGGCACAACACGTACAATCGATGCTATGTTTATTTCTGGGGAGGGCATGATTTTTGTTTTTTCATACTCTTGTTTGAAATGTGTTGCTGGTAGAGTCTCTATTTGAGGTTCTAGATGCCGATTTAAATTACAGGGTCAGTATCTGTTACATGGAGGGGATTTAAATTTCTCTTCCTCTTGCAAACTTCTTGATAGCTTGGCGCTTGCGCACAGGGCTATCAGGCTACTCCGTGGTACAGCTTCGAATCCAGCCAGCCATCTTGTTCCCTTCATCAACTTTGTCTAAACCAGATTGCAAAAAACAGCAATGAACTATGCTGGATATCTTGGTGTCTGCTGCATCAAATAAAATTACAGGCAGCAAGAAACAAGAGCAAATATAATATGGAATTTATTGGTATCTAGAATTACATCAAAATGCTATAAGTTCTAATGCAAGAAATAGGGACAAGGATACTCAAGGGCTAGGATTCAAAATTTATGCTTGACGCTTTGCAGGGGTGCTTATGAGTAGTTCTCCTTTATGATTTAAGGCAACTACTGATGGTATTATACAAGTCTTCTGATTTTTCAATCACATTTGGATTCTCCTCCCCATGAATGTTCCACATGAGTTTTTGGTGCCAAGATCAATTCTAATGACATCACTTCTATCTCCCTTCAAATTGTAATCCCTTGCTACAGAAGTGTGTCTATTATAAATATGAAATGATTCGCATTAGACTCCATAATGCACACCCTCATATTGCACAACCTCTTTGTGTTTGTTGAAATAGATTTTGAGTAGCACAAAGATGGAAAATGTATGGTTTTGGAATGTGGTAAATGAGCATGTCCGAGTATCTGTCGCCAGGCTTGACAAGCGTTGTCATTTGGTAGAACTCCTTCACGGCAGCCCTTTTTGTACTTTTTTTTTTTTTTTAGCCATAGGACTAAGAAAGTACTCAAACCCTTAGCATCAACCCCTTATTCCTTTTCAACTCCCTCTAAAAGGATTATCTCTGAAGGCCACAACCCTTTTTGACCTCTCTCCTCTTCAGTGCAAGCTTGCAAGGCCTTCTCTCCTATCCCCTACCTTCCCTTGACTCATCGCTACCCTATCCAACCCCATTGCTCCCATCTCCTAGTCCTGATCTACCTCTTATAACCCTCATTCAAACCCATCTTGAGGCAGCAGTGATTTATGGGTATTGATGTCTTGTTTTTTTTTTCCAAGAGGTATTAGTTGTTTTGGGGCTAACATTGTGGCCGCAAATTGATCAAAGGGATCTCAACCCATCAAAGGGTCAAGAGAGCAACCTACTAAGCCACAAGGCTTCTTAGTTTTCCCTCTAAATATCTTCTTTGTCTTTGTGGTCACTTATTGTCCTATAACTAGTGTTAGGTCCTAAATCTACCTTAGGCTTAGAAAGGCAGAATCTAGGGTAACATCAAACCACACTTAACCTGGTAGCTAGCCCTACCAGATCGAGAGAGGGCTCTCTCCTTGTCAATCTCAGCAAAAAATGATCAGTGAGGTTTGAGATGACTTGAATGACAACTGATTTTAGGCTAGGTATGTATGCAAAAGAGTCTTGATTGAATTTAATGATATTTTGTTGGCTTAAGAGGAAAGGCAAATTTGGGTCTGGGGAATGAGGCTCAGTTTTGCAGAGATCTGAATGGGGCAAGGTAGGAAATTGATTTGACACTTCCAATTTGAAAGAAATGGAGAGTTGAGACAGGTGAGGAGTTGAATAGGGCAAGAAACCTTCAGGGATCCTCTCCAAACAACTGAAAACATAGAAAATTAAACAAACCCTAGGTAGAGCACTGCAAATTTTAATGAATTATACCTTTATTCTTGTTTGTTTAAGTTAAGAAGAAATAAGAGAGAAAATGGTATACATAGAACACCAGTAGACTTACATTTACAGAGAGAAAAACAATATCAAAGCAAGAATCCACATGAATCCCATAGAGTGTTGTAAACCCTGGTCTATTCCTTTTCCAAACTGTAGAGATGAATGTACGATGATGCTCAAAGCATTCCCAAACGTCCAACCCATGTTAATGACTGAAAAATCACAAGATATAGACAAACAATAACTCACCCTAGCCTCTAGGGGTCGAGCTCATAATTTTAGGATCTATTCCAACAAAATCTAAACTAAGAACTAGAAAGTAGGCAGTGGAACAGCTTGCCTCTAAAAACTAGGAAACTGATTCATTCAATTGCAAATTACCCTTTGATGGATGAATCTACCTCTATGAGTGAAAATTTAGCAAAATTACATCAAAATACATCATGTTACATTTAATTACATCATGATTTTGAAAACTAGAAGGAAAAAAGTCAAACTATGAAAAAACTAGGCGAAAAACAGAGTTTTTGACCAAACTGAGCAAAATTTCCCCAATGCGTCGCGCCTGATTTCAATATGCGTCGCGCCTGTTTACAGCTGATTTTGGAGGCCTTCCCAGTGTAAAATTTTCTCCAAGTGGGCTTGTTGGAAATTTATGTCTGTCTACTTTCCATCACAAGTGTAATCTTTGAATTTGGTCTCCATTTGCCCCTCCAAAACTGAGTTCTCCCAAGATTGCTTCATGTGTGTCAAAAAAGGGGCAGAAAGGTCATTTTTGGGGTGTTTTTGACCTTTTTGGAAGCCCAAAACCTATCAAAATTTCTTGGCCATTGTTAGGCATGCATATTTTTCCATGAAAAATCAAAAAATGTTGATTTTGCATCAAAAGGAGTCCCATATCAAAAGCGCGCACCAGGTGGCGCGGCGCATTGGGCAGAAAAACCTGTGTTTTAGCTCAAAAATTCCAAAAATGAAAAAAGTGTCCCAAATTTTTTGAAATTTGGGCTGAGTGTCCTCCATTAAGTGCTATGTTGGGCCAAGGAAGCCTCAGCCAAGATCTGAAGTCTATCATGCTTTTTTCGCCTCTTCGATTCCTTCCTCAACTTGGCCTTCAAGATCCTGATTCTTGCTTTACACATATGGCTTCTCGCCCAGTAATGTTTGGCCATGTGCCTCAACATGTTTTTCTCATTTTTAGCCTTATATAGCATCCTTTCCCAAGTGCAAGTTTTTCCTTTCAATCCAAGATTCCCGGTCATGTTCAATCTCTTGCTCATACCCATGATCACTGTCTCTTTCCATTGTTTTCCTTTAGTTTTGAAAAATGTGGTTGTACATGGATGGTTTTGTGGATAACAGTGTGAAATTATGGTAGAGGAATGAAATGGGTAGAGTGTATGGAAGAGAGTGTAAAAATGTATGTGTGAACAGAGTTTAGGGATGGGAGTAATATTTTTAGGGATGTGAGTACGGTTTAGGGATTTTGTAGTTAGGATTTGGGAAAATGGGAATTGGGGATAGGGGTGAATGATTTTTTAGGAATATGGAAATTAAGGAATGAGTGGATGAAAATGAAAAATAAATGGAGGAATCAAATATTAAGGGATTGATGGAATATACTTGGTAGCGAAAACATAAATACAAACCCTAGGCAATTGTTTTTGAGCAAAATTGCAAAGAGGTAGGGTTTGAGATTTTACACACTAAACCACCATAAACATCTTAAGACACACTTTCATTGGCATTTGAAGAGTTTTTTACTTACTTCGGACCAGAGGAAACCAATAAAATTGAAGATTTTGATGAATTTGTGTTGAAAATGGCTTGCAGTTCTATGCGCCGCGTCACAAACCCAATGCGCCGCGCCTCTTACCCAATGCGCCGCGCATTTTTGCAGGAGACTTTTGGAGACCTTCCCAGTGTCAAAATTGGGTGTAGGATAACTCTTTGGAAATATTATTGAGTATAATTTCCAACCCAACTGGAATTTTTCAATTTTGAGTTCATTTGCCATGTCAAAAATCAAATCTCCAAAGACTGGTCAAAATGTGCAAAATGAGGCTGCCTCAAGGCAGAGTGTTGTTTCAGTCAACTTTTGAAGGTCTTCCTCAACTCCAAATTGAGATCATGATATCTCATTGGAAATATATTTTTGTCTAGTTATCATTTGACTCATCAAGCAAGTCATTTGGCCAACCAAGCTAAGAGAAATCTTGATTTTCCCAAGGTCACTTCAGAGGTGCATCAATTCTCCTGAGGCAACTGTATTTTTGACATTTCTCTAAAACCATGATACCTGTGTAAAAAGTGAAGGAGTTTTTTCTTCCTTGGCCTATTTTGGACAAAAAAATCTCTCATTTTTTCCAAATTCATATTTTCTTGCTCAGAAACATCATTGGATTAAAACCTATCCCGATGTGTGGAACAAGGGATTTGTCGAAATGAAGTGAAATGAAGGGGATAAGGGGCTTCTAAATTCTTGAGAAAATTTTGGGAAGTAGGGAGGGATGTTAGGAAGCAAGGGAAAGTGGAATTTCAAATATTGAGTGAGGGGAAGGGGTCAAAAAGGGAAAAACACAGGCCTAGCCTAGAAAATTGCCAAGTTATAGCAAGAAACTAGGGTTTGTGCGAAAATGAGGAATTTGATGGATATCAGTGATGGGAAGTGTTTAATAAGGTACATTAAGGATAGGGGAAGCTGTATGAACATCAGGATACAAGTTTTTCTGACGATTTGACCATCCAAGAGAAATTACCTCCAAAACCCTAGGAGAGGGAAAGGAACCTTACCTAGGCACAACTGAAGCATGAACAAGGTGTAAAATGACCTAGTGGAACTTGAAATGATGATGACAACCCTATGAATGATGGTACACTCATCTGAATGGTGACAAGGACCGACATTTGGACAACTTTGAAAGGAGTGAAAGCAAACCCTAGACCTAATACTTAGTGACCAAATTTTGCTTGAAGACTCACTAAAATGACAAAATTTGACCTTGACACCTTAAAATCACTTTGTAAGATCATGTTTGATCACTGGAGGAAGGCTGCAAATATTGACACTAACAACTAGTAAAAGACACTTACAATGGCATGAAAAACTAATTGACAGTCAATCTAGCTCATTAGAACATCACTTGCATTGATTGTTAGCTCATTTTCTTGTCATTTTTTTCTTTTTGGTTGTTGAGTACTGATACATTATTTTCTTGAGTCAAAAAAAGTCTGATATAAGTAATTCAGAGGTCTGATCATAAGCCTACAGTGGAATAAAAGGTTTGACAGTCAAAAATTTCCATTTAAGTTAATTTACTAGTGATTGATATGTTAATTTCAGGGCATGAGATAATATCTCTAAATGCAGTGGTAAGAGCTTGTTCTAAACTTGTCATTGGTAAGTTGCTATATCTATTTTCATTTTATTGGCATCCCTTGCATCTAGCAGAAGTCTGTTATAAGTGTTCTAAAAGGTATAACTCAAGAGGAAGTGCAGTAATGGCGAGAGTGGACAGCGACGAATTGGAAGAAGAGGAGGAATTGGATGTATTTGTGATTCATATCAAACATCAAACACATGAAAGATTGAGGCAATGGAGGGTAAGTGTAATTTGTTCCATGTCCTTTAAGTATGAGGCGGTATATTCTACTTTGGTGTCAAAGAAGTATTTATCAAAGTATGAGTCAGGATATTCTTCTTTGGTGTCAAAGATGTATTTATCATGTCAATATGGAATTGAAATAAAGGTGACATGATACAGGCCCATTAATTATTGAAGGGGATTTGCATTGCAGGCTGCTAACTTTCATATGCATACTCATCAAGGGACTTAATTTCCTCTAAGAACACTATCTTACTAATGAAACTTCACTTTGAACAGTCTATGTAGCTAGGAATGAGCACTTGATTTTAGTATATAAATATAGTAGTGATAAAATATTTAGTATCACTCTAGGAATAAGTTTTAACACTTCAAATTACGTAATAGACTTTAAAAAATATGCATACTAGGGCTCATAGTCCTCAAGGGTTGCAACTTAGCTTTGATACCATATGTGAAGACCTATTCTAGGACTTCTAAATAAACCAAATATATCATTGAAATTAAACAAAACATGAAGGAGAATAAAATATTTCTATCTTCAACATTTATTTGATGACAATATACCAGTAAAATTTATTTACAACATATTAAACAAATTCATTTCTTTTCTTTTTCCAGTAATTTATATAAGTAATTAGCAATCGAAGAATACCTGTATCACTCGTTTGGTTGAGATGCACTTGACTTTTTCCGAGCCGCTCCTACTGGGCTACCCGACTAGATTTACCTCCCAGCCAAATAGGAATGAATTCCTAGCCTGGGGAACCTCCACAGGCTCCCTAGCCCTCCGAGCCCAAGTCCAACCAGCTGTAGTGTGTCTGAGTGGGAATCAACACCCTCCAACTCCAAACAAGACCGAGAATCCTCTTCAATGCCAAAATAAGACCAAGAATCCTCCACAATGCCACAACAAGACCAAAATCCTCCACAATGCCACAACAAGACCAAAATCCCCCACAAGGCCAAATAAGACCAAAATCCTCCACAAGGCTAAACAACACCAAAATCCTCCCTCTTCCTCTCATCCTCCTTTCCTTTTATATTTTTTTCTCTCATCCACTTCAACTACTTTCCATTAATTTCATGACTACCCCCCCCATCCTTCTCATTTATTAACATTGACTTTCCTACCGTATATAGATATTCTATTCAAAAAATAAATGGGAGAAGACCAAAATGTAAATTGAGATGACATATTGGATGTACAAAATCTAGATATTTGATTTTAGAATTAAATGAGGGAAGGCCATACCTTATCTACAAGTTAAATTGAGATGACATATTGGATGTACAAAATATAGATATTTGCTTTTAGAATTAAATGAGGGAAGGCCATACCTCATCTAATATTTGATTTGAGAAGACATATTAGAAATGAAATAAATAATAAAGGTCATACTAGTAAAATAAAATAAAATTACAATTTCACAAGTGTAGATATTACTCAAATATTTTAAGTCATTATTTACAGATTAATTAAAAGCTAATCAAAATTTTCCTTATGGGATCAAGTGGGGCATTACAGGTCATGTGAGGAGGAAATGAAGGAAAATCATGGAAGTTGAAGAAAATAGAGTTATCAATGATAAAAAGGCTTTTGAGGACTAGTTGGTAACCTTTTTCCAGTTCGGTTTTGAGCTCTCTCTCTCACATACTCTTACACACTTAGAGTTTTCTTGGATCTCTCTAGCATTGGATCAAAAAAATCAAAGGAAGGATAAAAAAGGAAAAGGGAAGTGAAGATAAAGCAAGGAAGAGCAAGATCAAGCAGCAACAATGGGATTACTTGCTAGTATTTATTTGCATGTATGATTTACTTGCTAGATTTTTCATGCATGGTACATGAATGTGTGTATTTGGTTATCTTGTTGTCATTGGCATGGATTTTTCTAGGTGTGATAGCGATTTCAACCTTGTCTTTCCATTTCATGATAGTCTTGGTGTGATGGGGTTCTCTTTTACTTGGTTGAGCTAGATTTCCAGATGGTTTTGAAACTGAGTGGAGTGGTCTTAGGAGAATAACACAAGGCATAGGAATCCCTGAAGCGGTGAATGTGGGATTGCGGTAAATCCATATTTTGAATACCTCGATTAGGTCTAGGAATCCTCGATCGATGAATGGAGAGATATGTGGTAAATCCTAGAGGTGTATTCCCTTGATTAGGCCTAGGAATCATTTATCTATGAATGGTGAGATATATGGTAAAGCCTAGAGGGTCGAGTCTTGCTGGGCCTATGAATCCTCGACCAGTGAATGGAGGGATATACGATAAAGCATAGAGACTAGAGACAGAAAAATTCCTGACGGTTTAGGTGGAGAGATCTGGAGGCATCCATGCTATTTTAGGGCCTAGTGATCCCTTGGTGGGATTGCAGAAAAAAATTGTATTATATGTTGCTTTTTTAGGGCCTAGTAATCCCTTGGTGGATTTCGGTAAAGCATAAGGAAGCCTTGATTGGTTTTGTTGTGTCTCCCACATTCATGCTTTGAATATGGCATGAGGGTGATTAGCTGAAAGAAATATTTAGTTCGACCCAATCTATGGTCAAGTGGTGTGTGGAAGTACCAAACCTGGTTGCATTTTTCATATTTTAATAATAGCTCTTTTCCTCTTCTGTATTATGTGTAAATGTGCTTGTTATTATGTGATCTTAAGGGTTGTTCTATCATTTTTATTTTGTTGGTTATATGCTAGTTATAAGCATGGTTTTATGACAGATATTAGTCATGGATCTCATCATGTTTTGATCGATAAATGAATGTATGACCTAATAGATTATAATGCAGCTATTATGAGAGGGTATCAGTCCTCCTTTGTGATTCTCAGATAAGTATGCAGTCTCTATGCTCAGATGTGTCGATATGACTTGTAGATTACATGTTTATGATTTGTTTGATGGAATGACTATCATGGCTAGGCTTGGTTAGTCCAAGTCCTTGATCAGGTTTTGTGTTAGAATATTTGTATTTGGTAATTTATGTTTTTGGAAAGTTTCATCTAGTTTCGGGCAGTGACCTGAAGTCTAGCCCTGAAAATGTGGCACAAATTGCGCAGTCTCAGACACAAAACTAGCTAAAAAAGAATGCATTTTCACCCTTCCAGTGGTTATTGATGTGACTAGAGGCCTATAGTCGCATGGATGCAGGCTTGTGCATGCGACTGGGAGTTTAGGTGGGTGAAAATGAAAGTTAACTTAAGGTTTGGACATCTATAAGGGTGGTTTAGCCCTCGGGGGTCCTCTAGCACCTAAGGAAGGTCAATAAGGTTTTTTTTTGTCGATTACACTTTCTTAAATGTACTTCGGAAGTTGAATCATATCATAGTAACTCTTCGTCACATGTTTACCCCGGTGGACTGGTTAGCTTGGTTAAAGGTGGGAGGAGGGAGTTACATAAACTGCAAGGGCCTTGCTAGCCCTAATAAAATTCTGCCATTAAAATTTCTGGCCGAGTCAAATTCCCCTCATGTTATTTTCCTCCAACAATCAAAAATTGAAGGAACTAAGGAAACCATTTTGGTTAAATTGGCCTTCCATTATTATGACTTTGTAGCCAACGGTGCAATAGGGTGGTATGAAGGGATTATTATAGGATGGCACAAAAAACACATATGTTTGGTTTCAACATGGGATATTTAGGTTGAAATCTCATCCTTTTAACATATATTGGACTTTGATTTGTTTTTTTATGGCTTCAAAATCTACGGGCCTTATGCCGACGAGAAGGATTTTTGGCTATATTTCGCAAAGTTTCCTTTCATGGACTCAAGCATCTCTATTATTAGAGAAGATTTAAATTTTTCTATTGGGGCTTCCAAACTTTGGGGATGTATGGCTATAGTGGACCTTTTTTCTAGTTTTCTTACTAATCTCTTTAAAACCATTAACATGTGTGACATTCTCCTAGTTAAGATCCAAATTTCCTAGTCTAACAATAGAACTGGTTCTACCCTTGTTTCAAAATGCTTGGATCACTTCTCATCTCGAAAAATATTCTAGGTAAAAATATTAATTTCAAATAATGGGTCACTATATGAGGGGACTCAGATTGCCAACTCATCATTCTAGACTTGGAAGCCTTCTATTCAAACCGCTTAGCCCCTTCAAGTTGAATCTTACCTAGTTCAACAATCCCTCTCTCCATGAAGCCATAAAACTTCAATGGATTCCTTTCTTCTTCACTAGACCAAAATCCACTCTTATACAGTTTCGGGAAAATATCAAGAGAGGCAAGGCCATTGTTGAGATTCGACAAGAAGATTCAGCACATTAAGCACCTGGTGCATTTAGCACCTAATTGCATTAAGCACCCAAACTAGGGTGGGGCCCACAATGCTATTTCTGGGTGCATGTCTATTTTTATTATCCCTTTATTTAGATGGACATTAAATTGTAATCTATTCTCAATGTGGACTTGAAATAGTTAACTAAAGTGGAAAATTCAGTTATCTAGTGGATTTCGAATTAGAGGTTGGTTGGTGGGACATGCAGAGTAATTCTATTTGTAACAGAGTTCGAAGTGCAGTGGTGCATGAGTTGGTGCAAGTTGTAAATAGTTTAACTCAGTTAAGTGAGTAAAAATCAGTTGTGATAGTTGTAACTGAAGATACACTAGTGAGAGATTCAATGAATTAAATATTAATTAATTCACAATCAGTGGTCTCACATGCAACTGAGGATTTACTATTATTAGTTGCATGCATGTCAGATCCAGTGAAGACCCAGTTGAGTTCAAGGTTAAAGGGAGGTTGACTATCAATTGTGACATTTTCTGCTTGCACACATGAAGGAAAACACCCATTGGAGTGTCCATGATACTTGCGCAGTCAAGGTAGGCAATAATTCCTATCTTTTAGGGATCTTGACCATCAGGGATTGCGCAAGAAAGGCAGATTGTCTAGAGGCTGAGAATTGGCTATGTGCTAGTCAGTTTTGCATATGATAGTGTGATACAATTAGCTTATGTACTAAGGGATATTGTGAGAAGAGTTCTGTATGTAATTTTTTCATGATCAATGTTTAATATACAATAGAAGATAGTGGGGTTTTTATCTATAAGCTTTCCCCGGGAAATTATCTATGGTGTGTGTGATTGATCTTTCTTCATGCTCATGTGATTGGCGATTGTGTTTTTAATTCTGAAAAAAAATTGTAGAAGCGATTCAGTATTTAAATTTAGCACATTTTTAGATCAGTTGAATCCAAGATATACATGCTTGTTGTATAATTTCTACATGGTATCAGAGCACATGAAATTGCAAAAGTGAAGCAGGAGTTGAGTTTGTGACTGGATAGAATTCGAATTTGCAGAAAGACTTTCTTGGTGCTACAGATGATTCAAGATCGAAATGGATTTCAATGGCTTGAAGTTAGAGTATGCACTCGAGGGAAACTCAAACTACATTGCTTGGAAGGATAGGATGGATGCAGTACTTGAAGACAATGGCTTGAAGGAATTCATTGACAAAGATGTTCCTAAGCCAAATGTTGCAGATGTTGCCAATCTTGATGCATGGAAAAATAAAGTGGAATAGGTGAGGAGGATCCTGTCGGAGGGAGTAAGAGACCACATTTTCTCAAGCCTCCATGGGAAATCCATACCATATTCTATGTGGAAGGCTTTGATGGATCTATTCCAAAGCAACAGTGACCATAGGAAATTAATTCTCAAAGGTAAACTCTGGAAGATCAAGATGGAAAAGGGCGACAACATTCCAAAATATCTCACGAAGTTTATCCAATTTCGGGATGAACTGGGGAGTGTGGGAATAACAGTTGATGATGATGTTTTTTTGAGCTTGGCTCTCCTAGGACTTCCTAAGATTTGGCACAGTTATCAAGACTCTATCAACGGAATGGAAAATTTTCCAGATTGGGAACGACTGTGGTCGGATTTGGTGCAGGAGGAGTTCAGAAGGAACACCATAGATGGATCTTCATCTAAGAATTAGGATGAAGAGGATTGTGCTTTGGATACCAAGGCAAGGAAAGGGAAGGGGAAGAAATTCCATTCAAAATCTGAGTCCAAAGACAAGAAGCAGGACATGTTCAAGGTGAAGTGTTTTCACTATCACAAACATGGGCATTTCACTTCTAACTGTTCACAAAAGAAGAAGAACAAGAAGGTTGTTGGATCTACAGATGGTGAGGCCCTTGCCTCGCAATTTGAGCTTGACTTCTCATTGATCACATGCATGGTGTCCAGTGCATTGGGATCTATGTGGTATTTGGATAGTGGCGCTTCCTTTCACATGACAGGAGATAAGGAAATTTTCAGTGACTTGGAGGAGAAAGATCTCCATATGCATATTGAGATGGGCGACGATGGATGGTACAATGCTACCGAGATTGGTACCATTACCTTTCAAAGGGAGTCAAGTAAACCATTTCAATTAAAATATGTGATGCTTGTACCAGGTCTGAAGAAAAATGTGGTCTTAGTCGTAATATTGGAGGATAGAGGCTATGACGTTGTTTTTAGTGATGGAAAAGCTTTCCCGCGACATAAAACAATGGGTCAAGCCAAGAGGATAGGGATTTGAGTTAAGAATATCTACAAGCTGGATGTAGATGGTTTCACTACCATGATGGGCAAGGCGGAAAAAGTGGTAAGCCGGGATGAGGGAGAATTATGGCACATGTGATTGGGCCATCTTCATCATGGAGCCTTGAAAATCATGCATCAAATTTCTACTGGACTTCCAACGGGAACACTTGCTCAGTTAGATCAGTGCAAGGGTTGCACCATGGGGAAGTATGTAAATTCCACCTTTCATGAGAATGAGAACCGTGCTTCGGGGATACTTGAGAGAGTTCACACAGACATGTGTGGACCATTCCCGCTTGATTTAACAACAAAAAATAAGTAATATGTAATCTTTGTTGATGAATTTTGTCGTAAATGCTCGATCTTCTTCATGCAAAAGAAATATAAAACATTCTCCAAGTTCTGTGAGTTTAAGGCATTGGTAGAGAAATATTTGGGGAAGCAAGTGAAGGCTCTTAGGAGCGATAATGGTGGAGAATACATCTCTAATGAATTCAAGAACTTATGCAACAAAGGAGGAATTCGAAGAGAACTCATAGCACCTCATAACCCACAGCAGAATGGGGTCGCAAAGAGGAAGAACAAAATGATCGTGGGTGCAGCACAAGCAATGTTGCATGATCTAGGCCTACCAATGCATTTGTGGGCGGAAGCATGCAACACTACGTTTTATGTGCAAAACCGTTGTCCTCGTAGAGTACTTGGCATCAGTACAACTGAAGAGGCTTTCACTGGTAAGAAACCTAATGTTTCACACTTCAATTTTTTTGGCTCATTTTTTTATGTGCATGTGACCAAGGACGCCAGGAATAAGCTGGAATCAACTGCTAAAGTTGGGATTTTTGTGGGGTACATAGAAACACCCCATAATTATCATGTGTATTTTCGAAATAGTATAATGATTTTTCTACGACATGATATAAAATTTGATGAGGGGAAAGCCATGCGGTTGTCCCTTGAGAGGGAGCTGGACTTGCATGTAGAGGAGGAATTGTTGGTTCCCAAGGATGAGTCTCAAGATGTGGATCAGCCACATGAGGAGGTTCATGGAGTGGAGGAAATCACTCATGCAGAGACATCCATCAAAATGGAATAAGGCGCACCACAGAAGCTGATAGGCTGAGACTTGATGCTACATAGAATGTAGGAGCCCCTACTTCACAGCGCAGACAAAGACAGTCTCCTGACAAATTTACTAGATACATGGCTCTTATGAGAAAATGTATTGTGACTGAACCATCTTCCTTTCAGGAAGTAGTGTAGCAGCCTACTTGGGTTGATGCAATGGTGGAGGAGTATGACTCCATTGTCAAAAACAGTGCATGGGATATAGTCCCAAGACTGGTCGACAAATCAGTGGTAGGTTCGAGATGGATCTACAAGGTAAATCAAGTTTTTAATGGGAGTGTGGATAAATACAAGGCCATATTTGTGGCATGGGGCTTCTCACATATCAAGGGGATAGATTATGATGAGACTTTTGCGCTTGTTGCAAGGTAATTTTCCATAAGATCTATCCTTGCACTCTCAGCGCAGATGGGCTGGCACATTCATCAGATGGATGTAAAAACTGTGTTTCTAAATGGGATCATTGAGGAAGAGGTGTACATAGAACAACCAAAAGGTTTCAAAATATTCAACAGTGAATCACATGTGTGCAAGCTCAAAAGAGCATTGTATGGGTTGAAGCAAGCACCCCGTGCTTGGTACACTCGGATAGACACCTATTTCACCAGACTGGGCTTCACCAAAAGTGAAGCAGATGAAAACCTGTACCAGATTGTGGTTGAGGGTAAGCTATTGATCATTTTTCTTTATGTTGATGATCTAATTTTTACTAGTGATGAGCAGTTGATACACTCATGCAAGGAGAATATTGCAAGGGAGTTTGAAATTAAGGACATGGGACTCCTTCATTAGTTCCTTGGATTGGAAATATGGCAGCGGGATGGTGAAATTTTTGTGTCTCAAGGCAAGTATGAAAAGGGGATACTGGGTAAGTTTAACATGGAGAGCTGCAAACCCATGGATACTCATCTTCCATGAAACTGGAGGAAAGAGGATGCTACTTCTGGAGAGGTAGTGGATGTTATTGTCTATCGATAGTTAGTGGGTTCGTTAATGTATCTAGTGAACAAGAGACCGGACATTTGCTACGTAGTTAACCAGCTGAGTCAAGCTATGGTTAATCCTACCAAGGTCTTTTGTAAGGTAGGGAAGCATTTCATGAGATACCTAAGTGGCACATCAGGGTATGGTATATGATACATAAGGACAGATGGAGTGAAGTTGCATGGCTTCACATATGTAGATTAGGCTGGAAGTCCATCAGATAGAAAGAGCACAACAGGGTGGATCTTTAGCATTGGATTGACAACAGTTTCCTGGTACAGCAGGAACCAACGATCCCATGCACTCAGTTCAGCGGAAGCGGAATACATGGTAGCAATTCAAGCTACGTGTGAGGCTATTTGGATGAGAAAGATCTTGGTTGGTTTGTTTGGTTCTCAGATGGATCTGATAGTGATTCATTGTGATAATCAGAGTTGCATTAAACTCTTAATTAACATTGTGTTTCATGATAGGTCCAAGCATATAGATATCTGGTACCATCATCTCAGATATTGTGTGCAGAGGAGGATCATGTTGCTTCAGTAAATTCCCACAAAAGATCAAGATGCAGATATTCTGACGAAGGCGTTCACCAGGAGCAAATTTGAATACCATAGAGACAGGACTAGGGTGAAGGATAATCCCTTTCGTGTTGAGAGGGAGTGTTGAGATTCAAAAAGAGTATTCAGCACCCACACCTAGTGCATTAAGCACCTGGTTTCATTTAGCACCTGGTTGCATTAAGCACCCAAACTAGGGTGGGGCCCATAGTGCTATTTTTGGGTGCATGTATATTTTTATTATCCCTTAATTTAGATGGACATTAAATTGTAATCTATTCTCAATGTGGACTTGAAATAATTAACTGAACTGGAAAATTCAGTTAACTAGTGGATTTCGAGTTAGAGGTTGATTGGTGGGACATGCAAAGTAATTATAATTGTAACATAGTTCGAAGTGCAGTGATGCATGAGTTGGTGCAAATTGTAAATAGTTTAACTTAGTTAAGTGAGTTAAACTCAGTTGTGCTAGTTGTAACTGAAGATACAATAGTGAGAGATTCAATGAATTAAATATTAATTAATCACAATCAGTGATCTCACATGAAACTGAGGATTTACTATTATTAGCTGCATGCATGTCAGATCCAGTGGAGACCCAATTGAGTTCTAGGTGAAAGGGAGGTTGACTATCAGTTGTGAGATTATCGGCTTGCACACATGTAGACAAACACTCATTAGAATGCCCATGAGAATTGCACAGTCAAGGCAGGCAATAATTCCTATCTTTTAGGGATCTTGACCATCAGGGATTGCGCAAGGCAGGCAAGCTGTCTGGAGGATGAGAATTGGCTATGCGTTGGTCAGTTTTGCATATGATAGTGTGAGAAAATTAGCTGATGTACTGATATCTTGTGAGAAGAGTTTTGTATGTAATTGTTTCATGATCCATGTTTAATATACAATAGAATATAGTGGGGTTTTTAGCTGTAAGCTTTCCCTGGTAAATTATCTATGTTGTGTGTGATTTATCTTTCTTCATGTTCATGTGATTGGCGATTGTATTTTTAATTCCGCAAAAGATTTGTAGAAGAGATTCAGTATTTAACTTTAGCACATTGATAGATCGGGTGAATCCAAGATATACGTGCTTGTTCTATAATTTCTATAGCCATCATATCAAGGTGGAGGAAACTTAAAAGGGTTGAGGCATCCAAAACCCTAGATGAAATCGAGTCTAAATTAAAAGACTATTGATATAAGCTTTTCAAGGGAGATTTTTGCATACCATAGAACCTACGTTAAATATTTGCAGGAACAAAGGAGGAAAATTCTCCAAGACATGGAAAATGAATGGAGAATGAAAAGAAGGGAACACTTGTTACAAGCTAAGGATGAAAGTACTGAATATTTTCTTTGAATTTATAATCATCAGAAGTCTATTAATATAGTTTGGGGCGTTAAAAAAATCGATGGATTAGTGGTCATGTCTTTTTAGTATATCTCTATAGAGGGTTGAAAATACTTCAAAGAAATATTTCAGCGAGATAGCAAAGCAGCCATATGACACATCTTGGATATAGGTAGGCTATTTCCTAAATATGTCACTCAAAAATAAAATGAGTCCCTCGAGGATGAAATCAATAAGGAAGAACTCAAAAAGGTATTGCACAATTTCCAAAAGGGAAAGATTCTAGGTCTAGATGGCCTTCCCATCGAATTCTATCTAGTATGCTATGATCCCGAAAGTGTACAATGCGAAATCCATTGATCCCTCCAAACTAATCCCCCTTTGAAACTTTATTTACAAAATTATTTCCAATAAAATAGCCCTTCGCTTCAAAGAGGTCCTCTCAAACAACATATCCCAAAAACAATTTGGCTTTCTAGAAGGGAAAAAAATCCATGAGGTGATATGACTAGATTAAGAAGGTATGCACTCCATTCACAAAAAAAGCTAAGATTTATTCTATATAAGGTAGACCTCTCCAAATCCTTTGATTAGGTCAGTTGGCTATGCATCAGACTCCTTCTCATTCATCTCAAATTCATCCATTATTTTGTCTTTTGATTATGAGTTGCATCAATTCTCCTTCCTTTACACTTTTCATTAATGGAGTTTCCTCTCCCTTTTTGCATTGAGAAATATGCATGAGGTTGGGATGCCCTCTTTCCCCACTTTTTTTCTCCTTGTTACAGAATTTCTAAGCAAGCTCTTATCTAATGCAATATCCCGAGATAGCTTCGAAGGAATCTAACTTACCCCACATCATTCAGTGAATCATCTTCTCTCTTTGGACGATATTCGTATATTTTCTAATGTCACATTAGATCATTGGAATTCCTTAAAATCCATCTTCGAAACTTTTGCACTTTCCATCGGAAATCTCATCAATCACTCCAAATCCAACATCATAGGTTGGGGTTTTAATAGGTGGGACAAAGATCTCATGAAGGATATTTTCTCCATGGCAATTTTCGATATCAATCAAGGAGTAAAATACTTGGATTTTTTCTTAAAACCTAATAGTTACTTAAAATCTTACTAAAATTGGCTCTTGGAAAAGGTAGAAAAATGAATTAGAACCTAGTGCAATAGATGGCTATCCAGGGTTGGTAGGCTTGTTTTATGCAAGTCAGTAATTGAAGCTATTCCAATCTATTAGGATTTCTTGGAATGGATTCCTTCTTGTATACTACACAATATCAACCAGTTGTCCCTAGTATTTTTATGGTCTCAGAAAAAGGGGAAATTTTTTTTCCCTTATAGCCTAGAACTCCATTGCATTTCCAAAGCTCGGGGGGGATGGGGATTAAGAATTTTGGGTTGGTTTTCAAGAGCACTAGTTGCAAAAGGAGTATGGAAATTTGTCTAGGGTGTAGGTGTATGGTCCTCAATAATATTCTCTAAATATATCAACCCACATTCTACTCTTGACTAGATCCCATCTATAGAGAGAAAAATTCACCAACAGGTCCATAATTTGGAAAGCTATTATAAAAAATATTCCTTTAGTAGGTTTGCATCAAGTCAGTTGGAAAGTTGGGAATGGGAGTAGAACTCTAATTGGAGATAACCCCTAGATTGGAAGTCAAGGATGACATGTGCTTTTGGAACCTCTATTACACTCCCTAAATAATGCAGGTCGGTATGCTTTAAACCAAATTTCTTCTTAGAATCATGGACAACAATCTTATTAGTCCTGTATGGATCTACATATAAACGATTTGGATGCTTATAATTCTGGGATCGATACATTTTCAACCTCACATTTTCTCATGTAGTAATCTCAGATCAAGAGGATAAAGTAATTTGGAATCCAAGCCATTTCGGTGCCTATTCCCTGAAATTTGGCTACTTAGTATTATCACAAGAAAATTGCCCAAATGGTCTGCCATGGCAGGGAAAACATATCTAGGAATTAAGTTGTACCCTCAAATCAAAATTGTTGATGTGGTTTCTTCTAAAAAATAAAGCACCTATATGGGACAACTTGCAAAAAATATATTTCATTGGACCCAACATATGCTCCCTTTGTTGATCAGCCCAAGAATCATTTGCTCATATATTTCCCTTTATTTACTATTGTACAGAAGGAATTTAGTAATATGGAACTATAGGTTTTGATATGGGAAGGTCCATCATGTTTTGAAAAGATGGTTTGCTACCTCCCATAAGGAACACTTACAAGCCCTTCTGCTTACAGTTTCTTAGGGAATTTGGCTAGAAATAAATCAAGCCATTTTCAGGGGAAAATCCCCCTCACGTTTAAAAGTTTTTGTTCAAAGCCTTGTTATAGTAGGTTTAGTAAAAAAGGCTACAACTTAGAGTCCTCCTCCTTCTCTCTCCTAGACTAACACCCAAACAAATTCGCCATGGGATTTCTTTGATAGAGTAGCACAGAGAAATCCCATGATGGGTGGGGTAGGCGGCATTTTACATCTTTCCCCACTTTCACTACAACCTTCTCAACAAACATAGTGTTTGCTATCAACAACTAAATTGAACGTTTCTCTCAAAAGAATTCTTCAAATTTCTCCAGCTCACAATATCTCAAATCTGCATATTTATGAGGATTCATACAAATAGATGAAAGGAACATCTCAAATCAAAAATTATACTTTATTACCCAAACAAAACAATTGCTTTCCCACTTATCTAAGATCACTTTTGATCATGTTTACATGAATATGAATGCAAAAGTTAATGTACTCTCCAAAAGTGACTTGGACCTTTAAAAAAAAAAACATGCATAAGTCACTCCAAAAAAACAAAACAATTACTTTCCCACTTATCTAAGATCGCTTTTTATCATGTTTACATGAATATGAATGCAAAAGTTGATGTACCCTCCAAAAGTGGCTTAGACCTTTAAAAAGAAAAAACAAACAAACAAACAAACAAAACAAAATGCATAAGTCACTCCAAAAAAATATCTTATTAACCCTTGGGTCCGATTAGCTCTCTCAACTTACTCCACAATCTACTTATGAATTTTTTTTTGACATGTGAGAGTCATCATCTTGTAGGCAACAATGATACTATAACAACTGTTTTATTTTGTTGGATTTTACAAAGCCTACATTAGGCTAAAAATTATATGTATTTTTTACTAAATTGAGAAAAAAGAAATGATGGTTTTTTTTTGGCTGATAAGAGTTGGTAAGAAGAGGACATGTCGTTGAAAGCCAAGTTTCTCCTCTTTGTGATCATACTTGGTGGCTACTTTTTGTGAAATGAATATTAAAATGCAATTTTGTTTTTATATATTAATGAATAGAATTGCAGATTTTTTTTCATTGGAAAAGAAAATTAATTAGTTGTGTAGTGGCCAATCCTTTAAAGTCATACACTAACGTGGTGTAAAACTTTTTACGATTTTATCAAACAACAAAATAAAAAAAATATTAATAGATTTTGGTATACTCAAACAATTTATTTATTTTTAATTATAAAGATAAAAAATTGTAAATTTTAATTTTAAAATTGGGACTGATTTTAAGAAGTTGGTAGATAATTATTCCTCTTTACTATACATTTTATTTTTAAATTAAAATTCGAAACAAAATTAATTTGTATTAAATTATATAATATTCAAGGATTTTTTTTTTTAAATTTATGAATTTTGCAAAATTAAAGTTTTGCATAATATAATCACGGTTTCTATAATTAAATATTTATTTATTTTGATTATTATCTTTACTAAAAGTATTGTGTAAGAATTTGGTTGTTTTGCTTTAGTTTTATTTTTAAAACTAAAATTTTTCCATAAATGAGTTTGGATATAATTATCTATGAATTTGTTTAATTAGAAAGATTTTCTCTTTTTCTTAATATTTTTTGGTAATGAATGATGATTATCTCAAAAAGTCTAAAATAAATTTAATTGAGAAAATTAATAATTAATTTTGATATATAAAAATAATTTAAATTGATTAAAATTAATACATCATATATATTATTAATAAAAATATCATAGTCTTAAGGGTTAGTTTAACTGGGTGAGTTTTCGTCATTAAAAGTACATTGTTAATGGGAGATCACAAAGTTCTTGGAGTTAGGCTGCGTAAATGAGCCAACATGAAATCATCCCTTAGGGTGGATCTGCCGAGATATTGCCATAGACATAGTAACCATCTATCTCCAATGTAAAAAAATCACACTTAAAACAATTAATAAAAATATCATTAAAATTAATAATTTCACTTAATAGATTAAATTTAAATTATATATACAATTCAAAGTAATATGTAATCTATATAACTATTTCTATTGAGTGCACACATCATACATGCATAAAATAATTTGCAAACACATACCTGTGTAGCTCTAAGCATATCTCTTCCTTTTTTGTTCCACTCACTACAATCTTTGGAAAATTTATCAAAGTGCTTGCGAATATATCAACTAGGGATAATGTCCTACTATAATCCGAGCTTTAGAGGGACACTTAGTGAGTTGGGCCTCTCTTAAGTCATTCTCACCTTTGGATATAGGAACAAGCAACGTTATTATTTTAGGGGCTACATATTGCATAGTTCCTTTCCTTTTTCATAACCATTTCTTTATAGTTTTTACTTAGAAATAATAATCTATATAGTATGTATGCTTAATAATAAAATTAATAATTTAAGAAGGTCTATCAAGATGACTTTACACTAAAGATAAAAATAATAAGAATCTAAATTTCAACTAGATGCGAAAAATAAACAATAAATCGTATCTAATAAAGAATAGATTATAAAAAATGCAGAGAATAAGATTTAGAGAATAGTATATTAATTAAATAATATTAAGAATAATTTAGCTCAAGTGAGATAAAAATTTATTGAAAACAAATATAGAATATTAAGTAAAATCTATGATTTTAACCCTCTGATGTGATGCTAGGATATTATGCCAAATATCTAACACCATATGTCCTTTATCATTCTCTGATTGTTCGGTATATGTGATTTCATGTGGCTTTCCCTTCTATATATCTAGCCTCCACTATGATGGGTTAATAGTAATCTAATATTCGAAATTAGACTGCTACCTAGTTTGGTATCTTCCTCATTTGTGTTTCCCTCACTAATTTCCCCTCATCTTCTTTATCGTGCTACCAATCCAACCCCCAACCTTCCCCCCTTTCAAATATACCCCTTGCTAACTCCCCTCATCTTCTTCGTTGTGATACCACTCCACCCCCTTACTTTGTCCCCTTTCAACTCTACCCCTTGCTAACTCAATTTGACCAAATCTCTCACTCATGGTTCACAATGGTTCTAGGTGTCGAGGGCATCATGAGCATCACAAGCCTCTTCTAAATTACCCCCATATCAACGTTGAATCCTCTACCCATTCTGTCATAACTCTTTTTCACCAAATATTCAATTTGAGATTGAAATTGCAGAAATAGATGCTCGCATAGAATGAAGTTGTGTTGCAGATGATAAAGTAGATGCCAAATTTAGTCATTAGATCCCAGACATAGGAAACACTTGTAGCCACAATACAAAATATTTTCATACCATTAACATCTACTAGTAAATGAAAACAATCATGGGAGTAATTTTAGTTGAGAGGAATGAAGCACACAATGAAATCCCATTATTCTTGGATGCTTTGAAACTCTAGATACAACATGTGAATGACAAAGTAGAAGCAATTGCTTAGAAGGTTCGTATCCTAGAATTGGTAGAGGTAATCTAACATTTGGACACACCAATAATGCAACAGATATGCTTGGTTGTCTATGTAGTGGTAAAAAATCTAACCAAATGACATGTACTAAGTAAGGCGACTTTTTTGTAATTTCTTTCAAAAGAAAAAATAATCATGACACTAACCAATTATATGACAAAGAATTCAAGATTGTTAGGAAAACTATTTTAAATTCCTTTGATGAATTTCTTAATACTATCAATATAAAAAAAATTCAAAATACTAATTAAAAAGAAAAAACGACAACATGTAAATAAAATGTAGAATAAACTCCACCTTTCTAAGTTGAAGCCTAAAATTTTTAAAACACAAATACTAACTTGAAAAGCTAAATATAATAAGATTTCTATGAGTGATTGGAGATCCTACCTTAAAATTTGTATTAGTCCCTTGTTATTTTATATAACAACCATAACCTTTCTATGGCATAAGAGGTTGGTTTTTACTTTTGAAGTAGATAATGTTAGGACAAAACACATAGTAAAAAGGAATCCTACTAAGGGATCAAGGTTATGGAAAAAATCCTTAAAAGTGGAGCGTTTGTTCTCATCCCTCACAATCAAAATGTTTTTAGCAGTCCCTAAATATTAGAATTAAAACTTAATTGTTCATATTTTAAAAGAGGTGAAAAAATGGCCACTCAAATTAAAAGATCGTTATGATTACACTTTTTTTAACCAAGTTGTATAGGGTTATTTTAGAGAAGAATATCATTTTTTAGTCAAAATGGCACAATAAAAGAGATACATGACAAATTGAGTATGAGGCTAACATTCAACCTGAAACCACCTTGCTAGTCCATGCCTAGACAGAACTCTATTAGTTTAGCTTTTACTTATGCAAAACCTAATGTTAAACTTTAGAAATAAATAATGTATTTTTTATTATAATTTAAAAAACTAATTTGTAAACACTTGATTGGACAAAAAAAGTGATATCTTATTACAAGATAATGCCATCTATCCCAGTCTCCTCGATAAACTCTTTGTCATAACTCTAAGAGGTTGGGCCTTCACACCATACAATGACATGTGCATTATAGCATAATGAACAATAGTTTATTCAACTAGGTTCTGTGTAATTGTCACTTTCCATCGAGGCTTGTGTAGCTGCCATGTATAGGTATCATTATGCTCATTATTCCGCAATTTTGTTCTTTGTTGAGAGATTTCTTGTGTTGCTTCTGGTGGCTTAAAAATTACACTAACTTGTCAAAAATTAATGGGTGACAAATTTAGCTATTCTTTTGACTTGTCCCTATCTTTAATCATAAACTTCTACTGTAATTTTTTCAGAAACGATAGTAGCCATGAATTCATCATTGTCAATATAGCAATAATATTTCTTCAATTTACTGAAACCTAAGGACCTTTTAGAGCTCAAGCTTATGAAAAACTTAAGAAACCTGCATAATAAGTCCTAAGAGGAGAAAACGATAGAACATAGATAAATGAAACCATGGATATTCTTGAAGTCTTTTATGGGGTTTGGGGTTCGAACCACTCCATTGTTATTATTTGCTAAAAAAAATTGTAATGTTATTATTTGCATCAAACTTTTCATGTAAAATTTGTGTATGTTCATGGTTTTGATCATGGTGATAGAGATTATAATGCTCCTCGAGTAACGACAAATTACTTAGTAGAGGAAACTATCATATCAAGCGAGCACCATACAGAGCATTTAGGGAACAAGTTTGGCAGAGGAAGCTCCCAATCAATTTATTGAGTAATTCATGATTTTCAATAAGTTTTGAAGTAGGATTGACATTTAAGCCCAATCCTTTTCATTCCTTTTAACATATTAGTACAACGGTTGTGGGTTAAGTTTTCCATATATTTTGAACATTGGGTTTCGTGTGTAAATATGGTTTTATTGACATATACATTATGAACAATACTTTAAAAAAATCTAATCGAGATGTTGTGCTATGCTTTTATGGTTTTTCATTTTAATAATTAATTATTTTCTTTGATTAACTATGTTTCAACGTAATTTGGAATTGAGATTAGAGTTAATGAAACTTAAATGGTAGATGTCTTGGCAATATTGAAGGCGAGATGAGATGAATTGTGAAGTGTACTATGACTTTATTTTTATACATTATTATTATTGTTATTGTTATTATTATTATTTTCTTGAATTCTATAATCTTCAAAGGAAATATTTTCAGTAGAATTAGTCACACCATAAACATATACATAATGTGGTTTGCATATATACATGTAAAAAACAACAATCACATTGGAATAAGGGAAATTATGGTGATTTTTGTTTAGATCTTTTCCTTAATTGAAATATTAAATTATTAATATTAGTGTATATGATGTAAACATATATAATTATTTTAATACTTATTATTGCATTCTTTTTCAAAAAATATTGATTGTTACATTTTAATCTAAGAAGTGAAATATAATGGATGGATATTTTTTTTTTGTATATTTGCAATATCAACATTAACTTATCTTGTATTGATACTTAAGGGATTAATCCCTTCACAAGGTCCTTAAGGAGAGATATGCTCATAGTGATCCTTGTCGATTCTTTTCTCCTTAACATGCTTTTTTTTTTTTTTTACAAATTATGATTTTTTCAATCTATGTTTATGTTTATGTTTTTTTGTTTTTTATTTTAATTTATTATTTTTAAACTATTTTTTTTTCCATGGAAAAAATATCTTTATTCATTTTAGACTAACGAACTGGCCTCCAAAGGGTTTTACAATGCTCCTTGAGTTGTATTGTTCCAAAATCAAACTTTCATAATGAGCTGATTAATGATGAATATCTTTACAAAGCAACTTGTTCAAAAACTTCAAAAAAGTGTTGTCCAAAAACTATACCATAATTACTTCCTCTACAAAGGAGGAAGCATCTGTGATTATGAGACGACCAGGTTATAAGATCATAGCTTGTTTTGATAAGTGGTCTGCTTCTTCATTTAATTATTTGTATACATGTTTGAAGGCAAGAGAAGAGAATTTGGAGAAGAAGTGTTGAATGGCTCTTAAGACTGCTTGTGAGTGTGGAGCCAGAATCTGAGAGCGTTGAGATGCCCAATCCACTACTACTTTGGAGTCACCAAAACACTGTAGCTCCAATTATTTTTAAACTATATATGAACAAGATTTTATGTTTTTTTGAACAAATCACTTTTACACAAATACTTATATTAAAAAATTCTCTTATCTACCTACATTTAAAAAAAACACACACACACACATTTGAAAAATTCAGATTCATATAGATACATATATTTAAACCAAAAAAACTATTAATCAATGTCCTCCAAATATTAATCCCAAGTTTCCTAAAAATTAATTTTATGATAGTATGACCTTATCGTATTATAATTAAGTTATATAGTGAGAATATATAGACAAATGTTTTTGTCGTGTGAAAAATGAATTTTATTATTTCGGTTGTTGGATTAATGTAATTTTTAATATGGATTATTACCAGAATTTAATTTGTGTTATGTTTATGAATTAATAGTCATTGCACACTAATTAATGTGTGGGCTTCTAGAGCTATATATCACCTTAGCACATGGTCTTCTAGAGTTATATCTCACCTTAGCACATGGTCTTCTAGTGTTCTCGCTCAAATTATAGCAAGGAGGTAGACACATGCATTTTAATCTAACGGTGGATAATTTTTTAATGTTATTAAATAGACTTGAATTTAGGTCACATAGCTTAGTTTATATGTTTGCTTGGCAACCAAGCACAACGAGGAATTTTTTTTCTTATCCATGACTAAAGCTTAAAAGTTCATATTATGACCATATGATATTATTACTTAATCCCACCGGGTATGTCCTACTAGGGCACAAGCATTTTTAATGGCTATAACATAAAAATTCTCCAGGAAAAGAGAGAATAGGTATGTTTTATGGTGAAGAAGCCATTTCTGCAATTATGCACATACTTCTCATGGAATTTTTTTCTAATTTTAAACTCATTTTGCTAACGAAAGGAAATGAAAACCCACAAATCTAATCTCACATGAAAAGTGTAAACGTGAAATCAAGTTTTTGGTAAAATGTCATTTTTATGCTATTATTAGTCTTTGCCAAGGGAAGACTCTAATAATCAATTTGTCAATTGATTACTATTAGTTTAGCGTTGAGCAATGAAAGTTATAATGTTTAACATTGAAAGATCAATATTTATTTTTCAATATTTTTAAAAATATATATTTTTCAAACATTTGATTGGACCATAACTTTAAGGTCTTATTGTAGCCTTTTCACAATACAATGCGATGTGGATAACTGCCTCAATTTTTTCTACCATGCCATCAGTTATTCCCTGCCATAATTTAAGAGGCAAGAATTACATTGTCGTACAACACTTGCTACTCTCAGGATTATCACATAGGTGTTTCGAGATAGAAAAGTGAATAGCTTTTATTGCTTTCTTGACTTTAAGAAATTTCTTGACATAATTCATAGAAAAAGCCCATGGAAGAGATTGACATATGTGTGTGTGTGGCAATCATGTCCTTTTATCCATATTTTTTTTGGCATTTATATTAACAAGTAAAAGGCATGTATGGAGAAAGTAGGTTGCATTGGTACTACTTTGACTACAATAATAATCTCTCTTCTTATTTATGTAAATGATATTGTTCTTTTAGCAAGGAGTCCCTCCAATTTTGACAAACAACTTAGAACTTTCGAAGATTTTTGTTTTATCTCTATAATTTCAATAAATAAAGTTATGATCATCAAATGTAGGAAATTTGTCTACCTTAAATCTCAACATGACAATGCCAACTTGTAAAATTTTTTATTATATAAAATATTTGAGTTGGTCATCATCACCAATTGAATTGAACTATAGTACTTAACTAAGGATTAATGGAGGTTGCAAAGCATATTTTGGTCTTGAGAACAACTGCACTAAAATGTATTTATAGATTTATGAAAAAAGAATTTCTTTGATATGCACATTACTCTAGTGATATTAGATGTCTATATAGTTTGGTGATGTAAAATATTAGAGAAATTAAGAGAAAAATGAGAACATATAAAAGTGTTTTATAATTAATAATCTTAAAATGAAAAACCACATGCCCTACCCAATCCTCCTCTTGGACCGAAGGATATACATTGAGAGTAAGGCTTTGGTCAAGGGCTTAGTGTATGAATGTAAACTAATCAACATGACTATTGAAAGACTTCCTAACATTAAGTCAAATACCATTAAAAGTCACTTAAGAGAGTGAGGAGTAAAGATTTAAATCATTGGTTTGAAAATTGGAGGATAAATGGGGAGGTCTTTCTTTAGTGTATTGATACTATTAAAAATATTATCACAACCAATTTTAAAAGAAAATTTATGGTGTGATGAAGGAAGTCAAAAAAGTTAATGTACAATAAAGTAGACATAAACCCCAGTTAGAATATCAAATTTATCTCTTTATTATAAGCTTAAAAAAGAAAATTAATATTGTTAAAAAAAACTCATAATAAGTTTCAGATTGAAAATTAATAAAGACTTATACCTAAAAAAATTGTAAAAATATAGAGTATTAGGAATTTGGTTTCTATGATCCATAAATTGCGTATAAATTTTTTTAGTGAAAATATGCTTGAATGTGATTTTCACCGAAAAATTGTATACGCAAAATAGAGTATGTCTATCTTTATGATATTAAGAAAGTGGACTAAAAACAATTTCTCCTATTTATTTTTGTATGCATTAAATTTGATTTTCAACTTATTTGCAACATTAAGAATGCTTATAAAATTTAATCCATGAAAATTAAGAAAAAATGAAAAGTTGTTTTCAATCTTCTAATTATAAAAGAGATATTCTAAAACAACTTAGTGTACTAGTTTTAGGAGAATTATAAGTTTTTGGAAATAAACATTGGATTTTGTAATTTACATAATTCAAAATGCTTCAAAAATGATTTAAAGTGATACATTAAAAAAACCAAAATATAAAATAATTAAACTATGTCTTTTAAAATATATTAATTAAATTTTATATATATTTTTTATTACAATTTAAATAATCAAAATTAATCTTTTAAAAATAGTTTTTTCTAACACAATAATTTTTTTTCGTTATACCATAAAATATTTTTTTGGAAAAATACTTATATTTAATAAACTTTTTTAATTTTTATTTTTTATTTTTTAATGTAGGGATGAACTTCGAAATTCTTTGAACTTGTAATGTTTTAATCGAGATTTTAAAATTTGTTAAATAAGTGTTTTTCTTTTTATTAATATTTTAAAAATTGTCTTACTTTGAAGAATGATGATCGTAAGATTAATTCAATCTCCGTGTAAATGGAATTATTTCTTAGTTAATTGCAGAATGTGGTACAATTTTATAAATGATATAGGGATTTTATGAATGTGTAAGAGGAATTTGGCTTTTGTGATTCATAAAATGTGTATAAGAAATTTTTGGTGAAAATCACATGTAAAAAAAAATTGTCGACGCGTTTCGAACCAGCCAATGTGGTTCATCAGCAGGACAAGATGAGATATGTGATTAAGAAACCTATTTAAATAGATAAGGATAGCTCCAACTAGCCATTGAAAAAACAACTAATTTGACTAGAATAAGAAATTGAATAATTTTTTTGTCATATTTTATTAATTTTTAATTTTAATTCTAAAATATTTTAATTTAATTATATTTGAATATAATTGAAAAAATGTGGTGTGAGAAAAATCTAGCAGCTAAAAGAAAATTTTTAATTAAGGTATTATAAGGAGGTCATCAACCCCACCTTAGAAGATCAAAAGTATCTCTCTGTTTTAACTAGCTCAAAGAAGAAAATTAATATAGCCAAGATTAGAATGAACTCTCATGAGCTCCATAGTGAAACAGGTCATTGGACAGGTCCTAAAACACTTGGATGGAAAGGATCTGCCATCTCTGTGAGAATATGAACATCGAGGATGAAAATCACTTCCCCTTAGAGTGCCCCGCGTACAACCACATTAGAGCTCAATTTCATTATCTTTGTTGCAATACTGACCTTCCTAACCTTTTAAGATGTCAAAATTATAGTGAGCTCGAGAGGCTTCTCTCCAATTTTTTTGAGCATAAGAATAAAATCTTAAATCAAATTAAATAACTCTTTTCTTTAGGTCTGATAGACCAAAGATTGGTCTAAGTGGACGTTAACCATCATCATCATCATCATCATCAATTTAATATCAATAATTTTTTAAAAATAATTTAATATCATTATTATTTTAAAACTTTAAATTATATGTTCTCTAATTTAAAAAATAAAAAATTATAAATAAATAAAATAAATAGATAATAATAATAACAATTTAATATTACTAAATAGGTAATTTTCAAATTAAATCATAAGGATAATACTAATAATAAAAATCATATTAATCAAAATTAAAATAATAAAATAAAAGGAACAAACAGGGAGAGAGGAATCACGAGCAAGAGAAGAAAGAACGACCAGAGGAAGCAAAAGGGGAAGGGGAAAAAAAAAACTAAGAGTGAAGAGCAGGAATCCAGCATCTGCTAACACTCCACCCATCATCCCTGTTAAGGTTAACCGGCCTCTTTTCGATTTCCAAGGCTTCCCTCAACTTTCGGTGGTGGAAATGGTCAATCCTTGCAATAACCTCAGTATCTTCAATACAAATATGATGATTTGTTTTTTCAGCATGTTATGCTAAGGCGGAGGACTGAGATCTACCATGTCTAAGGTCAGCAACATGTTCATGAGTTCTTTGATTAATTGATCGTCTAGTTTCACCTATGTAAGGTGCCCCATAGGAACACGGAATCAAGTAAACACTCTTACCATCAATTGGGCAAATCGGGTCTTTAATTGATCTAAGCGAACTTCGAATAATGCGGAGAGGCTTGAATGTTGAAGAGACATTATGTTTCTTCAAGATCCTAGCGATTTTATCAGTAGTATCTTGGATAAACGGAAGGTGAACTCCAGATGACCGATCACAAGGATATTTCTTAACCCTAGGACCTTTTTCAGCTTTTTGAAAAGCTCTAAGACATTGAGCCCTGCTATAACTGTTCTTACAGAAGACATTAAAGAGATGCAATTTTTCACCTTCAAAATGGTGAACATCGGAGATTCTAAAGGCTCTGGTGACTAAGGTACTGAGAACCCCAAGTTTCTAAGCCAGGAAATGATGAGAACTAGCATGTAAATACTGCTCAGTATGTGTCTTCTTTCTAAAGACCTGATGAGAGAAGGAACCATCATCATTTCTTGAAAGAAGGACATCAAGAAAGGGTAGGCTACCATCCACTTCGAATTCCATGGTAAACTTAATGAAGTCAGATTGATCATTAAGATGCTGGAAGAAAAGGTCCAGTTTCTCTTTGGAAAAGTTTGCTGATGACACCTGTGTAGTGTGGCCCCGTGGTAAAGAGAAACTAGACATTTTCTTCCAGCATCTTAATGATCAATTTGACTTCATTAAGTTTACCATGGAATTTGAAGTGGATGGTAGCCTACCCTTTCTTGATGTCCTTCTTTCGAGAAATGATGATGGTTCCTTCTCTCATCAAGTCTTTAGAAAGAAGACGCACACTGAGCACTATTTACATGCTAGTTCTCATCATTTCCCAGCTCACAAACTTGGGGTTCTCAATACCCTAGTCACCAGAGCCTTTAGAATCTCTGATGTTCACCATTTTGAAGGTGAAAAATCACATCTCTTTAATGTCTTCTGTAAGAACGGTTATAGCATGGCTCAATGTCTTAGAGCTTTTCAAAAAGCTGAAAAATTTCCTAGGGTTAAGAAAGATCCTTGTGATCGGTTATCTAGAGTTCACCTTCCGTTTATCCAAGGTACTACTGATAAAATCGCTAGGATCTTGAAGAAACATAATGTCTCTTCAACATTGAAGTCTCTCCGCACTATTCGAAGTTCACTTAGATCGGTTAAAGACCCAATTTTCCCGATGGATGGTAAGGGTCTTTACTTGATTCTGTGTTCCTGTGGGACACCTTACATAGGTGAAACTGGTCGATCAATTAATCAAAGAATTCATGACCATGTTGATGACCTTAGACATGGTAGATCTCAGTCCTTTGCCTTAGCAAAGCATGCTGAAAAAACAAATCATCGTATTTGTATTGAAGATACTGAGGTTATTGCAAGGATTGACCATTTCCACCACCGAAAGTTGAGAGAAGCCTTGGAAATCGAAAAGAGGTTGGTTAACCTTAACAGGGATGATGGGTGGAGTGTTAGTAGATGCTGGATTCCTGCTCTTCACTCTTAGTTTTTTTTTTTTTTTTTCCCTTCCCCTTTTGCTCCCTCTGGTCATTCTTTCTTCTCTTGCTCCTGATTCCTCTCTCCCGATCTATTCCTTTTATTTTATTATTTTAATTTTGATTAATATGATTTTTATTATTAGTATTATCTTTATGATTTAATTTGAAAATTACCTATTTAATAATATTTAATTAATTAATTAATTAATTAATTATTATTATTATTCTTATCTATTTATTTTATTTTATTTTCTATTTTATTTATTTATTTATTTAATTAGAGAACCTATAATTTAAAGTTTTAAAATAATAATAATATTAAATTATTGTTAAAAAATTATTGATATTAAATTATATAAAAGTATTAATATTAAATTATATTTAAATATAATTAAATTAAAATATTTTAGAATTAAAATTAAAAATTAATAAAATATGACAAAAATATTATTCAATTTCTTATTTTAATCAAACTAGCCATTTTTTCAATGGTTAGCTGGTGCTGTCTTTATCTATTTAAATAGGTTTCTTAATCGAATATCTCATCTTGTCCTGATAATGAACCAGACTCGATGGTTCCAAAAACATAGACAAAAATTTCATACATGTGATTTTCACCAAAAATTTCTTATACACAAATGTGGTTTGGTTAATTGGTAACATAGTGAGAACGAATTGGTAATACGGTGGGGCTACTATTGCACTGTCACGGGGTTAGGTTACCCTCGTATGGGGTTGGGCTGATCGATTGGTAATATTTTTTTTAGATCTAGGACAATCGGTAACTGGTGAGAGTTGCCTGAGCAAGGCCCGGGTTCAAATCCAACTGGCTGCCACTATAAACCTAGGCTAGGTGTAACAGCCTGCAAGCCGCACACACATTGGTAGAGAGTTGGGTTACTTTGTATGGGGTTGGGTTGGTTTATTGTGATACGGCGAGGTTAGTACTTGTACTTGTACTAGGTTTGTCTATTTCGATGGCTACAACTATAATCGATGGGAGATCTCACAAGGGTTTGAACCTATTTTAATTTCCAGCATTAAACTTCACAAATGCTTCATATCATCATAATAGCCAATAAAGTTAGGGTTAGGGTTTTGTGTGTAAAGGAATTTTAAATGTTATTATTAAAATGTTTTAATTCTATAATTAAAATATTGAAATAAAATTAAAATTAATTAAGAAATTTGTTGTATTTAAAATCAAATTTAAAAAAAAAAAAATATTTTAGCTTATTTAAAATTAAAAAGCATCTTAATGTCGATTCAATTGAAATATATATATAGATATATATATATATATATATATTAAAACATCAACAAACAATTTGAATCAAGGAAATTACATTTAATTATTTATATTAAATAGCTTTCTACCAAATGATACATAGTCAAGTTGTGGCTTGAGAAGTACTCAACCTCTTGTCATAGTCAAGTTGTGGCTTGAGAAGCACCCAACCTCGTGTCACTTGGGGATTGTACCCAATCTTAAGTTGACTAGATTATTTTAGCATGTCACCTCCCTCTAGCATGAGAGCAACAACTTGGTTTGATCTTGGGTGGTCTTGCTAACAAGGCTCATCCGCAACCAGTTATGCTAGTGGGACTCCACCATAATTCATATTTAAATTTAATTGTTAAAGATATAAAAATCTATGCATGTCATATAAATAAACAAACAAATAAATAAAACATGTCAAAAAAAAGTCAAGTGTGTAGGTCTGTAATTATATGTCTTATGAGGGTTTTAATAAAATAAAAAAAGAATAATTTCTATAGATAGAAATGTGAAATTTATATAAATATAATAAATAATATTCTTATACATCTATTCTAATTTTGAATCTATGTGTCAAGAGGAATCAAATCTCTCTAGGTGGGAAAAAAAAATTACATCTTGAAAGATTTGATCACTCTAAGCACTTGATAAATCTAATTAAAATGGATTTATGGTAGTTTTATAAATAATCATTCATGTATATGCAAGAGAAATTTGGATATTATTAAAATGTTTTAATTTTGTAATTAAATAGTTAAAATGTTGAAATATAATTTATAGGAATAATGAATATATATATTTCAAATTGTGGGAAAACCTATCATAACTCAGTTGTCAAATCGACAGTGGAGGCAATCATTATTCGTTGCAATCTGCTAATGTAGTTTGACTCATTATTGTTATTCAAGGGACACCACACCACCTACAATTACCATGATGGTGGTTTTGGTTTTGGGCCATTAACCTATTTACGTGTGTGGCAGCCTCAAATATGTTTCTCTCATGCATGTAATATAAATATTATATATATAGACATGAATTCCAGAGCTAGGGAGGTTACTTGCTAGGGGAAATGTTAAATTGTTTCTTACAACAAAAAATATGAGTTGGTACATAACAATTGATAGTTAGGGAAAAGGAAAATGTGAATTTTTCCATCAGTTGTTCTTTTACAACAATGGACAAGAAACATGGCCCTAGGGGTGCAACTTGTTGGCCAACGAATGTACTGCTAAGGCGTTTGTGCCATTTTGTAGGTCACAGGTTCAAACCTTGACTTACCCATGCGTCGTGCTTGGGGGCAGTGCAGTTGCACCTAGAGGTTATAGTGGCATTCATCGAGGATCGACCCTATGTCACGCGAGTACGAGAGCCAACACGTTACTAATTCTTCCAGTCATAAAAATAAATAAAACAATGGACAAGAAATATGGAAAACAAAATTAAAAGAAAAAATAAGAAGTTTCCAGCTGGTATATTGTGTTGGCCATTCACTACAACCAATTAAAGACAATTTTTAACAACCTGACAACAAACAAGCATGTGGCACTAGTTTCATTGGATGCCAAGATTTGTTGGGAGGGAAGTTGATTGAATGATTCCCAAGGAAAAGACAAATCGAATTTTGGTTGTATAGTGTCGGGGAAGGGAAGTATGGTTCAAACTGCTAGAGGACAGATAACAACAAGCAAGGAAAATTTGAAGTACCAAATGTAGGGAGAGTTTGATTTTGGCTGGGAATGACACAGAAAACATGGGAGGGACTAGAATTTCTAAAGAAAATACTAGGTTTTAATTATTGAATAGAGGGAGATAAATTTGAATTGTGCATAATATCATTCCATTGGAGAAGCAAAGTAAATTCAGAGAGGGTAGCATAGAATCAATTTATGGTTGGCAGGAAGTATGGAAGAAAACATTTCAAGGTGAGGAGGTATTTTCCTCTTGAATCCCTATGATCCTCAGAAATCCCTGAGGGTTGGGATGAAGGAAATACTCTCGGGAAAAATCATGTAAGGTTTCTGAAGGCTCACTTGTTGTATTCCTTATTTTGTTTTGCTTCTAGAATCCCTAAATTTGAGTAAAACCATTGTATCTCTATGCACTAGTTAATTGCAACTCAGTGAGAGGGAGGAGGTGGTAAAATATTTGAGTTCCTAGTTCAACTAGTAGTTGTGTCTAAATCCCTGAGAAAAGGACTCCTCAATCTCTGAAATCTGGATAAATCCCTGAGAAAAGGACTCCACAGTCTTTGAAATCTGGCTCAGGGGTGATAACTGCAAGTGAGTACTAGCTACAACTATATATGGTTGGGTTGAGAGTCCTAGTCCCAGAAATTAGTTTCCCGGTAATTGTCAAGAAAATTGTTCTTTAAGTTTTCAATGATAATGAGGATATACTTGCATTTATGATGTGATTTACTTTACCATTGCATAAATCTTGGTTTAGTTTCAATGCTCATATACTCTAAATGGTATGTTGTTAAAACTACTAGAACGATGCCTAACCCAAGTGATGGGTCATAAACAAAAATCTGGTCTTATCTATGATATTTAGTTTTAAGGTTAATTCAAAATAATGTATGTGTGTGTCGTTTACTCTTTAACAATAAATGGTATAGAGATTAGAACATAACCAAAATGGCATACTCCTTGGTTGTTGTGAGCTCTCATCAATACTAATCATGTGTTTATGTTGAAATGATGATAAATTACTCCTCTCTAAGTATATCGGTTTGTTTACCTCATACAAGAGTTGCTCCAAGTCTACCAGTAAAAAAGGCCCACATTTCCAATCTTGTACTTTTATTTCTTGTTGTTTGAGTCAGGACAATATCTTGCTTCCCAGTGTAATAATGAGGTTGTCTCGAAAGCCTTGATGACCTGGTTTTATGTCCCAAACCTGAGATGTGCACTCATTGTGTTGAATAGAGACAAAATATAGTCCATGATTCCCAGATAAAATTGTTGTTATCCAGTGTGTATGAATATATATATATATATATATATATATATATATATATATATATATATATATATATATATATATATATAAACCATCGAAAGGAAACACGATGTCAGACCCAAATTTACAATATTGATAATATGAAATGAGTACCGAGATATATATGTGTGTATGTGTGTGTGTGTGTGTGTGGATTATGGTGAATATGCAAAAGTATAGGAGGACTTGGGTTTCTTTTATTAGTCTTTATCGTCTACGACATGGGACTATTAGTAATCAAAATTACTCGTTGATATTAATCTGTTCTCAAATTAACCTATGTTTTAACTCACTTTTTCATAAAACATTATTAGTTGACCAATCACATGGATGGAATGATTTTGGTGACCAGTTTATTTTTCATCTTATTTGGCCTCTTCCCAAGGCAGAGAGACAGAGAGAGGCTATGTTGTTTATATGGTTTATTGGTTGAAAGGATTTACATGATTGGTATTTTTTGAACCAAAACTAATGTTGGCATTAGTTTAATAGCATCGAATGTTTGGTTTGGTTTGGTAATATATATCCCTTGTCATATTCGCCATAGACCATGCCACATGGCCATCTACATGTAATTTCCATCTACTACTTGCGTGTAGTACCCATCTATTACTTGTGATTGGTTCGGTGAGCTATTTTTAGGTAGGTGGTTTCAAGCATGGCCTTCCTCTGCTCCTTGCAATTACTTGCATCAATATTGCTTACTTGCAAGGACGCAATAGCTTTTGCTTCCTGCAATAGCTTTCATCAGTATCGCTTACTTGCAATTTATGTTTTGAATAGTTTGTTCCCTTCTCTCGGTTCATCTGCACCCTGCAATAGCTCCAAAGTAGACGTTTTAATTCTTCTTCATATTGAAAAGTGTAACTAGGATCAGTCTTCATATTGACT
This sequence comes from Pinus albicaulis, assembly GCA_034641835.2. Lineage (NCBI taxonomy): Eukaryota > Viridiplantae > Streptophyta > Pinopsida > Pinales > Pinaceae > Pinus > Pinus albicaulis. The sequence goes on along the minus strand of CM076574.1, from coordinate 253,606,087 downwards.
ATGTAATTATGTATTTCTGTAAAGAATAAGAGAAAGAAAATAAAATGTATTTTTGTTGTACTTGCTTCATGGGTTTCATGAGCAACATTTTATTATAGGTCAATAGACTTCTTCTTGATGTCTATTAGGATTTTTCTTTTAGTTATAAATGTAATTAAGAGTCATGTACATGAAGAGTCTAGTCAACAAAATATGCTCCAAGATCTTGTCATGACACCATGAATAAAGGGCTCCTGAATGATGCTCAAAGTTACCCTCATTAATGCTAGATTAGATGCTCTCCATGTCATCCTATATACAGTGGTGAATTTTGCCTTCAAGATTGTTGTAGGGTCGGCCTAAAAGAAAGAACTATGCACTATATATATCAAAGGACCTGTGGCTTATTTGACCATCAAGTAATGCAAATTTCTCTGAGGAAAAACTAAGTTTATATGCAGATTTGAGATCAGGAGGAAGTGCGGGTATAATACAGAGATAGATGTGCATTGATAAGAAGAAAGTTGCAGTCAAGTCTGAGTAAATTGTGGACATCTCTATGATATTGTACAATGTAATAAATTTTGGGATAAAATGCGAGTTACAAGTAGTATTTCAAGTTAAGAGTGTGGATTTGTGGTGTGGATTAGTGTGCAGTCAATCTAAGAAGCATTCAGATGTCATGTAATACGAAGGGCTAAGTTTGATGATCATGATATTATATGAAGTCTAAGGGTTATTGTAGAGTGAGAAAAGAGGAAGGTAAATCTGTGATTTAACTTCCTAATCACAGTCTATAAGAGATAATAATATATATTTAGATTGAAGGATATGTGAAGTAAAATATAAGATCTCGAATGATCTTGTCCCCAATAAATGAATAAATAAGAAGAAGTGTTTGAAGATAAACTTAGAGACTGAGTTCTATAGTGTTGGTGTAGGACAGTTCAGGTTGGTGCAGAAAAGAAGGATCAGTGTTGGAGGTTGACAAAGGAGAAGTGACAAGGTCTTGGAGGCATACATAGGTTAAGGGTCTGATTTTTGGTCATGGTACTTGTCATTTGAAAGTCTATAAGAATAATTTATCTTGGGTTTTCCTCTCTAAGAGGGAGAGGTTTTGCCCTGGCTCGAAGAGACTAAATTTGTGTCTTTTGTATTTTGGTAATTGACTTGATGAAATATTAAATAAGTTAAGAAGAGAAGACATAAGTAAATCAAGTAAGCTCACAAGTAATTATCAAGAAGAGAATTTGAATTAATCTTCGGCCCTCTAAATTCTCAACATGGAATCAGAGCTAAGGTGTTGAACACAAGGGCTACTTGACAAGAAGACACTCCAGGAATCAAAGATCAAAGTTTGGGTTGAAAAGTCAAATCAATTTTCAAGGAAGACTCTCAAGATATATCAAGAAAGATATTCAATCTCTTTCAAAGGATCAACTCATCAGGAAAATAATCTTGGCCATCAAAGATTTATATTCAAAACTTTGTTGGAAGAAACATCATCTTTTAAAGATATCCTTTATCATCAAGGATCCAAGAACACCTGCATTGGAGATTTCAATCTTAGAAGAAGCTCCTGACTTCATCTCCATCATCATTAAGGAAGATGCAACTCACTCTACTCAAGTAATTATCTATGACCTTACTTAAATCTGTCAAGATGACTTATTGTAAAGAGAGCAACAAATTGGTTGGGTCATCAAACTTTAGTGCATGGAAGAAGAGGACAGATTTGAATTTAATTAAAGATGAAGTTATGGATTACATTGGAGGTTCTACAGTTCAACCCTCAAAAGGAGATGCTTCATCTCATGCCAAGTACATGAAAGGAGAAATTAGATCCCAGAGGATTCTCATAGAATCCAGTAAGGACTCACTCATTCCCTATGTATCAAAAATGAAGTCTACAAAAGAAATATATGAGAAATTGATGGAGCTATTCTCTGGAAGTACTGCGGGAGAATAAATCTCTCTGAGACAAGAACTATACAAAATGAAATTTTGAAGAGAATAAGGAATCACTTCATACTTTATGAGGATTTCTGAAATAAGAGACCAACTACAGGAACTGGGAGAAGTAATGTCTGACACTGAGATGACTACAGTGGTGATGAATGCTCTACCAAAAGAATGGGGAAACTTCACTTCAAGTTTATACGGGAAGAAATAAGCAACACCATTCCATGATTTATGGTCTCTATGTAAAATAGAGGAAACAAGATTGAAAGCCAAAGCTGATACAAGATCAAGTAAAGGGAATCAAGCATTTGCATCCATATACAGGAAGAAAGGAAGATTCGGAAAATTTGGTCCTCAGAATAAAATAAGAAATATGGTAAAAATACGATGCTTTGGATGTAATGAACTTGGGCATTATAAAAGAGATTTTCCTAAATCTGGAAAGGAAAAGAGGAAAAAGGAAGAATCCCATGTCACAGATATAAGGGAAGAACCTGATATAAAGAAATCTAATAAAGAAGAAGCAAGAGATCTCTATTATTATTGAGATCATATTCCTCTTTAAGTGATTTCTGTTGGTTGTAAAATAGTATGACGAGAAGCAATGTATATTAATAGCATCATGATAGAAGCATGGTTGGAGCTCTTGGTGAAACAGCTTCGGGAAAACCTCACTGATATACAAAATCGATGGAAGGAAGTCATCAAGATCAAGGGTCATCATGGAAACGGGTGTTGACATTTTCTAATGGAGTTCTATATCGATTCACTGATTAGAAACAAAGAATAAAGGTTTCATCGAGAATCCTATGCTACAAAATTCTAGGATTGTGATGTGATGACATATTGATGAAGCAGGTCAATGGAATGAAGTTCTCCATTCTAGTAAAATTACTACAGGATGACTCAAAGGAAAAAGGTATGAGGTATATATATACTTATATGCTGACACTGGATGTTGTGAAGTCATGTCATATGGTTGCAGGTAATGGACTTCTATATTTAGAAGTGTGATATATGGAGAAGGATCTCTCATGGTGCACTGACAGATGAAATCAACGTAATATATCCTCATATGGAATATGAGGTGATTGTATATGAACAAGGAATTAGAAATTGGAAGTTCCTGGGAATGAAGATGTGCAGAAAGGAAGAGATCATGAAGTGAAACCATTTCAAGAGGAAGTTATCATCCAAAAGCTAAGAATATGTGGCTAGAATATCTCCTAGGAGGATATATAGACTCTGATAGAAGTCTGGTAATGAAGAAGACCCTTGACAAAGCATATCATTAGGAGATGTGTCAATCTAAATATAGGATGTCGATGCCTACAAGAAGATGTCATGGTGAAAGATCATCACTAAGGTAATTTTTGATTTAAAAGTTCATATGTATATGTTTATATGGATGGATTTATGCAAGGTTGCCAATCATGTGAAAGGATGTAAGATCCTTGGAGATGGTTTGAAAGAAAGCAACATCACATAAAAGGTGGATTAGATAAGGAAGTCAGATGAATCACTTTCTGATAGCTGACATGAATCATGGATGAAAGTGATGGATGATATGTGCCCTATGAAGCCAAAGGTTGAAGATTCCTCCATATCGAAATCCATGACATCGAGGAGAGGAATTCTTCATGAGAAGTTGGAGTCTCACCATTGCTGCTACGAGTCCCGGATTGAGAGGGAGCCCGGTGATAAGTTTCTTGCTTGGAAGAAACTTGGAGTATGTCCTTCCTATGTTAAGAGGGAGTGACATATATGATTCTCTAATACATGTGTTATGCACTAGACCAGGACTAACAGTCATAAGTCTCAGTGTAGGCCAAGTGGAGAGAATGGATAGAAACATCATTCTGGTCTTCACTTGGGAAGACAGAATGGAGGATTGGGTAATCATCGGGCATTCGATACACTTTGAGAATGTGATAGGGCATTCAAGATAAGAGTAGTTGGGGACCGATATTCTTTGAGGGCTAGCTACCCAAGAAAAGAATATTCCAAGAAGGTCATACTTTGGGAACAACTTGGTGGAGTATGTACCTTCGAGAGACAATGACTATGGTGTCTATAAGTCATGTGTCTCTCCAACATTGTATCCCATTGTCTCATTGAGAGATGGGGATGTTAGTCAAGGTCTTGCACTAGGACAATGCCGGTTAATAAGATGCTATACATATGTGATTACTAATTCGATTCTTCTTATGATATTCTTCAGTTTGAAAGTGACCATGTACCTATATGAATACCTCCCTAGTTAATAGGGAGTGTTGAAAAGTATAACTAGGATCGGTCATCATATTGACTATGTAATTATGTATTTATGTAAAGAAGAAGACAAAGATAATAAAATTTATTTTTGTTGTACTTGCTTCATGGGTTTCATGAACAAGATTTTATTATAGGTCAATAGACTTCTTCTTGATGTCTATTAGGATTTGTCTTCTAGTTATAAATGAAAATAAGAGTCAAATACATAAAGAGTCTAGTCAACAAAATATGCTCCAAGATGTTGTCATGATATCGTGAAGAAATGGCTCTTGAATGATGCTCAAATATACCCTCATTAACGCTGGATTAGATGCTCTCCATGTTGGCCTATATATAGTGGTGAAGTCGGCCTACAAGATTGTTGTAGGGTCGGCCTAAAAGACGAAACTGTGCACTATCTATATCAAAGGATCTGCGGCTTATTTGACCATCAAGTAATGCATATTTCTCTTAGGAAAAACAGAGTTTGTATGTGGACTTGAGATCAGGAAGAAGTGCAGGTATAATACAGAGATAGATGCATATTGATAAGAAGAAATATGCGGTCAAGTCTGAGTAAATTGCGAACATATCTGTGATATTGTACAATGTAATAAAGTATGGGATAAAATGTGAGTTATAGGCAGTATTTCAAGTTAAGAGTGTAGACTTGTGGTGTGGATTAGTGTGCAGTCAATCTGAGAAGGATTCGGTTGTCCTGTAATACAAAGGGCTAAGTTTGATGTTCATGATGTTATATGAAGTCTAAGGGTTATTGCAGCATGATAAAAGAGGAAGGTAAATATGTGATTTACCTTCCTAATCACAGTCTATAAGAGATAATAATATATCTTCAGATTCAAGGATATGTGAAGTAAAAGATAATATCTTGAATGATCTTGTCACCAATAATTGAATAAACAAGAAGTGTTTGAAGATAAACTTAGAGACCGAGTTCTCTAGTGTTGGTGTAGGACAGTGCACGTTGGTGCATAAAAGAAGGATTAGCATTGGAGGTCGACAAAGGAGCAGTGACAATGTATTGGAGGCATACATAGGTCAAGGGTCTGAGTTTTGGTCATGGTACTTGTCATCTGAAAGGCTATAAGAATAATTTATCACAGGTTTTCCTCTCCAAGAGGGAGTGGTTTTTCCCTAGCTCAAAGAGCCTAAATTTGTGTCTTTTTTATTTTGGTAATTGACTTGATGAAAGATTAAATAAGTTAAGAAGAGAAGACATAAGTAAATCAAGTAAGCTCACAAGTAATTATCAAGAAGAGAATTTGAATTAATCTTCAGCCCTCCAAATTCTCAACACTTCAGGGATACCAAAAGTAAATGAATGGGAATTATGTCAACTCCATTGGTTTACTGCAAATTGTGGGAACCCTTTTGAAGTGCATCCACTCTAGAAGGAATCAGACCAAAAACAAAAACAAAAAAAATAAATTGATAAGCAAAGATTCTGACCTTATCACACAATTCAACATATTCTAATATTTTTTTAACAGTGGATTTTTTCCCCTCCAAATGTACAACACAAGGAAGATTCAGAATTTTACAAAACTCATAGTTTTTTTTTCATTAGATAACCATTGGAATAACAAGTCCTTACATCTGAACTACAATCCATTGTTCCATAATTAAAAAAACCCTATTTTGAATATCATGTGGGGATACATTGTGAAAACTCACCATAAACTATTATACCCTTTGATTGCTAGATGAACTTTGCCCTTGCATATTTATTTCTATTTGCATCATCTTCATTTGAGTTATTATAATCAAAGTCTAGGCGTGAAGGAAAACATTGACTACCATTAGTTTTCATTGACCTGCCTGTAGCTTGCTTAAAATCACAACCCGTTAGTGATGTGAGAACTAAGACATGTCGCCAAGTGAGAACGCTACACCTAAAGGCAATATATAATAAAAGAGTTTTAGGAAAATTGGAGCTGTTGTTGAATGATATTTGACAATCATAAATCCCATTAATCAATGTACGATGTGGGTAGTGTATACTTCGATATATATATATAATCCGATTGAGTCATCACATTTTTTTTTGTAAATTTCTTTGATATATTTCTATTAATATCAAAAGATGTTACAATGAAAGCCTTTAATACATCCAAAAGGTGAGCTGGGAGATCATAACTTCCACCAGGGATAACCAAAGACAAAACTGAAACTAACAGTAGAAAAATTTAGCAAGATGTGAATACCCTACTCGAATAGAGGAAAAATGGAAACTACAACAGAGACAATTGCAAACCTCTAGTTTCCCTAAGGCTATAAGCCATGAAAAATGCCAATAACTAAGTGAAATAATACATATCAATATCCCAATCACAATACTAACAAAACATCATAAGATTTCTTACAAAAAAAAATTCTAACCTGCAGTAAATAATAATGTGGTGTGTATGGTGGACTTATTAGTCCAAAATGATAAATGGTGAAAGAGGAGAAGAGTTTGCATGAGGATAGGTTTGAACTTGAGCGTTGATGACTGCAAGCACCTCTTGTTTCTCATTGGAGTTAGTCTCTGAATCAGAGACCAAAAAATGCTCCACTCGAGTCAATCCGACCTCAATATCATCCAAGTTATACCCAATGTCCGTCAAGATTCTCTTGATCTCCTCCTGACCTGCAAACAATTTGTAGTTGTCTACCTGCTTATCCCGAATTACCATGCTTAGTAAAGTTTCTAACTGATGATGCAAATTAATAGAATGGAGGAAGTTGAGTATTCTCTAACGAAACTTCCTTGGATCAGGAACCACTTGATGATATTGTCTCCAATCTGTAAATCAAAAAACTATTCATGACCACCGAACTCCTTAGTCTCCAAGTGGAGAAGTTCCTTTTTGAGCTCTAGAGGAGAAGGCTTGAAAAAATTAGCCATTGAGTCCCATCTGAACAAGTTCCGACGTCGCGAATAGGATGAACCAGGTGCGCCACCTTTGCAACTAGGAAGTCCTTGTCGAGGAGCCAGATAGGTATATGATGTGCAAATACAACAAGAAAATATGACTTTAGAAAATTGAACGATCGAGAAGGATAGAGCAACAATGGAGTAAGACTGCAATACCATACGAATCACAAACCCTGTAATAGAACAAAGGAGAAATTTATGTGGGTGGAAGAAGAAAATTAGGAGCCCACAACACTCATAAACGGATACATGCCCAAAATTCCAGAAACCCCAAACTCTGAGTGAACCAAGAATTGAATGAATTAGGAATGTTTGAAATACTGAAGTTATATTGAGGCCATATCCATTGCCAAAACCAAATAGTGAAGGTACCAGGGTACCACACTCTACAAACCAATACTGGGTAGCTGAATGAAGTCCTGACAGGGCCATATTTTTGAGGTGCCGCATAGGGTAATACTGTCACCAATTTGAAAGACAAACCTGACCCCAAGTTGTCTAAAAAGAGCATAAAGAACATTGACACCTATGGAGAAGAAACAAACGACCCAGAGGAAAGCTGACTATCTTGTAGTTAATGAAAATATTACCAAGTGAAAACCAAACCTTTGAGAGACCAAAATGCAACTATACAATGATCGTCTTAGGAGAGTACAATGAAAACAAACTACCATTTAGTCTAGCATAAACCTCCCTTGTCCACCATGGATGAATTAACGATTGTGGATTTAGACCAACAATAACTAAAACACAGTCTTTTCGCCACTCTGAGCCCAAGACCATGCATATAAAACATGGCATGGACATGACAGGTCAGGCTTGTTGAGTGAGGTGAGTGGTAGGAGCACTCAACAATGTGAGCCAAGTCTACAATCCAAACCAATACTTCACCATCCCAATGCACTTCAACATGATAAGCTCATAAATGGAATTTTTCATTTTTTCACAGAATGTTATGTCTGCGACGAATCCACCATGATAGGGGCGATCCATCTCATAATAGAAATAATGCATTTCGTTGCCAAAACCTATGTCGTATACATAACCACATCCTCCCACCTGCTCACATTTAAGTCGATCGGACTTGGGTAGGTGTAGCAAGGTTTGGAAACTATGAGATTGCCACACAAGGGGCATGTAGAGCCAGGTGTAGAGCAAGCCTCTAACACTGAGGGTTGCCACCCTATAAACCAAACAAAATACCTGCATGGAAATTATAACTTTTGCCAGAAAAATAACATCGAAAAGGTTCTCATTTCTATTATGCCTCCTGTCGAGAACCTATGTCTATGAAAGCACCCCCATCGGGTTAATATACGAGTCCAAATTGGACGAAATAAACATAACAAAGCCATCCATAGAGATTTGTAAGGAATCAAAAGGAGGATTAACAAAAAAGAAGAAAAAAATTACCCATTTTTCTAACCGTGCAAGGGAAATTGGATTAACAAGTGGACATTTCATTGAGATAAGTGGGGTGCTTATAATGTCCTGGGAAGAAAAGCTCTTGGCCAAGTAGAAGCGGTTTTGAAGCATACTCCAAGCCTGTTTTGTATTTTGTTTCCTCTTAAGAGGTTATGAGTTCAAATCTAGAGGAAAGTAGAGTATGTATGCCTTTATAGACTTTAGCAATCAAATCGTTGAGTGGAGGTGAGTCCCTTATCTTACAAAAAAGTCTCATACACCAATTTGGTGTCTAATTGACCATAATCTTATATATATTTTAAATTATTTTTCATTTATTAAAATATCATTAAAAAATAAATTTAATATTTTGTAAAAAATTGAAAATATGTTATTTCCCTTTTTAAAATAAAGTATAAAATACTATTAATAAAAAAAAAACAATTTCCATAACACCCATTAAAAAAATATTTATTTTCATACATTATAAAAACTAAATTTAATATTCATTTTGTAAAATAATTCAAACTTTTTAATAAAAAAAGTAAATGAATACCTAGAATGAGACATGCACAACTTGCCATTTCCACAAGCAATAGTAAAATGTGACATATTAACTAATCAATGTAGCTTTGGCCGAGTCTTCACATTGTTTTTTAAGCTTTGGTTATCAAGTGGAAAATAGAAAATGGTTGATGTGATACAATAACATGGATTAAACTTTGGTTATCAAATGGAAAATAGAACAGAGTCTACAAACTCTAATCCCCATGAGTCTTAACCTGGGTTAAAGCTTTGGTTATCAAATGCAGAAAAGGAAAATCCCACTTTCCTATTAACTCCATAGCAAAGTTATGATTAGAGATTGAATCATAAATTTTATGAAGATATGTATGTGGAAAAACAGGTTGAGGGTAATAAATGACTAGTGTTATAGTCTTGGCCTACCATTGTTTTTTTAAGTTTTATTATTTATAAACAGTTGGACTTGGTTGTAATTTATTTGTTTTATATTTTGGAAGGTTTCTTTATATATATTTTTATTTATTTTTTGCAGAGTTTAATAGATATTTTTTGAAATCATAAATTTGAGTTAAATTTTTCATAATTTGCGTGTTTTTTTTATAATTTTTTTAAAACATGTTGAATCCATATACTTAATTAAAAACTCATTTTAAACAATAAAAATTAAGATTTGACAATTTTTTATTATTATTAAATTTTACCAAAAAAACTTCAAAAAATCACATATTCATATTTAACAACACCCTAATAAATATTCTAAAAAATTATTTAAAAAATTGTAAAAATATATATCTATATATATTTATTTTGATTATAAATTTCAACAATATTTCAAAATTTTATACAATATTCCTATCCATGATATTTAAAAATATACCTTATAGCCAAAATTTACAATAAAATTAAATTCAACTTTTATAAAATAAAATAATTATATCCCATTAAAGATTCATGCAATGGATTTTCCATGACACCTACACCTACTTTCCACCACCTCTAACATTCATTTGCCCATAATGCACGTGTTGCAAATAGTGTTTACATAAAAACGTTGGACCAACGCGGCGTTTTTTTTTGTTGGCACGTTGTTTTAACGGTGTAATGTTTTTACGTGTGAAATCCCATCGACTTTAATTAAAAAATGTTTTTTTATAGAGTCAAAAATTTAATGCGAGATGCCCATTTGACGGATTTATGGCGGCTTCAAAGTGCAATGTCTGTCATATTAAAAATCCAGATAAAATTTCCAATTATGACATATTATTTAGTTATTCGATGTTTGAGTCAATATAAAGCAGCAACCAGTATTTTATATGAATATTCCATGGACAAACTTGAATGATTAGGTAATGACAACGCTCGACCACCTATATTTACGTTAATATTAAAGGTAATAGTGAGAAGAAAAAAATGAGCCTAATACATTTGAATTTGAATTGAGCGGAGAAAGAGTCATCGCATTAACTTTAATTGTATATTAAAAACTAACTTTTAAATTAATATAATGTTGTTTTAACGAAAACGTATATTTCTAAATATAGTTAAAGATAGGAAAAATATATTTTTAAAGACCTAGTCTAGTGGATAGATGAAATAGTTATATATATATATATTTATATTTAGAAATCTAGTTATTTAATTTCAAACAAGATTATGATTTTGGGTTATTTAAAATATAATTTTAAATACATAAATGGATTTACATCTTGAAAAAATTTTGGGTACTAGAATTCTAAAGATTTTTTTTGTGAATTTGGCAGGACTATATTTTCATCACATCTTCATCATGTACCATATATCACCTCGATAGGAATGGGGAATTGAACTTGTGACTTCACATCAAGGAGTGCCTTAACCAAAAATAAATAAAATCTTGACTTCAAATCAAGGAATGTCTTAACCAAAAAACAAAATCTTGAATATTAAACAACTTAAATTCGAGTTTGTAAAAAGTTCTACCAGGTTTTAGTTAAAATTAACCATAAAAAATGCTCTAAAAATGTTATTTTGTCTATAAATTAGACTACGCTTATTCCTAAATATATTAATGACATTATTTCCTAATCTAAATGGATTACAATTTTAAGCAATTAAACTAAGTTTAAATGGTGATGGGGCGAGCATGAGTGGATTACAATTTTAAGCAATTAAATTAAGTTTAAAAGGTGATGGGGGATGATGAGTGGTTTGTAAGTATATAATTGGTTATTTAATTTTTATATATTTATTTTTTAATAATTAATATTGGTGTGGATTAGAAATAATTATAATAATTATAAATTTTTTTTATCGATTTTTTAAAGAAGCAATTTGAATAAGGATTTTATATAATTTAATAATAATTTAAATTGAATAATATAATATAATAATAATTATTACTATTATTAAATCGATTTCTTTGCTTGGCTTCTTTGCCATGGTAAAATTCTTACGTTCGACATTCTGCAAAGGAAAGGATTCCATGGCCCTTCCAGATGTTCTTTGTGTAAAGAAAACGCAGAGAGCGCTGTCCACTTAATGCTAGACTGCAGCTTCTCTAAGCAGATTTGGTTCTCCCTCATTCACAACCTGGATCCCAACATTTCGCTTCCTCGTTCCACTGCTGATCTTTTCTCTGGCTGGGCGTATAAGTATCCTGGTCCTCCTCCAAAAAACCGGATCATCAAATTTGCTTGGGCTGTCCTCCCAAAGATTATCTGCTGGCAGATCTGGCTTGAAAGAAACAGAAGAATTTTCAGAAATGCCGAACAGAACCAAAAGTTTTTAGAAATCAAGATTAAATGTCAACTGAAAGAGTGCTTGACTGATTTAAAAGACGACTCCAATCTCAGCCAACAGGACATTTCCTGGGGGGCATCCCTTGATTTGCAATTCCAAACAGCAGAGAGTAACGCTCCTCCTCCTAAAGCCTGGCAATTAAGAAAAGCTGAAACTGAATTTCAAGAGTGGATTTCATCTCAATCAAGACACTCTCTCTTCTTTGATGGGGCAGCAAAGGGCAATCCAGGCAAAGCTGGTGCGGGAGGCATTGTGGTAAATCCATTTGGGGAAAAAATTCAAACTTATGCTTGGGGACTTGGCCATTCATCCAGCATCCAAGCGGAAGCTTTAGCTCTCTTTCAAGGGCTTAAGCTCCTCAAGGATTTAAATATAAGGGAAGCTAATATTATTGGAGATTCACAAATCATCATAAATGCCATGATCTCAAACTCTCCAGCTTCGGATCTTAAATTTGCAAGACTGATTGCCAGAATCAAGGGACTGGAAAACTTCTTTCTACAGCTGAACTACTATCATGTGCTTAGAAACAATAATAAAGAGGCGGACAGGGAGGCCAACAAAGCAGCCCTCCTTCCTGTTGGGGTCAAATTAAAAGGCGAAGAAGAAACATGGGAACCTATCCCATAAGCTGATTGTTTTCATGTATTACTGCTTTCTCCTAAATCAATTTGTTTGCATTTTCAAGTTAGGGAAAATATCTGAAATTGAATATATAGTTATCTCTGCAAGCAGAAATTTCTCAAAGGGTAGCTGCATTCCAAATTCCAGCAATGAGGGGCAACATAATATAGACACCCTCAATGTAATCAAATTTCTGGCATTCCAGCCAAGTTGAATATAATTATCCCATAACCGTTACTGTAAAAAAAAAAAAAATTATTACTATTATTATTATGTTAATATTTTTTCATTAAAAATTAGGTTACATGGTTGATAATACTTTTACAAAATTATACTAGTTTTATTGAGATTTGTTGGTTGGTATGTGATATATCAAAGTTTTTACATGAAACAAAATTCACTGCACTACGAAAACATCAAATATTCAAATGTTTAGAAAAACAACATAAACAAGCCAAAACAGATAGTCATTCTAAGAATATGATGGTGTCGCAGGAGTTGGCTCTTTTGGTGTGATGTTTAGGGGTATTGGAAGCTTGAATTCACATTGTATGTGATTTTCCATATGGGTCATACAAGCTTATAGTCTATCAAGGTTATCCTGCATTCTCCATTAGTTCCTTTAGAGGTCATTGTGGAAGGAGATTATTTCATTTATGTCGTCATTCTTTTCCTTTAGAACTTGCGCTAGCAAAGTCTTCTAACTGCTAGTGAAGAGTAACATCACGCATATTAGTTTCTCCTTCCCTTGGCATGCCCAGGGTTAAAGAGCTAGTGAGAAACTTCATTTGTAGGTTCAAAATTCAAAAAGGCTTGTTTGTCCCTACATACATTTCTTTTTAGCCTTTGTATTTCAACTTGAGTGTATGGTGAGTGGTATGCAACAACCACCTCTTGGATATGAGCCTCAATGGGAGACTGATTTGTTTGACTGTGCTCCACAATGCCTCGTTGACTGTAACCATGTTGGCATGGCATAATGACCCGAGCTATCAACAAAACCCTACAGAGCCTAATAAGGCAAATCATACAATTCCTTTGATGCCAAACCCAAGTAAATTCCTTTGATGCACTTAGAGTATTCAAAGAGCTAAAGAGAGCTCGACTTGCCACCTTCTCCCAAACCATAAGACTATTATAACCCACCCTTCACATGCAATTGTATGGAAAGGAGCCAAAGAGAGGCAAGAGCACCAATACCATAGGCTCAAGAAAAAGTAAACGGGTGGGATTTCCAAATGATTTCCCCCCAAGAGGATAAGACAATTTCCAACATAACAGAGCCTTTGAGAACAAACCGACTAGAATAAACATACTCCCTACCAGGAGTTGAAGAATATGACCCAAAATGAACTAGAAACTTTCTTGACCTATAAAGCAAGGCAAATGGAGCGTCCCATGTATACTACTTACATAATGTAATAGCCTGCTAAGCATAAGAGGAATCACAAGTGAAGGTATTGGAACTTCGTACTCCATTATATCAGATGACAAGCCTCCACACGTATTATGCATAGGGAGGGGAGGGGTGCAGGCCATGCCATCCTGTCCTTAATGATCTCGGGAGTCCATGGGGTGGCAAGACCCCACACCTCCCTCGCCCACCCCAGAGCTCCATCATTGCTTGCTCCTCCACCCCATGTGAGTAATTTTGAAATTAAATTATTATTATTATATTATTATAAATTAATTATTTAATTTATAAATATTTATAAATAATATTAAAATTAAATTAAAAAATAACATTGCTATTGTTAAATTTTCTATATTTTATTTTTTTATGAATATGCTCTTGGTTAATTTTGTCTAAATTTGACAAAGATTTATTGGAATTACAAATTTGAATTATATAATAAGTATAATCTTAATGTCCCAAAAGTTTTAAAAATGTTGGATCCATTTATATAATAAATCATTTAATTTAAATAATAGAAAAATATAATTTCACCTATAATTATACTACTAAATTTTGGTGAAAAAAACAAAATATTTAAATTTCCATTTGTGGATTCCATTGGGCTTGAGCTACATTCTTAATATGATTGGATTTTCAATGTCTGTTTTTAACTTTCATGAAGTTTCCAACTTAGATCATGGTGCAAAATTTGACAATATAATTATAATGCTAGATCTTAGACTTTTGTGATTCATATTGATAATGAGATTGTCTTTTGGATCATATTATTAAGATTTGGTGAACGTTTAGAACCATCTAGATGAACCACATTAAATGGTTCCAAGACTAAATCTTAATAATATAATTAATCCAAAAAAATTCTCATTATTAATATAATTATACATTTTTTTTACATATTTAAAATGTCTTTGATTTTTTTTTTTAAAATTCTAGAAATGGATAATTAAACTAGATTAATATTCAAGGTAAACTCCAAAGTCATACATATAATTCATGGGTTAAATAAAAATATATTTACACAATAATTCATAACACCATCCTCAAAATTACACATTACAATATTATTACATTTAAATGAACATGTTATATTTATAATTTTCAAAAAAAAAATTAACATAAAAATCTTAAATTTTAAAGATCGATAAATTTGTGTTTCATTTCATTGAATCTAAAGTCAAACTGAAATTACATTAAAATCAATAATTAGTCAGTAATAGCTGATTGTTAAAATGATAACGCTATGAATAAATTTGGTGGCATGCTTCTGGAAGTTATATTTATAGAGTTGGTTTTTGGTTCTAGAAACGATGTTGATATATACCGTCATTATTCCAATATTTAAGCAAAAGTTTTCAGGAGTGTAAGATATTACTATTTTTTTTCCGGGTTTTCTAGAAATAATAAATGAGGAAAAAATTGCTTTTGAAAAATTTAAACGGAACTGCACTTATCCTGTACAGTGAAATCGACACGTGGCAGGTAGCAGGGTGTCGACATTCTATTTTAACGCGACCGCGGGAGGCGGTCGCAATTGTGGTGGTGTTAAAACAGTGGAAGTGGAAATGTGGCATGCCAACACAGACTAATGCGGAGCAGTCAAACCCATCCAGAGATGAAGACTTGGAAGACGTCAAATTGTTTAATGATAAGCCAACGCGTTGCTTCGTATGGCAGCCTGTGCGCCAAGGGAGGGCACCACCGGAGGGAGGATTGTGATATTATGAGGAGTCACAGAGTTTCACAACCACAGAAATCTTTCGAAATTTAAGCAAATTAGAAGATCTCGCAAGGAATTGACCTCGGGGCCTTGGACGCTACCAGCAGTCTTGCAATTCCGTTAGTTTCTGAATTTCCCCTATTTTGACCAAAGGCAGGTCGCGCTCCTTCTTCTCGGATCCTCTGCGCACCAAATTTACGCACACATTCATTTTTTCCGGATCGTCCCAGAGCCTTTCTCAAGTCCAGAGTTCGAATTCTGCGAATTCCTGTTCTTTTGTGTCATAATTTTGTACAGATCTTTGCGACTATAGCATGGGCAATTGCTGTGGATCCGCCGCCGGCTCCAAGCAGCCGAAGCCGAATCCCTTTGCGGATGATCACCCTCATTACAACAACACCGGCGCGAACAACACAACCACCACCACCACCACCACCAACAAGAAGCCTGCGCGAGCCTCGAGGCGGAGCGTTTTGAGCGATTGCGACGGGCGTGAAATAGCGGACAAGTATGAGCTCGGGCGAGAGCTGGGACGGGGTGAATTCGGGATTACGTACCTGTGCAGCGACAAGGAGACCGGGCAGGTCTTAGCGTGTAAATCTATTTCGAAAAAGAAGCTCAGGACGCCCGTCGATGTCGAGGATGTGAGGCGTGAAGTGCAGATCATGAAGCATTTGCCCGATAACCCCAACATCGTCAGTCTCAAGGCAACTTATGAAGACGAGAACGCTGTTCATCTCGTCATGGAGCTCTGTGAAGGCGGCGAACTCTTTGACAGGATCGTCGCACGTGGCCATTATACAGAGCGAGCTGCTGCTGTCGTTACCAAAACAATCGTGGAAGTTGTACAGGTAATTTTTTTTAATTTGTTGTTTATAATATGTTTAATCCTATTTGATTGATCAATGGGGGAGCTTTGTACCCCCAGCTTTTACATATTTAATATGGTTGGGGGCGGACTCCATGAGATTTGATCATTGAACCTTTGCCTTGACAGATGAATGCACTCCCCAGAAAGATGAGAGCAATTATCATAATCCATGGGGTGATCCCTGTGTTTGGCCTCTCAAATTTGATTGTTTACTTGCAACAGGGTTGATTGGACCTGTTTTTTTTTTCTTTTTCTTCAAATTTATAAATAAATCCGGGTTTTTTTATAGTTTTTTAAATTTTTTAAATAAACCCCCCTTCAGAGGGGTAATAATTCTTCCAAAATGGTCGGGTCTTTGACTCACCTTCATCCATTTGATCCGTTTGAGAATCATGCCATTTGGGTGTGGCAGACCACAGCATGAATGAAATTCTGTCGACGCTTTGTAGACCTGCCCTGTAAATTAATTCCAATTAACAGATTTCTTAGTTTTAGACATTTTCAAATGAACAACTCTTACGTTCGATTATAGATTGTAAGTGAAGTATCCAATCACCTATTAAAGGGCAAGCTTTCTCCCAACCGTGTATTTCCCTTTCCTATTAATTAATCCATTGATACAGGTCGAGTTAGCTAGGATAATCATTTCACTCTGGTGGAGAATTTGGCTCTTACCCTGGCATGTTGGTTGATCCAACTGCCATGAACATATCCCTTGCCACGTTGTTGTTCTTGTACACCTTGACATATTTCTGCCAATTCTAAAGGGCCCTTACAAAGCTGGAAGCCAATACAGTATCAAGGCATTATAGTTCATCATGTCACTAGTGGGGATTTCAACCTGGGTGGGGAAGATAACAGCCATTCTGCCCAAACAAGATAACCCCAATTGACATCTACTATCTGTTACTTAAACATCGTAATTTCTACATGGTGTTTAATGCATTGTAGAGTTTTACCTGGGTACTCTTGATTGGTCAATGATTACAATTCAATTTTGCTTGTCTTTGGATCTCTTTTATAAGTCCCTATCATTCCATACTGACCACTTCAAAACTGACCAGATGATGTAATTTTTGTCATTTTTGTACAGATTTGCCACAAGCATGGGGTAATGCATAGAGACCTGAAGCCGGAGAATTTTTTATTTGCAAACAAAAAGGAGAATTCTCCTTTAAAGGCCATTGATTTTGGCCTCTCTATATTTTTTAAACCTGGTAAGTTGCTATAGTCAACACACTATTTTGATTAATAATTCAGATAACTGTTTGTGCATTCTTAAATGGTAGCCCGGTGTTTCTTATTATGATGCACCTTATTGCACTGAAGTTTTATTTTTCAACTTTCAAGTATCAAAAATTTTGATGTCTAATGAGGTTGGGCTAATTAGTGTGACTAATGAGACAGGACTAAAGGTTTATATTCATAGGGTCTTCCCTCAAAATGCTTCTAACCCAACTTTTCGATCTTTGTAGTTTATATCCATCTCTATTGTATATTAGGACTGGTTCTTCAACCAGTGAGAGGAGTCTACTTTTTGCATGTTCATGATTTTATGTTTTGTTCCCAATTTCATCAAAATCTAGCCTTTTATCAGAAAATTTTTAGGAGTGGACCATACCTTGGTTATTGTGTTACAATTTGACATAATATGCTTATTGGTTTTGGTTATTGTTGTAGGAGATCGTTTTAATGAGATAGTTGGTAGTCCATACTACATGGCTCCTGAGGTACTTAAACGAAATTATGGACCAGAGGTGGATGTATGGAGTGCCGGGGTCATTCTTTATATTTTATTGTGTGGAGTGCCACCGTTTTGGGCTGGTATGTATGCATAAAATGGTACAATTTTTTTTTTTATAAGGCTATCGTGACAAAATTTCTTATAAAGAGATTAAATTTCTTCTGTTTGACATATTATTACTGTCATATATTACCATTTCTACTGAAGTTTATGGACTCCACTCGAAGAATTAGTAGATACGTCGAAGAATTAGTAGATACGTACATCTCTTATTTTGGGGAAGTAAGCTTAAGGATTTTGGCCTGTGTTATGTGTAGAAACGGAGCAAGGGGTTGCACAGGCCATTATACGCTCTAGTTTAGATTTTAAAAGAGATCCATGGCCAAAAATTTCTGAGCAGGCAAAGGATCTTGTCAGGCAGATGCTGGAGCCAAATCCTAAGCTTCGACTAACAGCTCAGCAAGTGCTTGGTATGTAGACTTTTTATCTCCTAAAATGAGTACCTGATAGTTTAATGTCTACTGTAACATAGAGTTCATCTGATCTAAATGATTTCTTTTTTAGGCTTTAGATCTGAAAGAATTGATGGGATATTGATGCCAGCTAATGTACAGGCTGAGTTGTGTTTTATACTAGAGGAGAAAACTAAGAAAACAATGTATTATTGTGCCCTGATTTTATTACAAATTTAAGCTGCAACTATTGTTTTTGTTTATCTTTTCATTATATGAGATACCGCATTTTTTTTGACTGAAATGGTTGATTTTATAGTAAAAAGGTGCTGCAGCCTCACTGGTCAGCATAGTAGTACAAAATGATGGAACTATTCAAAGCGATCTGTTTGGAATATGTTCAAAAAATTACACTTTTTTCATCAGAGAATATTTTCCTTTCCTTCACGGAGGAATATAAAAAATGCTGACTAGTAGATATATCCTAATAAACAAGTTTAAAATCAAAACTACTTTGTAAATCACGAGAAACTTGGCGTTATTGGAAAACATGTTCACTGTGAGCTTTGGTATGTTTCTCTGGAGGTGACTTGATTCCTTGGTCTAAGCATTCCGTTCCCACATCTCCAAGGGCTTGTTTGGACTTGCTCTTCTTATTTTGCCTCATCTGGAACTGATCCAATTGACATCCTTGGTTGAGAAAGTGCTGATTAAGAGCTCCTTGCTAAACTATTAAGCAATACATGTGTTCTTGTTCCACTCTGCCTCTAATTTTTTTATTTGTCCTTTGAACTTTCTCCTGTGTCACTATTTTGAGAATTTCTGCATACCCATTACTTTGGACTTTTTCCTGAGATGGCATTCTGCTTGAAATATTGAAAATGGAAGTCTGGTTATCAGCCAAAAGGCTCTCATGCCTTAATAAAACTCAACAGATATTCATAACTTCACAGAAGGCACAGTGAACCCCAGATGATTGTGATGCTCCATATTGTCAAATTCCCAAGGAACCTGAAAAATGGTTCAATTCCGCTCCAGTACAAGCTCCCGAGGGCCTGTTCTGCAAGGTCTCAAGCAACATAAACAAAGAAAATGTGAGAGGTCTATTCCACATGAATTTGCTTCAATGTGCTAACTCTGGAAACTGCCATAATCCACAGCGGGTTGGCCCTGAATTCCAGAGTAAATGATGTGCTTCAGCTCTCAAAACATATCTCCATTCAGTGAGGAAGGTGACCGAACCAGGCTTCAGATTTCTCCCATCTTCATCCATTGCATTAAAAATGGCCAGCATATAAATTGAGTCTGCCATTGAAATCCAAATGTGTGAGCGTATCTTAATTCTTCCAAACACTGAGACCTGTCCTCTGGACTGGAATTCTAAGTGCCACTTGTCATGGCTTGTAAAGTGCCTAATAATTTTTAGTTTATCCATAATATGATATGCCATGGGATGGGTGATAGTCCATCCATCCTTTTGCTATTAGCTTCCCCATCCCCAGAGAGTAGGCATCATTTGCTAAATGGTCCACTGGGTAATTTCACACTCTTAGGACATGATAATACTCATTGGAGTCTTATCTTTTTGCCTTAATTTGTATTCTCAATATAAGCCTTGCCAAACTACAGTCCAACGAGGTGGTGGAGTTGTGTGCATGTTTCTAATTATAATTTCTGAGTCTCAAATGACTATCAGGTTCCTTATCTGCCTTGGATCAATGATCTTAAATCCTTGATAAAGGGCTTAATAAAGGGCTAATGCTTCAGCCTGGTTGTTAGATGTCATCCTAATGGCCATTCAAAACTTATTTCTTGTTGTCCATCGGGATTGTTGTCTACAGTTTCCTTTCAAAGTTTCATCAAAGAAAAGAGCAGACTTTCTCTGCAATGTCAACCAAATTTGAAATTCATCCTTTTCTAGGTGGATTTGCCATGATGCTCTATGACTGGGTCTTTTCATGATACTTCTTGGATTATGGATATCTCCCATTGAAAGATCCTTAAGCCAAATTTTCTCTTCTTAAGTTCTTACTCTAGCATCATCACATTATGACCTTTCAATCCTTTACGCCAGATTGCTTCTAACAGGAGGCCACAAGGTTTCGCTGCTTCTGTTCTTGGGGTGGTGTTCTTTTGCTGAAAGATAGCTCTGCTTCTAGCTAACCATATTTCCCAGCAAATAAACGTAGGTGTTACCATTCAGGTCCTTTTGACAATTGGCTTATTCAGAAATGTTCCATTGTATTTTTTGTGCCAAGTGATTGACATTTCACTCCAAGACAGAGGAAGGGCAATCCTGTACTCAATTTTTGCAAATGTATCCACCTGATTGGAGAACAAGTGACCAAAGAAGCGATGCCACTGAGATTCCTCTGAAGAATTACATGATGCACATTGAGAGGGTCCTTTTATTCCTTTTTTGGGAGGTTATCAGCAGTTAACAGTAACACTGAACAGCTTTTGATGTACCATGATCTAGAAGAGCATATTTACTTTTGGCAAACCATCTCCTCTCCAGATGTGTTTCCAAATCATTGATCAAGGAGGTGAAGTAAGCTCCGCCAATGGGATCTGTATCCCTTCTTCATAGCATACTCATAACTTCCCCAACCCCTGTTATCTGAGGCTGATTTGTCCACTGTGCATCATAGAGAAGGGGGAGACAGATGTCCTTCTGGGAGGAAATATGACCTGGAGGAGACACCAATTTCTGTCATCACTGCTCAACCATTCTCTTGGTGACAAAATTTCTAAATTGCACTATGAGGAGGACTCCCCATTGTGTCATCTAACTACAACTTAATCAGTATACCATTTGCTGAAACCCAAGTTAATTGAGCATGATACAATGTGCAAAGTAATCTCCAAAGTGGATGCCATCCTCAAACCTAGCAAGTGGATCCATGATGCAAGGCCTCACCATGTGGAGTGTGAATAACAGTTAACTATCTCCATCAACAGAAGGGACGACCCCCCTTTACTCCAACAATATGCCTCAAGTTTCAACATATGAGTGCCATAATCCCCACAATGACAGATGTGGACCAATAAAGCATGAGTAGTGGATCCAAGTAAGAGTAAGTCAAAATATGCCATGAGCCCTTATGCCAAGTCATCAAAAGCCCCACCAACTCTTCAAGGAGAAAGGCGACCTCGTCAAAATGTGTTACAGGTGCCTCCAAATGTATGAGATATGATGTGGCATGAAGAAGGGCCTTCAAGTGCCTAGGGCATTGTGACCAATGTCTTGGGAGTTGAGAGTTGTGAAGATGCCAAATGCCATGATGAAGCCACTGCAATATCAACTTAGCCCCAAATATGCTAGGGTGCTCCACCAAGGGATCTATAGGGCCTCATGTACAACCATCTAGCAAGGAATTAGAACATCACACGATCCAATGAAACACCATAAAAACCTCTAGCACATCATCATCCATGGAACCAAGAGATTGCCCCAACCATCCAAAGCTCTTTGTGATGAAAATCAAAGGGGTAGTGAAGAAATTCACTAGTACAATCATTGTGCAAAATGAGGGGTAATAGGTAGCAAATAGGTAAAATCACAGCGGGATACCTGAATTGTAAATTCTGAGATACATAAAATTAAAATTCTGAAGAAGTAATTGATATACTGGGGCATAAGACATAAACATTGAGTCTCAAAATGGCTTCCAGAGTCTGAAGCTTATGAAACTCTAATCTAAGGAGTTACGTACATAGTCAAAAGTCATGACTCATCAAGGTCATCATCATAGGATGAATCCCCAGGAATGTCCTTTGGATTAGCGTCTGCTTCTGCCATCAATAGTGACTTGATGACGTTGAACTGTTGTAATATACATTATCCAGTCCACAAGCAGCTCTTATACTCAAGTAGGCTCATTTATTCAGATTGTGTCGAAGGTGGGTGCTTCATTTCCTTGAGATAAATCATCTGTAGCAAAATTATTTTACCCTTCTTATATATGATCTCAAAACAATAGGCTTGAAAGTGGTCAATCAACTTTTATTCCTCCTCTATTAGACTACCTTGTGTCATAAGTGTTTTAGTTTGAGGTGATCAATTTGAAAAATATAACTTATTTCCAAGGATGAATTAATGCCCATTGGTCACTACAGCAAATCTGGTGTCTGACTATCCACATCCCAATCCAAGTTGGGATAAATCTCCTCCAAGACTATGGGATCCCCAGCATATGCATCTATCGCATGAAGGTCAAATCATTTCACTGTTGTTGTGCCAAATAGTTTCTTTTCTTCATGTGAATGTGCTCTAACACATCCCAGTTACACTCTTACCTAGAAGTTTTAGATGTTTGGTTGAGAGTTCTCCTTGAAAGCTTTGCAAGCTGGATGGAGGGTGGAGGACTTTTATTTAAATCCAAGGAAAACATCATGGGATCTCCCTTTTTCCCTGGAATAACTGGTTGGAGGGTGGTTCAACCAACAGCCAAAATAGCATCTGGTAACACTGAGGGCCTTGTCTGGATTTGAACCTGTGATCGATGGCCGACCCATTGGTGACATGCCTTGGGCAGATGGTTCAACCAATTGAATTAACCCTTCAGACTTAAAACCTTTGCCAGCTTTTACCACCACATTCAAGCTGAATGGTCATGAAATTATGAAAAAACCCTCTTCAATCTGCTAGCAAATGGGTAGGCGGCAATAACAGATAGATTCTCTTCCTGAAAGCATCTCCAAGTCACTGGCAGATCAGTTATAACAGCATGCTGCCAAGCAGGGTTTCTTTCAGCTCCAAACAGTCCAAATGCAAGTTTTGTGAAATGAGATAGGAAAGCTGAGAGGGCCTTTTAGTAAGACAACGGTTTAGTTTAGGCTTTATTTACTACATCTTTTCTAAAATGCCTATTTTTACCTGGGTCACGCTGGCTGGCTGATATGTCTGATGGACATGGACCTGGCCAATTCAGGGGGTTTCGTCCGCCCCTGCTGATCCAGATTGTATGATTGTAACTGTAGCTCTGTGTTCTCCCAGTGAAGTTTTATGTCTAGTACATTGGTATATTTGTATGCAAGGTATGTGTGCTAACACTAACAATGCATTTTTTTCATGCTTCTTATTCAGAACATACATGGCTTCAAAATTCCAAGAAGGTTCCTAATGTTCCTCTTGGGGATATTGTCAGAGCAAGGCTAAAACAATTTTCTGCAATGAATAAGTTTAAGAAGCAAGCACTGAAGGTTGGTTCTACTTTTAGGCTGTTTTGATTCCAAATCATTTGTAGAGGATTGTTTGGTTTGTTTGAAATTAATTTTGAATGCTCTGTCCCTTTACGGTTTCAAACACTGCAACTAAATGTTGTGTCCATTTCTAGGTAGTGGCTGAATATTTATCTGTGGAAGAAGTTGCTGGTATCAAAGATATGTTTGACATGATGGACACAGATAAAAATGGGACTATATCCTTGGATGAGCTGAGGGCAGGCATGCAGAAGCTTTCTGTTAATATGACCGAACCAGAAGTTCTGATGTTAATGGAAGCTGTGAGTAATTCCCTGACAGTGTTTACATATCGTGTTTAATAGACTGGATCTACAGTTTTCGCATGCCATGTTTGATGGAATGGATCTACAATATTTTGAATTTACAAATTTGGTAAAGGTCTATTTTTACTTCAGCAAGTCTTAGATTAAAATAACTACTGGCCATATGGTTCAAAACTTCAAACTTCAAACTGATTTTATAATTTGTATTTTTTAGGACATTCTTTTAACCATTCCTTGTGTCAGGTAGTGTGTTTAGGTTTTAAATTCCTGTTAAGAAATTTAATATCTCCTTTCTTCTGCAGGCAGTATACAGGCTTTTATGAGCCAAGTTCCCCTTGAAGTTTGGGGTCAACTTACCTTGCATTAGGAGTTTCAAGTTTTTTAAGCCTGTCCATTGTCTACGCCAGAGAGACATAATTGAATTAACTGGAATCGAGTGATCAGTGGACCTTTCATAATCCTTCTAATGCTATTCTGCAGATCACCCAACCAATTCTCCAGGAACAGATCGTCTGTTCTTGACTCTTCATAGAGTCTAGCAAATTGTAGTTCATTCTAAAGCATTGTGTGTGTCTACAATCAGAAATTGCTTCTGTCATGAACTCAGAGAGGTTATCACTAACGTACCTTTCTCCTCTTTCTCAATCCAGCTAATCAATAATTATAGTCTTAATTTCCATTTGCTGCCAATGTAGCAGCAAAGCTATATTAGCATCCGTAGTCATATCTCTCTCAATCGTCTCCTAGTTTTGCTAATTAGCAAGGTTGAAATTTGTAGGGCTTCAGGTCAATACGTTCGGAATAGATCCTCTCTTTCCATCTATAAGCCTTATGAATTAACATCTTACCCCACATAATCTCATTAATTAATTCCTCCTAGATTGAATACATAGGAGCTTCAAGGATTGTGCAGACTGCTACGTAGCTGTGGGGTTCAGGACCTGCTATACTGATATCTTAGGTAAATGCAAGTGAGTGGTTGATGATCTGCACATCATCACCTTTACAGGAGAAATCTCTAGGTGTCGCTCCAGATATTCTGCTCGGGTCTAAACATATAGTAATGGTGGCCCATAATAATGATGCTCCTTTACCATCCCTCTAATTGATATATGGGTGTATTGAATATAATGTTTAAGTTTAATATAAAACTTTATTCTAACCATTGTTAGGTTAATAGAGCAAGAAAATCTTTATAGTTTCTAGAAGTTTCACTAAGTGAACTATTATCCAAAGAATGAATAGATCTGGACCAAAAAGAAAAAGAATTACCCTGCATGAATATAAGCTAAGCCACAAATTCTATTTAAGTTTAATTTTTTCTATTCGTTGTAGACCACTGAAGTTTTTCCAGTGTTATTTATGTGAGTGTACTGTGCGTTACTAAGAGTTGACCAGCATGGATATAAGTTAAGCCACAAATTATGATGAAGTTTAGCTTTCTTGAACCATGCACTTTTTCTATGTAGCATATTGCTCCATTTTAATGTTGACTATGCAGTGGTAAATGTTTAAAACAAAAACTTATAAGCCGTTTCGGGTGGTTTTATAGGCAGACGTTGATGGTAATGGTGTTCTAGACTATAGAGAATTTATTGCAGCTTCAATTCATTGGCAAAGGATGGGCAATGATGAGCATTTGCACAATGCATTTACACACTTTGACAAAAATGGTAGTGGATATATTGAAATCGAGGAGCTTAAAGAAGCCTTGGCGGATGATTTGGGTCCCAATGACACAGACATTCTGGATGATATTGTCCGTGAAGTAGATACTGATAAGGTAAATTTGATTTTCCTTCTTGAACTACGTGTGTTTTTTAGAGCACTGTGCCACAAAATATTTTGTTTGAAGAGAACCCTAGGAAGGCTTCCCTACTTTATTTTTGAACTAGAACTGTCACGACATATGTATTGTTTTTTATATATTTGGTCAAAGACGTTCTCTGTTTTACACGTGCAGGATGGTCGCATCAGTTATGAAGAGTTTGCGGCAATGATGAAAACTGGCACCGACTGGAGGAAGGCCTCACGACAGTACTCACGGGAAAGGTTCAGTAGCCTGAGTATGAGATTGTTCAAGGACGGGTCCTTGCAGGTGGGCCAGACAGATAAAAATAACGTAATCATGGCTTCGAATGAAGTGCACGCCTAATGTAAAACACAACAAAATTAGTTTTCTCGGAGCATTTTTTGAAAGGGCAATTCTTTTTTTCTTTGCATTTGATGGTTGGGTGATGATATTTCTGGGTTTTTATATTATGTAATGGGTCTGTCCTGGTTACCGGGCTTTCACATTGAGGGTTGCCGTCGGTATTCGACAATGATATCCTGTTTTACCCGCAACAATTGTTAATTTCTGGATATAGGGCGTTGTATGTGATATCTCAAGCTGTTAATTTTATGCTCTGTTCGATGCATACAAACTGTTTGAAGGTTCATATTACGCGCAGCTGCTCAAAGGGGTAATGGAAGGGTGCGTAGCGGGTATCGAGCATCTTTTGTGCATGGACTCCATTGGTTATGTTTGAAATCCGGGAAAATGTAAACCTTACCCAGCTTACTCAATACGTGGCTATGTAACATTTTATTTTCTGCAACTGGTTTCTTTTTGACCTTTCAGTTATTAAAGTGGTAAAGAGGTTTTATCTGCCAGAATGACTCTCTAGTGTACAGCCAGCAATGATATGTTTCTATGTTTCGAAGTTGTGATTTTCTTATGATTAGAGGTAACCATGTTCTGGACATGGTTTATGTTATATTTTTGTGGGCTACTGAGAGTCAGCGGTAGAAGAGTCTGACAAATTAGAGAATGGACAAGCTTGATATCTTGTTAATGAAATGTAATTTCTCCATAAACTAATCCATTATAAATTCTCATCACTCCTGCCAGATAAACAACAATGTAGGCAGTACTAAGGTAATTTGTAGAAAGAAAATCGACGATTCTGGTTATAAAATCATTAAATAGTCCCTGATTTGAAAACCCATGCAACTTTCCGAAAAACACACAAGATGTTCAGGCTGCAAAGACAAAGGACAGACAACTTAACTCAGAAGCCTCTACTCATTGTTAATAGGGTTGGACGGTGCATCCTAAGAACGAAGGTTTTGAGTTATATGAATTAAAAGCTTCAACAGGGAAAATTTCCAGGAAGGTTGGGAACGGAGATATAAAAGAATCAATAGCTTCCATGGGTGAGTTTTCCAACGAGCTGAGTGACCTGGATACAAATCTTTTTAACGAAACTTTCCAAAAGGGTCAATAAAAAGGATAATTTTCCCAAAAGACTTGAGCCCATGGAACATGGATTCAAAGAATGTGACAATTATGGGGACCATACAATCAGAATTAAAGAATAATTTCATGGCATGAACAGGGGATTGAATACTTGGTGGATTTTATGTACAAATTAAAAATTGATGTACTAAGATTCGACAGAGGATGATATAGAAACCACAAGATGGATAAATGGACTCAAGCACTATTTTGAGTTGCACCAAAAGTATTGACAATGAAGAAAATGAATTTAGCGTTATTGCACCTTGAGAGATTTGTTTGAGATTGGTTTTTGTGTTGGTACTCAAAATCCCAATCAAGTCACTTGGGTTCATTTAGAAAACATGTCTTCAAGAGTTTTCAAAACATTAAAAAAAACAAAGTTTTCTATAAACTAATTTGATTAGAATAGTTGGGTTCAATGGATGAGTTTTTTTAGTGATTTATGTGTTAGGCTACTTGCATGTATCTTACAAATTGCCATACAAGGGTTACAAGAAAACAGAAGGAATGAATTCAAACTAAGAGATACTTAACACATAACAAGCATGACTAAAGGTCAGAATTGCTGGAAAAAAATTGACTTCCTCGCAACAAGTCACATGGTCCCACTCTTAGAAATTGGGCCTAAAGAATATTCCCCTAATAAAAGGATTCCACCATTTGATGTAAGGGATGGTAAAAATTGGTGCTTTCAGATGTCATGCTCCCAATTGGTGGCCAAACCACAAAAACATAGCAAGAACAAGATAGGTAATTCATCTCAGTCTAACACAGATTTAGAAAATTCAAATGAAGAGGTTAAAGTCCCCAGAGGATCTAACTATTAAAATTCCACTCCAACATTTGGCTGGTGCAATAATTGACATTTCTCAATCACAACCTTTCAAGGTTTTGGGTTACATTAAAAAGACGAGTAACAATGTTAATAGGTATTGGGAGTTTTCATAATAAAAATAATTAAATTTGTTTGCTTACATCTATTTCGGTCTTTTAGAAAATTCAAATGAAGAGGTTAAAATACCTGGAGGATCTAACTATTAAAATTCCACCCCAACATTTGTCTGGTGAAATAATTGACATTTCACAATCTCAACCTTTCAAGGTTGTCTTACATTAAAAGGACGAGTAACAATGTTGATAGATCGTGGGAGTTCTCATAATAAAAATAATTAAACTTGTTTGCTTGCATCTATTTCGATCTTTTAAGTTACAAAACTACCTTGTGATGGGAAATAGCACAAGGGTAAATTTTCGATTAACCAATTACAGTCCCTCGTGTATGCCATGGAAAATGAGGGAGTGGATGTAGTAATAAGAGACCAGTGGTTGTCCATGTCCGACAAATGAGGGAGTGGATGTAGTAATAAGAGACCAATGGTTGTCCATGTCCGACACAATGATGTTAAACTTATAGAAACAATTCCAAAGTTTTTTAAAATGGGAAGAAATACAATTTCTATGAATCCAAAGCTCAACTTTCCCAATAGTCTCGTATACCAGAGTGGAGAAGATGATTAAGAAAGGGGCTCAAAATTACCAGAGTGGAGAAGATGATTAAGAAAGGGGCTCAAAATTATTATTTCAATTGTTTCTTGATAGTTTTTTCCTTTTAATTTTTTTTTTCTTAAATTAAATTGATGTTCTGAAAGGTCTTGATAAGATTTTTGGAAAAGGTGTTGTTTATAGAGTTTATAATTTCGTTAGGATGATGAAATTCTAGTTGGAAGTTGGTGATTTTTTTTTGCAAGAAATCCAATACTAGGGGTGTTTGAATTGTTTTTTTTGATGGTGGAAATGGATTCAACACCGTCAAGAATCTCGAGACACCAAAAATTTTGAAGCTTGACATAACTTGGATTTCCAAAAAATTCTACTAGATTTTCTCAAAATCTTACTGAAATTTTCATTGTTTTTTGGGAAAAATTATGGACTCCTTAAGACTACAACCTTGGAAAATATAGTACCATTTTTAAAGACTTGCCTTAGGGTCTGCCTCCAACATGATCTAAAGATTACATCATTGAATTAATTCTTGGCACAAAGGAAATCTTATAGGCAATCCCACAGTCATAAATTAGAAATTGAATGATTTGGTTAATATTTATTGTATTGTGGTGTTACAACCCGAAGCAAGAGTCCATTTTTAGCTTTGATCATACTTGTAAAAAAATGGATCACTCTTATAGGCTCTGTGTTTTTTATTGAGCACTAAACAAAATCGCCATAAATGATAAATTTCCAATTGTTTGTGGATGAATTATTCAATGAACTCCACGGTTTATTCGAGCTTGACCTTAAATCAGGTTATTACTAAATAAGAATTCAAGAAAAAGACATTTTGAAAACTATGTTTTGCACTCACGAGAGCTTGCAAGAATTTTGTGGTCAACCTTTTTGATTGCTTATTAGCATGGGTATGGATTTAATGAGAATCGTGATATCAAAATGAGAATCCTAGTCCAAAAATACAATATTTTTTTGGGCAAAAAGCATCAAAATCAACTACTAAACTGAAAATTGGTGCTATTAGTAACACATTTTGTTTTTTGTCTTTTGTTTTTGTTTTTAAATGGATCATTAAAATTGTGAAATATTTGAAATAATGGCATTTTCATGCAAACAAAACCTTAATTTTGAACCATAAATCGAAACATAATACTATTAATAACATTTACTTTATTTTTAATGTTTAAAGTTTGACTTAATTGAAACAATGACCCAATAACATTGCAAATAAAAACCTAAAATTGGTCCTTAAATAGAAAAATGCTGTAAACAAAAAATATTAATATATTTTTTTTCAAATTTAATAAATTTACATTAAAAAAATGAATTAGAAAAATATCCATAGAAATTTGTAAAAATACTTTAAATGAAAAATAATCCTTTTTTTTTTTAAACAATATTTCTCATATATAAAAAAAAAGCAAAATTAAAAAAAAGGAAAGAAAAACTCCAAAACCCTTAGAATCTAGCCTCCCAACAAAAATAAATAAATAAAGGAATAAATAAGAGGAAAAAAACAAAAAAGAAGAAAAAGAAAAGGAAGTATTAATTCATTTTATTACTATTATGATTCAACCATTGAGAATTACTTTTTTCTCTACATCTCTACATTAGTTAATTGCATGCTTATATCAAACCCTCCATCTTAGTCCTAATGATGAACCACATTGGGTGGTTCGAAATGTGTCAGACCCAATATATTTGAATGTGATTTTTATCGAAATATTTTCTTGAAAAAAGAGAAAGGAAGACAAATTTCAAAATCACTAAGTCTTTCGCTTCTCCTTCCCTCCATCTAGGGTTTTGCTTCTCCTCCCTTTCATCTACTTCCCACTGCTGGAAACGACTGCTAATACCCCATAGGCTGAGGAGCAAAAGGAGGAATCCGCCCAAGGAAGGGCTCACGTCTGATTAGTTAGTTGGTGAGGCAATGGCTTAGCGCTAAAGACTTTACGAGAAATCTCCTCCAAATCCTTAGTATGACTATCAAAATCGTGAGCATCAGCATACACCAACCCATCTCGAACTTGGTGGTTAAACTCTACTATGATGACGATACTGTAGGGGAAGCCCTGTGGGAAAATAGCTTGGTGCCAGGATGATAAAAAGCTTAATGCCTCTTCTTCTCAGATGGGGAGGTTGCGTAATGAATGGATAATTTATGGAAAGGTGATAGGTTATTGGTACACAACTAGGGGGTGGGGTGATAGGTGATTTCGAGAACTTTTGTCCACTGTCTTTTTTTCTTTTTTCTTAAATCTAAATGTAAATTTCATTTATTATTATTATTTTTATTTATTTTCTATTTTTTTTAATTGTTTCTTTTAGCTAGTGCGTGTTTCAAAAATTATGTTTCAAGAAAGGTCGTCATCACTCCATCTGCCCTTGACTACGACCCTTTGGTGCCGAGGCAGGGAGACCTGTTGTCTCCGAACCCCATAATTTTTTATTTTATTTTATTTTATTTTTTTATTGTTTTTTCTTTCATTTTTTAATGTTTTTTAATATTTATTTAAAAATCATAACCATTTTATTTTTTTGTTAATTCGTTTTTTTTTTTTTTTTTTTTAGTAGGTTTGGTTGGACTACATCTTCATCATATCCAATGTATCACTTCCATCAAAGTGGGGAATTGAATCAATGATTTTACATCAAGGAGCGCCTTAAATCCCAATCACCATCCTTGTAGAATTTTTTTTCAAAATTTATTATTATTATTATTATTTTCTATTTCTATTTTTATTTTTTAATAACATTTTTTAAAAGATATTTGTAAAATTTTGAAATTTTTTTATTTTTTTAATAATTGTTTATATATATATATAAATTGTTTTTATAATTGTTTATAAATAATGTTTATATTTTTTATTTATTTATATTTTTTGGGGTTTTTTTTTTTTTAAACAATTTATTTATTTTTATTTTTGGGTTAAAATTGTTTTAAAGATTTTTTAACAATTTTTTTCTTCTTTCATATTTTTATTTGAAGTTTTATATGAATTATTATTTTTGGAAAAAAATCATTTTTTACATAAAATTCATAAATGTTTTAGAAAATTCGTTATTTTTTCAATTTATTTTGTTTAATTTTTTCAATAATAATCTTTTATTTTACATGTCAATATTAGCAAAAAGTCCCAAAATGTGTATTTTTAATTATATCTCTATGCAAAATATGTATTTC
Organism: Pinus albicaulis; assembly: GCA_034641835.2. Taxonomy (NCBI): domain Eukaryota; kingdom Viridiplantae; phylum Streptophyta; class Pinopsida; order Pinales; family Pinaceae; genus Pinus; species Pinus albicaulis. The sequence continues at coordinate 253,573,940 of CM076574.1, read as the reverse complement.
TGGTAAGTGCTTAAAATTAATATTTTTTAGTGACAATTATTTTATATGTATTGAAATATTACTTAACAATACATAAATATATAAAAAATTCTAATTTCAAAATATTAAATTATTATTATTATTATTTTAAACTTTGCAAAAAAATTGAAAATTTCATTAGAAAAGACATTGCAAAGAAAAAAAAAACAAAAACTTGAAAAACTCTTTAAAAACAATCTTCTTAAAAAGAAGAAGAAGAAGACAACTTGAAAAATGGTTAAATAATCAGCATTAAAAAATGTGTATATTTAAGACATAAGAAAATGTAAAGTGTCAAAAATATGCCCCCGAAAAAAGGGGGGTGAGTTTGATGATACACAAACCAGGGAAAATTTTAGGGTCTAATATTCGCAAGTGGGCTAATTTTCCATGTTTTTTCCAAAAAAAATAGTTAATTTCCATTTTTTCTAAAATTTATTCTTCCAAATTTTATACTATAAAATTGCTTTACCTTAAAAATCGCCAAAATTTTATATAGAGACTATATAATATTATTATAAATTTGAATAATTTTATAAAACATTGCCAAACATTTTACAAATTGCATATTATGTACTAGTGAGATTCACCAAAGTTTCTAAACTTTGAAATAAATTTCCATCCTTAAAATTTTCACTGACACAAACACTTTTCAAAATCAGCATGAAAATCACTAGCATTTAAAAAAAATGTCCATGATTAATAAATAAGAAAATTTAAAGTATAAAAAATATGCACAAAAAAAAAGATGTTGCATTAACACTTTTCAAAATCGACATGAAAAATCATGATATTCTGTGACCTATAAAAAAAAAGAACTTCATATATTTATCGTTAAGTTGATAAAATTGTTTCTTCTAGAGTCATCTTGAATTTACATGTGGCTAGCCCCATTTGCATGAGTAATGGGGGATGATATGACATCTTATTGTACCATGGTGGTCAACATAATATCTCAACTTGTGGGAGACATAACTTTTGAATAGGAACTCCAATTGACGTGATTCTTGCACCACTCAAAAGGTCTCCAAGTGTAGATCAATTTCTCAAGGTGCACATTAAAGAAAGAATGTTCTTGCTTAGAGAAATTCTTTCTAAGGCTTCAAAATGACTTTAGAAGGTTTTGGACCCCAATTCTCCAAACTGGGACCTACTATTAAAATGACCCTGTTGTTGAAAATGTAACTAGTATCGGTCTTCATAATGTAATAAAATATAATTTTTATCATTGATATTTTATTATTATTATTATTATTATTGGTTAAAACATGTTCTTCATGCTCAAGGAGTAAAAAAGGAAAATTATTTTGAATCAAAGAAATTGTACTGGAGTCAAGTCACATTTGGACTTTTGTAAAGATTTATTTTATTTTATTAAGTCAAGGTCCACCAAAATGATCAAGTCAACCCTCCTTGGGAACAAGTCATCCTGTGCTCCAAGAGCCTCCTATTCGACCTCCTGGACAGATATATATAGAGGAAAAATCGTTCACTTTGGAGGACATTCATTCATGGTCATCGTACATATCTTCTGCACCTAATTAGTGGAGAAAAAGACTAAGAAAGCATATACTATTTGCAAGACAAAGAAGAAAGAAAAATAACTAATTTTTTTGTGATTATTGCAAGCCCAAAATTTCAGTGGGCCGAAATTTCAGGGCCCAAAATTTTAGGAAGTGAAACAGTTTGACCAAATTTGTTATAGTTTGACCATAGTTGAATTTAAATGTGGATGTGACTTAGGGGAGGGTTGGAATTGGAGTTTTGGTGGCAGTTTTGGGTCTAGGTGTTGGTCTTTGATATCTCATTTTGATCTTATTCTATAAGAGAAGGATTTTTGGGCTTTTCCCCTTATGGGGTTTTGCCTTAGCTTGCGGCCTAATTTCTGGTATCTCTTGTGCACTACGATCTCTATTTTCTTTTTTTGAATGGTAATTGCTTGATCAATACGAAAGGAAGAATGCAAAAGAAACAATAAATAACTTCAAAATTAATTAAAATGTTAAGAAATTCTCCCTTACATTGGAATTTCAATATGGTAACAAAGCTAAGGAAGATCGAAGGAGCAAGAGAGTCTACTATATCTTGTGATAAAATTATGTGATATCATTTCAAAGTTTTGTGACTTGATTCAAATATGAGACACAAATCCAAATCCTCTGGTTACTACGAAAGATTATGAGGCTAAAAATCTATGTTATGCGAAGGGCTAAGACTCTATGATTAGTGTGAATTTGAGGCACAAAATTCTTTGTGATAACTTAGGTATTCTCTATGATGTGGCATTATTCCTCCACCATTACTCCTTATAAGTCTATACTAAAGCTCGTATATATGCAAAAATTCTCAGTGGTAAGAAAGGAATTCATATAATGAATTTATCGATAGAAAAATCCGAGTTTTTGTGGCATCTTGTGAGTAGACCCGAGGGATGTTATGCCATTATATATGTTGAAGACAAAAGTTTTTTGACCTCTGAAGTTGACCATGTTACAGTGAATGAAAAACATATGACACTTTGTTTTGAAGATTACCAAAATACTATGGTATATAGTCTGACAAACAGACTAAAATTATGTGGATCACCTCTATAATTAAAGGCATAAACTTTGTGGTAAGACTCCAAAAGATTGAGGATACGTACTATGAATTTAAGAAGCAACGATATATCTCTTTGTAAGGAAGACGAAGATGGTGCAAGTTGGTCTATCATATGCTTGTTGGGAGGCCAAGTTTTCCCAAGTTGGAGAGGAGAAACTTCTCTGTGATTTTTGGCCTCATGAAGTTCTATTGGTACATGTAAGGACACATCTTTGTGGAAGTATTTCGTTCCCTAGTTAGGTTTCTGTTCAAGTATGTAAATTTCCCTAAAATATTGTCCCTAATTTATGTGATTTTCACTCTAAGTTTTGTGTGGAAAGAGGAGGGTCGAGACCCTTAGAAAGAGATTTATAACTTTTTGTTATGACCTCTAGGCCTCAAGAATGATGTGTTAGAAATTCTGTGGAAGAAGTAACCCTTAGAGAGGTTGAACCTTGTCTCTGATCATGCACAGGAGAAACGAGCTAGTTGGGCGTGGTATAGTGTGAATGAAGGAAGAATCGTTAAATATCTACTGATGTGGATGGGTTTGTTCATAGGGTTTGAATAGCAGTTTGTGGATTCCCAAGAACAATGATTTTTGAAGGTGAAAAATCATTGTTAGGAGGATGGCTGTTTGGTGCTCTAGATCAATCTTCTTTGTGTTGTAAAGAAAATATAAGTGTGGGTGTATTTGCAAACACTAATTTCAGCAAATGCAAGCAGGCATATGGTTGGTGTGTGGGATGATTTGTGAGTCTTAAATTTTGTGACATTTGGTGAGTTAAATTCATTGCTATGTGGGTTTGCAAGATTTGTTAACTTGAAGAAGTCAAATGGATAATGTGAGTATTGTTTTGTGTACCCTATGTTTAGTGAATTTATGTGACAAATTCACAATGAAAGGACAATTGTTAAAGCCCTTATGTTCAGTATGTTTCATAAGCCGAGCTACTGATATAAGTCAGATTACAGTGTGCCCTAGTTCAGAGGTTTGGAGGTTCAAATCTGTGATGTGAGGGTTGGTTGATATTGTTCCCTAGTTCAATGAATGAAAGGAGGCATTTTATTGATAAGAGGGCAGTTTAAAAAATACCCTAAGAAAGTGATCCTTTGGAGCAGCAGAGGACATTGTTAGTGGGCATCTTGGAAGTCCCTAAGAGAAGTGATGATGGAGTAGCCATATCAGTGCTTGAGGGAAGCTTTGGTGAAGTCCCAAAGAGCATACATCTTGGAGGAGAAAGAGGGATGCTAGTGGGTGGATCAGTGAGCCTTTGTTCAATCATCTTGGCGCAGACAAGAGAGGTTTATATTGGCAAATTGATGGCTGGAGATGCAACATTTTGAAGATGTAGAAGTTGCAATGATCAACAAAAGAGGAGGAAAGGCACCTTCCAGATGTGTTCAAGGTACGTGGACTGAAAGTGCTATGGAAGAGCTACACCAAAAAGTAGGTCAGTTGTACTTTTTTCAAGGTAGATTGGTTATCATAGTTGTTGATACAAAGCCCTAACAGGTATCTGATGTAAGGGAATTATGATTAGTTCTGACACAAGCTTGGACTTGTAGATATCTCCTCCTTGTTTGAGAGGGAGTGATGATGAATTTCTCCTCCCAAGTTGAGAGGGAGTGAGGTTGGACACATGGTTCTCCTTGTGTCATGTGTTATGACAAATTAATATTAATAACCTAGGTCGAGTACATGGAAATGGATACAGATAATGGTGGATTGGATAATCATATTGGACAAACATTCTTGAGTCATGTACTATGACTAATTAGGAGTAACACCGTAAGTCAAGTACATGGACTTGGATAGAGAATGGTCCAGTGGACAGACATTTCCTTAAGGGAAATGGTCGGGTGGAGGACATATTATGGTGATCCGAAGTGGAGTATGTACCTCAGAGAGGTAGTATGGTGTCCTATTAATGCCTCCCATCACTGTGCTCTAATCTAGTGGAAAGAATGAGTGGACTTGTCAAGGCCTTGGTAGTTTGACAATGTTGGTTATGATGATGCTATCGTCATTGATGCTTATCAATCAAGATCCTTTCTTATATGAATATTTCAACTTGAGATTATCTTATTGATTCATTATGTATACCTCCCTAGTTAAGAGGTAGTATTGAAAATGTAACTAGTGTTGGTCTTCATAATGTAATAAAATATAATTTGTATCATTGATATTATTTATTATTATTATTATTTTTGGTCAAAGCATGTTCTTCATGCTCAATGAGTTAAAAGAGTAGAAAGAGAAAATTATTTTGAGTTAAATAAATTGTACATGAGTCAAGTCCCTTTTGGAATTTTGTAAAGAAAAGAAAAATATTTTTTTATTAAGTCAAGATCCACCAAAACTATTAATTTAACCCTCCTCGGGAACAAGTAGTTATGGGCTGCAAGAGCCACCTATTCAACCTATTGGATAGATATATATAGAGGAAAAATCATTCACTTTGGAGGACATTCATTCATGATCATCATACATATATTCTACACCTAATTAGTGGAGAAAAGGATGAAGAAAAATGAGACTATTTGCAAGAAAAAAAAGAAAGAAAAGGAACCAAATTTTCTGTGATTATTGTAGGCCCAAAATTTTAGGGGGCCAAAATTCCAGGGCCCAAAATTTCCCAAAGTGTCCATATTTTTTATAGTTTAACCAGAGTTGACTTTGAATGTGGAGGTGACTTGGAGGAGGGCCAGACTTGAAGTTTTGGTGGTAGTTTTGGGTTTATGTCTTGGTCTTAGATATCTCATTTTGATCTAATTATCTAAGCGAAGGATTTTCGGGTTTTTCCTCTTATGGGGTTTTTCCTTGGCTTGGAGCCTAATTTCACGTGTCTCTTATCTCTTGCGCACTATGATCTCTATTTTATTGTTTTGAATGGTAATTGATTTATGAATAAAAAAGGAATAATAAATAGGAAGTATTAAATAACTTCACAAGTAATTATCATGTTAAGAAATCCCCCCTTACATTGGAATTTCAACACCTACAAGTTAATTCCTCCAATTTTTTCCACTCTAAAAGCATCAAGATAAATGGAAAATAATATAACGATCCAATTTCGATCACCTAGAAACCAAAAAGTGTCATTGCCTCAATCTCAATGAAAAACAAAAAGCCTCCTTAATTATAAGTCTATGGCTAAAACACATTCTCTTGCAATGATACACCACCCTCATATATTATCAAGGAGTTTCCTAAGTGGGTTTAAGAGTTTGTCTTAAGTTTTTTCTTCATTATAGGATGAGAAGATGACTAGACTATGGATGCTTACATGCTAGCCATATTAGACCTCTTAATGGCCCACATGAGAAAATCCTAGCCTTCAAATATATTGAAGCTATTTCCAATGCAATAAGGGAGCAATTGTTAAATTTCCAAAGATAAATTTTTGGGTTCCTTGAATTCATGGTTTATCTATAAATTAGGTACACTCTCTATCTCACCTAGGAATAAATAAGGTAAATGGGAAGGGAAAATATAATAGGAGAAATGGCTAGCTTCCCTTGGTTAAAAATAATTCAGAGAGTCAAATTTTATGGGTTTTATCATTAAATATATATACATTGTGCTCTCTATTATTAATGTTATGTTTCTAGAAAGGATGTTTAGAAAAATTAGGTTTATGTCCAAGTGGGCTTTAAGTTAGAATAATAGACTAAAGGGGAGGGTTTTATAGTGATTATGATATATGGGTCAAGCCTACTTACTTATAGGCTACCCATGCTTTTGACCGCTAGATTTTTTGCATTGGAATATGTGAGGTAGCTCTCTTAAGTGGATGAGAAGTATTTTCTAGGGTCCAATAAGAAAGGGTATGTATATTACCCTATTTCCATTAGGGGTCACAACTTCACTAATCATAAGGGAAAACAAGAGGTTACTAAAGTATTGAAAAGCCCAAACTTTCCCTTAGATAAAGAATGTAAGTATGATCTTCACTACCTAAAACTAGAGGAACCAAGACCACCTAGCCTAAGGACCATGAAAGCAATCTAGATGATGATAAATGAGCTAATAGAGAGGTTAGGGATGAAGTGTAGAAAATTATGACCATTGATGGATAAAGTTTAGAGGAAGCCATTACATGAGCCTTTCTTACCCCATAAGTAGGAAAGCACAATGTCCTCCCTACTACACTTTCTACATGAATGTGATTAGGGCCCTTTAGAATGCAATACCAGGTTTGTGGTCCCACCAAAATATTGTATGGCTTAGTCAATGGATGAAATTTTAGAGAATCATAAAATAGGTTCTTAGTGAGTAATGAGGGCCTACATTAAGAAGGAAAAGGCACCATCTGTCACAATTCTAGAAGAAGTTGAGTTTTCAAAAAAGTAAGATGAGTTTCAAGAAGATGATGAATATGAGAAAGAGTTACTGAGAGCCATGTTATCACATAATGAAGAAGAGGAGGTTGAAGTAAAGAAGGATCAAATACCCCAAGAAAAAACTCAAGGATATAATGGGGATAAGCTCTTCAATATGTCTTAGGCCATAAGTTTCAAAGGCATGTGATGTTTAAGAAAAAATGAGTAGGGCCCTTAGAAGCCACCAATGTAACGAAAAGATGAAAATGCATGGGGCTAGGAGATACTCATATCACCCTCATTACTAACAAGATAGATACCCAATATACTTATAGCCATCCTAAGAGAAAAATAATATATTATTTAATGATTAAAATATTATGCATAAGTATAGTGTTCAAGGTGACTTTTGATTTGAAAAAATCACACATATGGATATGTAGGTTAATATTCAACAAAAATCATATATTTACTATTAAAATTTGATAAACATTATCAATTTAAGCATGTTTTATCTAAAATAAGTGAGTTTTTTTTAGGAAATTAGTGAGTTGGTGCACTTATATTAAAAATAAGCCAATTAATTAATTTTACCCTTAAAGAATACTATATAAAATAGAGGAATCTGATAAAATAATGCATAATTGGATAAAGGGAATAATACCATTTTTCATCCCTTAGGCTTGGGAAACTTTCATAATGTGGGTGAAGAACAACAAGATAAAAATCTTCCTATCCAATGACAACAAACTCCTCAAGCCTAGCCAACACAACTTATAACTTCAGTTGGGGGAGATGGAGGCTCTCTTGAGGATAATGGGAATGGTGAAAAAGATAAAGATAGGGGAAATGAGAAGAATGAAAAATAAGATAGAGATTATGAAGAGTAAGTAGATGCAATAATGGAAAGAAAGACAAATAAGGAGGGGGGATCATGGATATTTTAAAAATGTTGACCATACTTGAGGTAGTAGAGTGTTGAGATTCAACAAGAAGTTTCAACACCCACGCCTAGTGCATTAAGCACCTGGTTGAATTCAACACCTGGTTGCATTAAGCACCCAGACTAGGGTGGGGCCCACAGTGCTATTTTTGGGTGCATGTCTATTTTTATTATCCTTTAATTTAGATGGACATTAAACTATAATATATTCTCAATGTGGATTTGAATGAGTTAATTGAAAGTGATAAATTTAGTTAGCTAGTGGATTTCGAGTTAGAGGTTGGTTGGTGGGACATGCAGAGTAATTCTAGTTGTAACAGAGTTCGAAGTGTAGTGGTGCATGAATTGGTGCAAGTTGTAAATAGTTTGACTAATTTAAGTGAGTTAAACTATAGTTGTAACTGAAGATACACTAGTGAGAGATTCAATGAATTAAATATTAATTAATTCACAATTAGTGATCTTACATGCAACTAAGGATTTACTATTATTAGTTGCATGCATGTCAGATCCAATGGAGACCCAGTTGAGTTCTAGGTGAAAGGGAAGTTGACTATCATTTGTAGGATTGTCTTCTTACACACATGCAGGAAAACACCCATTGGAGTACCCATGATACTTGCGCAGTCAAGGCAGACAATAATTCCTATCTTTTAGGGATCTTTACCATCAGGGATTGTGCAAGCAAGGCAGGATGTCTGGAGGTTGAGAATTGGATATATGTTGGTTAGTTTTGCATATGATAGTGTGAGACAATTAGCTGATGTACTGGAGGGATCTTGTGAGAAGAGTTTTGTATGTAATTGTTTCATGATCCATGCTTAATATAAAATAGAATATAGTGGGGTTTTTAGCTGTAAGATTTCCCTGGGAAAATTATCTGTGTTGTGTGTGATTGATATTTCTTCATGTTCATGTGATTAGTGATTGTGTTTTTAATTCCACAAAAAATTTGTAGAAACAATTCCGTATTTAACTTTAGTACATTTCTAGACTAGGTGAATCCAAGATATAAATGCTTGTTGTATAAATTCTACATGGTATTAGAGCACATGAAATTGTAGAAGTGAAGCAGGAGCAGAGTTTGTGACTGGATAGAATTCGAATTTGCAGAAATAGTTTCTTGGTGCTACAGCTGATTCAAGATCGAAATGGATTTCAATGGCTTGAGGTTAGACTATGCACTCGAGGGCAGCTTGAACTACATAGCTTGGAAGGATAGGATGGAGGCAATACTCGAAGACAATGGCTTGAAGGAATTCATTGACAAAGATGTTTTTAAGCCAGATGCTTCAAATCTTGATGCATGGAAAAATAAAGTGGCAAAGGCAAGGAGGATCCTGTTGGAGGGAGTATGAGACCACATTATCTCAAGCATCCATGGGAAAGCCACACCATATGCAATATGGAAGGCTTTGACAGATCTATTCCAAAGCAGTAACGACCATAGGAAATTGGTGCTCAAAGATAAACTCAAGAAGATCAAGATGGAAAAGGGCGACACCTTCCAAAATATCTCACAAAGTTTGTCCAATGTCGGGATGAACTGGGGAGTGTGGGAATAATAGTCGCTAATGATAATTTGGTGAGCTTGGCTCTCCTAGGACTTCCCAAGAGTTGGCACAATTATCAAGACTCTATCAATGGAAGGGAAAAATTTCCAGATTGGGAACAACTTTGGTCGGATTTGGTGCAGGAGGAGTTCAGACAGAACACCAGAGATGGATCTTCATTTAAGAATGAGGATGAAGAGGAATGTGCTTTGGTTGCTAAGGTGAGGAAAGAGAAGGGGAATAAATTCCATTCAAAATCCGAGTTCAAGAATGGCAAGAAGCAGGACATGTCCAAGGTGAAGTGTTTTCACTGTCACAAGCATGAGCATCTTGCTACTAACTATCCACAAAAGAAGAAGAACAAGAAGATTGCTGGATCTGCAGCTAGTGAGGCCCTTACCTCACAATTTGAGATTGAATTATCATTGATCACATGCATGGTGTCCAGTGCATTGGGATCTGTGTGGTATTTGGATAGTGACACTTCCTTTCGCATGACATGATATAAGGAAATTTTCAGTGACTTAGAGGGGAAATATCTCCAGATGCATATTGAGATGGGTAATGACGAACGGTATAGTGCTACCGAGATTGTTACCATTACCTTTCAGGGGGAGTCAGGAAAACCATTTAAATTAAAATATGTGATGCATGTACCAGGTCTAAAGAAAAATTTGGTCTCAGTCGCAATGTTGGAGGATAGAGGCTATGGCGTTATTTTTAGTGATGGAAAATATTTCCCATGACATAAAACAATGGGTCAAGCCAAGAGGATAGGGATTCGAGTTAATAATCTCTACAAGATGGAGGTAGATGACTATGCAAAAATGATGGGCAAGGTAGATCAAGTGGTGAGCCAGGATGAGGGCGAATTATGGCACAGGCAATTGGGCCATCTTCACCATGGAGCCTTGAAAGTCATGGAACAGATTTCTATTGGTCTTCCCAGGGGTACACTTGCACAGTCAGATACATGCAAGGGATGTACTATGGGAAAATATGTAAAGGAAACCTTTCATGAGAAGGAAAACCGAGCTTCTGAGATCCTTGAGAGATTTCACACATACGTGTGTGGTCCTTTCTCGGTTTCTTCAACAACAAAACATAAGTACTATGTAATATTTGTTGATGAATTTTCTCGTAAGTGTTGGATATTCTTCATGCATAAGAAAGATCAAACATTCTCTAAGTTCTGTGAGTTTAAGGCACAGGTGGAGAAAGAGTCAGGGAAGCTAGTGAAGGCTCTTAGGAGTGATAATGGTGGAGAATACATCTCTAACTAATTCAAGAAATTCTACATCAAAGAAGGAATTCGAAGAGAACTCATAACGCCTCATAACCCACAACAGAGTGGGTTCGCGGAGAGGAAGAACAGAACTATTGTGGGTGTAGCACGAGCGATGTTGCATGATCAAGGCCTACCGATGCATCTGTGGGTGGAAGAATGCAATACAACGGTACATGTGCAAAACCGTTGTCCTCATAGAGTACTTGGAATGAGTACACCTGAAGAGGCTTTCACTGGTAAGAAACATGATGTTTCACACTTTAAGGTTTTTGGCTCATCTGTTTATGTGCATGTGACCAAGGACGCTAGGAAGAGCTGGAACCAACAACTGAGATTGGGATTTTTGTGGGGTACACTGAAACACCCCATAATTATCGTGTGTGTTTTCCAAACAACATAATGACTGTTGTGTGACGGGATATCAAATTTGATGAGGAGAAATCCATGCGGTTTTCCCTTGAAAGGGAGCTGTACTTGCATGCAGAGGAGGACCTATTGGTTCCCAAGGATGAGTCTCAAGATGTGGATCAACCACATGAGGAGGTTCATGGAGTGTAGGAAATCACTCATGCCGAGCCATCCATCAGAAATGATAGAAGGATCACCACAGAAGTTGATAGGTTGAGACTTGGTACTGCATAGAATGTAGGAGCCCCTACTTCATAGCACCGACAGAGACAGTCTCCTGACCGATTTATTGGATACATGGATTTTATGAGCAAATGTATTGTGACTGAACCATCTTCCTTTTAGGAAGCAGTGAAACAACCTACTTGGGTTGATGCAATGGTGGAGGAGTATGACTCCATTGTCAAGAACAATGCATGGGAGATAGTCCCAAGACCGTTCGACAAATCAGAGGTTGGATAGAGATGGATCTACAAGGTAAAGAAAGCTGCTTATGGGAGTTTGGAGAAATACAAGGCCAGATTTGTGGCCCGGGGATTCTCACAGATTGAGGGGATATATTATGATGAGACTTTTGCACCTGTTGCAAGGTACTCTTCCATAAGATCCATCCTTGCACTCTCAATGCAGATGGGCTGGCACATTCATCAGATGGATGTGAAAACTACGTTTCTCAATGGGATAATTGAGGAAGAGGTGTACATAGAGAAGCCTGAAGGTTTTGATATCTTCAACAATGAGTCGCATGTGTGCAGACTCAAAAGAGCATTGTATGGGCTGAAGAAATCACCCCGTGCTTGGTCCACTCAGATAGACAGCTATTTCACCGGACTGGGCTATGCAAACCTTTACCAGATTATGGTTGAGGGTAAGATATTGATCATTTTTATTTATGTTAATGATCTAATTTTGACTAGTGATGAGTAGCTGATACACTCATGCAAGAAGGATCTTGCAAGGGAGTTCAAAATGAAGGATATGGGTCTCCTTCATTATTTCCTAGGATTGGAATAATGACAGTGGGATGGTGAAATTTTTGTGTCTCAAGGAAAGTATGCAAAGGAGATATTGGGTAAGTTTAACATGGAGAGTTGCAAACCCATGGATACTCCTCTCCCAGGAAATTTGAGGAAAGAGGATGCTACTTCTCGAGAGGTAGTGGATGCTACTGCCTACCAACATTTAGTCGATTTGCTAATGTATCTAGTGAACACGAGACTGGGAATTTGCTACACAGTTAAACAATTGAGTCAAGTTATGGTTAAGCCTACCAAGCTCTTTTGGAAGGTAGGGAAGCATGTCTTAGGATACCTAAGGGGCGCATCATAGTATGGTCTATGTTACCGACAGAAGGATGGAGTGAATTTGCATGGCTTCATAGATTCATATTGGATTGGAAGTCCATCGGATAGAAAGAGCACATCAGGGGGGATCTTTAGCATTGGATCGACAACAGTTTCCTGGTGCAACATGAAACAATGATCCGTGGCACTCAGTTCAGCGGAAGCGGAATACATGGCAGAAATTCGAGCTGCATGTGACGCTATCTAGATGAGAAAGTTCTTGGTTGGTTTTTTTGGTTCTCAGATGGATCCGATAGTGATTAATTTTGATAATTAGAGTTGCATTAAAATCTCGATTAATCCTATTTTTCATGATAGGTCCAAGCATATATATATCCGGTACCATCATCTTAGAGATTGTGTGCAAAGAAGGATCATGTTGCTTCAGTACATTCCCACGGAAGATCAAGATGCAGATATTCTGACGAAGGCGCTTACTAGGAGCAAATTTGAATACCATAGAGACAATATCGGGGTGAAGGATAATACCTTTCTTGTTGAGAGGGAGTGTTGAGATTCAACAAGAAGATTCAACACCCACACCTAGTGCATTAAGCACCTGGTTTCATTCAACACCCAGAATAGGGTGGGGCCCATAGTGCTATTTTTGAGTGCATGTCTATTTTTATTATCCCTTAATTTAGATGGACATTAAATTGTAATCTGTTCTCAATGTGGACTTGAATGAATTAACTGAAAGTGATAAATTCAGTTAGCTAGTGGATTTCAAGTTAGAAGTTGGTTGGTGGGACATGCAGAGTAATTCTAGTTGTAACAGAGTTCGAAGTGCAGTGGTGCAAGTTGTAAATAGTTTAACTCAATTAAGTGAGTTAAACTCAATTGTGCTAGTTGTAACATAAGATAGACTAGTGAGAGATTCAATGAATTAAATATTAATTAATTCACAATCAGTGATCTCACATGCAACTGAGGATTTAATTTTATTAGCTGCATGCATGTCAAACCCAGTGGAGACCCAGTTGAGTTCTAGGTGAAAGGGAAGTTATTTATTAGTTGTAGGATTATCTGCTTGCACACATGCAGGAAAACACCCATTGGAGTTTCCATGATACTTGCGCAATCAAGACAGGTAAGAATTCCTATCTTTTAGGGATCTTTACCGTCAGGGATTGCGCAAGCAAGGCAAGCTATCTGGAGGTTGAGAATTGGCTATGTGTTGGTCAGTTTTTCATATGACAATGTGAGATAATTAGATGATGTACTGGAGGGCTCTTTTGAGAAGAGTTTTGTATGTAATTGTTTCATGATCCATGCTTAATATACAATAGAAGATAGTGGGATTTTTAGCTGTAAGTTTTCCTCGAGAAAATTATCTGTTGTGTGTGATTGATCTTTCTTCATGTTCATGTGATTAGCGATTGTGTTTTTAATTCCACAAAATATTTGTAGAAGATATTCAGTATTTAACTTTAGTACATTGTTAGATCGGGTGAATCCAAGATACACATGCTTGTTATATAATTTCTACATAGATGTCCCTTATAATTCTACTCCCTTGCCTCCTTCAATATGTCACTTGAGTCAATTCAATGTGATTTTTGTCTCTATGATGGGTGGGACCCCCAACACATCTAGTGTTGACCCTATGTATATTTCTAGTCTCAAGTCCATTATGGTCCCATCCAACCCATCTTCTTAGTTGATCCATTGAAATTAATAGAAGAATATGAAGAGAAGAAGAAGGTTTGGAAATTCTCAATTTCTTCATCTCCCATGATAGACCTTATTATAAGTGCTAGAATCATCCAAGGCTATGATGAAAACAGTGGGATGTACATTATGAATACTTTGGAAACCTTCATGGTAAAACTTTGCTCGAAGATGTAGGCATAATATTAGAGGGTGATGCAAGTAAAGCTTCAAACTTTTCGTTCACCCCAAGGATGAAATCAAGATGGACAAAGGAAACACATTTTCCATTTATACTAAGTTCTTTATTGAGGCCTCAACTAACCCTAAGTTTTTTTTTTTTAACTTGGGGACAACCCACCCCCCCCCCCCCCCCCCCTCCGACGCCCCAATTTTTAATTTTAAACAAGGATCATCAATGGATTTAGTTTTATCTTTCTCTATATTTTCCTTTTTTTGTATGTCCTTTGATCATTAATAATATGTTTCCTGGCCAGGGGAATCCTTAGTGTTTTGGACTAACGATGATAATTTTATCCATCTCAATTTGAATCCTAGCTAAACCACTTGAGAAGATTCGTAGGCTAGTATATAATGGAAAATGGGTTATAGTGGTAGCAGTGCTATGTAAACTTTGGTGGAAAAAATGATAGTGATACAGATTTATGCAGGAACACAATAGAATACACATATAACCATAAATACAGAGATGCAGCGAAAATAACACTTCATTTCATTAATATCAAAGAATTGAAATTTGTTTACAGACATAGTGGAAATAAACTAGCTAGGGTGTTGGTAGCTTATCTCTAAGAAGAGATGTGGTGGCTACAGGCCTCTGAACTATGTTACAATGAGGCTCGAGGGCCTATTTATTATTGAGAAACAATGGAAAACCCTAAACATCCAAAAACCTCCCTAGGAGATGAAGCGCCAAAACTATGGGCCCCGTTTGGGTCAATTGGTACATCAACTTCCCGGGGACGTAACTTTGGCATACTATCTCCATTTGACGCGCTCAATACCTTGTTAGAAATATATATTTTAGGACTACAAATTTTCCCAAAAAACGTCGTTTAGGGCCTCAAAACAACTCCATAAGTTCAGGACCCAAAAACATGCTAAAAATAGTAAACTGTGATATAATTAAGGAAACTGAAAAACTGAAAGAGACAATGGTGGGCCCCAAGTGGAATAGGTAGGTGACCACGAATATCCATCTGGATCATTCCTCCCCCATTAGGAAGAAATGGTCCCCATTGCATTGAGTTCCTCCATGAGATGAGGAAACTTCCGTTGAACTTGGTCCCTAGTGAACCACTTGCCTTGGTGTAGGAGTTGGCCAGCTTTGACAACCCGATACAGTTGGATATTCTGCTGGCGAGTGTTCTTGATTTACATGTCCATGATTTAATATGTGATGGCCTATTCCATGCAGTCTGGGTTTAACTCTATTAGTGTGAGTTTTTCTGCAATGTCAGAGGTGTCCAGTAGAGGTGGGAAGTAGGGCTAAAGGCGGTCCACATTGAAAACTGGGTGCATACCAAGGAATGGAGGAATAATAAGTTCAAAGGAATTGTTCCTGACCGCCTTGGTGATGGTGTACGACCCATATCGAAATGGGCGAAGCTTGCGGTGGGGTCTAGTGAGGCGCTCCTTCTGTAAGTGTAGCCACAATTTGTCGCCCACCTAGAAGCTGTGTGGCACCCAATGTTGATCATGTCATTGCTTGTACTTAGCATTGTCTCTGTCCAATATGTCATGAAACTGTTGGCGGATGTGTTAAATGTGCTCGATGAAGTTTTTCGTTTTGTCAGCTTCAGACTAGACATGAGCCGAATCGACCTGAGTAGCCGCAAATGGCATGGCTACGTCAATGGGTCTTAGTGGCTGGAATCCCAAACCCACCTAAAAGGGGATGTGGTTGGTTAAGTTGTGGAGATCCTAGTTATAACTATGTTTTACATAGGGGAGGATCTCATCCCATGTGCATTGATGCTTTGAATTGTACATATGCAAAATGTGTACAATCATCTTGTTGATGACCTCTATTTGGCCATCAATTTGGGGATGGAAAGTTGTGGAATTGGTGAGCCTGGTATCCAGCATTGACTAGAGGCTGGACCAAAATGTACTGAGCTACCTTCTGTCCCGATATGAGATGATATATTGTGGGATCCTAAAGTGCACCCACACTCATTCAAATAAGAGTTTAGCAGTGGCTTCTACTGTGATATTCTTCTTGCAGGCTGCCATAATGCCCATCTTCAAGAATTTGTCGATGACCACGAAAACATAGTCGTTTCCATGCTTAGTAGAAGGAGGGCCCGACATGTAATCCATGGAGATGGATTCCTAAGGTTGACTAGGGGTAGGTAGCAGAGTATAGAGGCTTTGCTTCTTGATGGTCGATTTGGAAATGGCGCAGGCAGTGCAGGATCTGATGTACTTCTCGACATCCTGTCGAAGGTTCGACCAATAGAAATACCACTGTTTTCTCAACCCCAAAATGCCCATTGACTCAACTATAGTGTTCTTCCCAAATCATCTTGGCACACTTGCGTGAAGGAACAAAAAGGTGTCCCAGGTGACATAACAATGCATCTTGGAGGTGAAAATTTGGAACTTGCGTACCCTCTAAGAGTTACTTGTATGTGTGGCCAAATTCCTGATTGCTCTTGTAGAGAAGTGGCAAATCAGAAGTCTCGTGCCCATAAGAGTTGAGAATGGTGGTTAGTGCCATTATCGGTGATCAGCTAAGGCAGTCTACAACATTATTGGTGCTCTTCTTCTTGTACTTGATGTTCAGATGAAACTGTTGCAGATATGTGCACCACTCCTGATGGTGATCGTTCTGCAACTTACCTTGTGTCTATATGAACTGCAAGGATTGGTGGTTTGTGTGGATGATCGTTTCCTTCTAAAAAATGTAATGCTTCCATTGTCGACAAGCCTCCACAATGGAATACATTTATTTATTATAAGTGGGATACTTGCACACTATGTCGGACAATGTCTCACTGTGAATGCCACTGGATTCCCATGTTGCATAAGAACTTCCCCAATAACATAGTTAGAGGCAGTTGTCTCGACCTCAAATGGTTGTTGCAAGTTTAGTAATGTGAGCAATGGGGTAGAGCAGAGGCGATGTTTCAATTATACGAAGGCCTTTTGTTGATATTCTGACCAAAAGTATTTTGCTTTCGCTCCTCCCTTGGTGACTTGACTCAAGGGCCAAGTGATATGAGAGAATCCCAATATGAACCCAAGGTAGAAATTAGCAAGACCCAGAAGGGTGCGAAGCTTGGTTAGAGTGGTTGGGGCTGGCTAATCTCGAATGACTTGGATCTTGGTTGGATCCACATGCACCCTTCATTCAACAATAATGTATCCCAAATACTGAACCTAGGTCATGCCAAAAGTGCACTTCTCCAAATTGGCACACATCTTTTGTTGCCGCAGTGTTTGGAGGACGTGTCAGATGTGGTGGAGGTGCTCTTCACAAGTCTGGTTGAAGATCAGAATGTCATCCAAGTACACTACTACAAATGAGTTGGTGAATGGCTGCAAGATGTCATCCGTAAACCTCATGAAGGTTGTGGGAGCATTTTTCAACCTGAAAGGCATGACCAGCCATTTGAAAAGGCCCTCCTTGGCTTTGAAGGAAGTCTTCCACACATCGGAGGGTTCGATTGGTACCTGGTGATACCCAGACTTCAAGTCGATATTGCTGAAATATTTCGCCCCTTTGATTTGGTCCAGAAGGTCATCAATCCATGGGATGGGGACCTATTTCAGACAGTGATATTGTCCAACGACCGATAGTCAATACAAAGTCTCCAAGTCCCATCCTTCTTCTGTACTAACATGATCGGGCTCCCACAAGGCGATGAAATCGACTGGATGTGACCTTTCTACAACAGCTCCTAAATCTACCTCTTGATTTCATCATACTCTAGAACAGAGCGCCGATAGATCGGTCCATTGGGTAGTGGCGCATCTGGGGTTAGATCAATGGGGTGATTGACCTGACAGTGCAGAGGCACCCCTGTGGGTGAGGTGAAGATGTCCTCGTACTCCTCCCCGACCTTGTCCATTTGTTGTTGTCATGCAGAGGAGCCCCGTCTGGATGTTGTGGCCACGGTCTTATTCTTTCCCTAGGGGTGGATCATCAGGAGAAAAAATTTCCCAGTTTTGGAAATGAGCTTACTGCGTTGTTTTGCAGTAACAAAACAGATAGCGGCAGGTAGTGGTACCTCTGGTATCCTGTACAACTTATTGCCCAAAGTAAAAATAACAACGCGAGGTCAGGAATCATACACATCATGTCGCTTCCACAAGTATGATTGGCCTAATAATACATCACAAACATCAAGAGGATCAATGTCACATAATACCTCATCCGTGAAGGGCTTGATGCTGTAGGGAAGGCGACACTGCTCGTTGGCACAAAGATCCCGTCCTTGGTGAAGCCACCTGATGGTGTATGGCTGTGGGTGTGCTGTGGTCGACAAGTCCAACTGCTTCATGACCTATGCTGAAATGAGGTTCTTTTGGCTCCCACTGTCAACAATGAACTGTAGCGGGGAACCCTTTACCCACATCTGGGAGTGGAAGAGATGCTCCTCCTCTGTATCTTCTGGTTCCTCCTTCTGGATATTCGCAGTGGCAACAGTGGCGTTGGGTTCTGCATCAATAATTTGCTTCCCTTTGTCATTCCCCTTGTTGGGTTCTAATTCAGAGTCAAAGCATGCATCTGATTCAAAAGCCCTCATCTTGTCCATCAGTGACTGCTTGACCCGACACTCACTTCTGTTGTGAGTGGAGATCTTATGGAAATCACATCACTTTCTCATGTCCTTCTTTGGATTCGTGATGTTGTTCTTTGCTTGCAGCTTTGGAAGGTTCTTGGGCCGCCATGCCTTGGATTTTTCCTTTTTTTTTCTGCAGTTTGGGAGCACCTTTCCCTTGCTTTTGATTTGCAGATCCAAAGTATTTCTTCTTCTGTTTGAATTTCTTCTCAATCTTGGCAACATACCAATATGCCGTACCAAGCGAGGAGATGTCGAGGAACTCCATTTCCTCCTGAATTTATCTATGTAGACAACTACGTTACTTTGGCATCAAATGTTTCTCTGAATATTTGATACCCAACTTTGTGCACAAGGTATGGAACAGATTCGTCAACTCATGCACATCTTGATCCCTTTGTTTCCGTAGTGTAGTCCATTATATGTACTTTTCCTCATAGCTCCCCATGGGATAATATTGTTATTTGATGGCATCTTGAAAATAATTCCAAGTGGGTAGGACCGAGAATAGAGAGGTTTTTGTCTCATCCTTTTTCTCACAATAGGTTTCCCACTAGTCCTTGACATGGGGGGTAGCTTTGAGGAGTAAAAAAATAATCTTCTCCCGGTCGAAAAATTCATGAACCGAGAAATATCCT
Source organism: Pinus albicaulis (assembly GCA_034641835.2). Classification (NCBI taxonomy): domain Eukaryota; kingdom Viridiplantae; phylum Streptophyta; class Pinopsida; order Pinales; family Pinaceae; genus Pinus; species Pinus albicaulis. The sequence continues at coordinate 253,554,382 of CM076574.1, read as the reverse complement.
TCTAATAGATTCAACCATCTATCTACGACATCTGCATATATTTGGCCCTCAAATATGGGAATGTCAAATTATACTTCTACCTTAAAGGGAGTCGTGCCTCCAGAGTGGCTACTGGATGCAGATGCGCCACTGGTGGGCAGTCGTTGAAGGATCTGTGCAAAGTTATCCATAATCGTGTTCCTTTGTTTTTCGAGGGCCTCCTCGAGCAATATTTTGATAAGATCTCCTACTCCCTCATCTTTCTTTTTGTCCCCCATGGACAGTCGTCGGGGTTTGTGAGGCTAATCTTGCAAAGGTTCAACCAAATCGAGCCCTAACTCCTTATACCCCAAGCTCGTCGGGGAAATACAAAGAAGGATCAAGAAAGGGTAGACCGATCTGATATCACTGATCCAGATTTATGTAGGAACACAAAAAAATACATATCTAACCATAAATACAAAGATGCAGTGGAAATAACACTTCATTTCATTAATATCAAAGAACTGAAATTTGTTTACAGAAAGAATGTAAATAAACTAGCTAGGGCATTGGTAGCTTATCTCCAAGAAGAGATGTGGTGGCTACAGGCCTCTGAACTGTGTTACAATGAGGCTCGAGGGCCTATTTATTATTGAGATACAATGGAAAACCCTAAATATCCAAAAACCTAACCCTAGGAGATGAAACACCGAAACTATCAGACCCTTTTGGGTAAATTGGTACATCAACTACCCGGGGACATAACTTTGTCATACGATCTCCGTTTTATGCGCTCAATACCTCATTAGAAATTTCTATACGAGACAAATTTTGAGTGAGAATCATCATTCTATAGACCCTTGTTGCTCCCAGTTTTCCCAAAAAAAGTCGTTTAGGGCCTCAAAACAGCTCTGAAATTTTAGGACCCAAAAAACTACTAAAAATAATAAACTGTGCTATAGTTAAGGAAACTAAAAAATTGAAAGAGACAATGGTGGGGCCCCAAGTGGAATATGCGGGTGGCCACCAATATCCACCTGGATCATTCCTCCCCCCTTAGGAAGAAATGGTCCCCATTGCGTGGAGTTCCTCCATGAGGTGAGGAAACTTCTGCTGAACTTGGTCCCTGGTGAACCACTTGCCTAGGTGTAAGAGTTGGCCAGATTTGACAACCCGATATAGTTGGATCTTCTGCTGGTGAGTGTTCTTGATTTTCATGTCCATGATACAATCCGTGGTGGCCTGCTCCATGTAGTCTGGGTTTAACTCTGTTTGTGTGATTTGTTATACAATTCCAAAGGTGTCCAATAGAGGTGGGAAGTGTTGGGCCTCTGTTTTTCCTTGCTTTATATCAACTTTTACTCGAAATTACTCATGATTTTGTCTAGCTTGAATAGTTATTGTCGTAGTTTTGTGCATTCTTGGAGATAATAAGTACGTATTTTCTATTCCCTTGTTTTAACGATATTTAAACATTAAAAGCATCTTTAATAATAGTTTTTGTGTTTGTAGGTTTACAGAGTTGATCATATGCCTATTGTAATAGAGGCCAAGTTCCTGAACCACTCATTCTTTTAGTAGTACTGGTAGGATTCCTGCACCAATTCATATTTTACTTCAACCTGAATTTGTAGCAGTTTCCAGACAACTAATTTCCTCCTTGATTTCCACGCTAAACATTGCGAATCTGAAAATTCCAAAACATGGGTTTTTTTACAGCATAGGAAATTGAATAAATCGTAGGACGCTTGCCAAAATTTGTAATGGTTGAGGAGATATAAAGTGCGCTTTGGAGGCAGTTTGTTAAAAATACCATTTTTTCCAGAATTCTAGCCAGCAATGTCCAGATAGCCGATTTCCTCCTCGATTTCCACGTTGATAGTTGTGAATCTAAAAATTTCGAAACATGGGTTTTTTTCCCAGCATAGGAAATTGAGTAATATGCAGGCCATTTTCCAAAATTCATAATGGTTGAGGAGATAAAAGGGTGCTAAGGAGGCAGTTTGTTAAAAATACTGATTTTTCCAGAAATCTAGAAAACTCCTAGATTTGGAAAATTTGTATGAAATCTTTATTATTTTAATAGGGGAACGGTTGTATTGATATTATATTTAATTAGAATTAGTTGGGATTCAATCCCCATGATTGTTTTCAAAAGATACAATTTAATTATGATGTAAACATATTATAAAAGGAGGAGCGATTATGAACGTAAGGGGTGGAGTGATGTTACCACAGTGCTACTGTGATTTTGTTTTTCTTGTATTGCCCTCGTTCTGGGTTGGAATCGAATTCATAATATACATTTACTGATTTGAAATTAATACAAAGGAGCTACACCATGTTGTTTGCATTCCACATTTTAATCTATTACTGATGCGTCTTTGAGTGTTTAAGCTTCAAGTTTCCTAAACCGGGGAACAAGCTGGTTGGCTAGGGCCCATCCAACCCAAATTGTTTTCCCTCTCATGCTTTCATTCAATTAAAGGTGTGTGTTTATTTTATTCATGTAAAGTGTGGATTGAGTTTATGATTTATCTCTTCATAAGAATTCTGGTTTTATTTCATTGACAGTCAAGTGTGACGGCATTCGTGGCATGTCTATTAATTAAGTTCGATTTACTTTCAGTCATTTCCTTTTACGAATCCTAGTTATCTCCTCCTGGAATCGTGCAAGCACATTCCTGCACTAGTGGGTTTATAATTTCTGCAACTTGGCTTTTCGGTTCATTACAACAATATTGTTTCATTCCTTTCCTTCATAAGAATTCAATGAATTTCTGTAAGTGAATGTTCATTAGCAAATATAAGTCTTTTTAATACCAAGAGTTTAAATCCTAGGAATTAAATATGCTTTGTTAAATGATGAACGAATGTTGTTATGACACATCGATCTGTGCCTGCACTTCATATTTTTAAAAGGAAAGAATTAAAATATAATTCTGAATAGTTGAAGTGAACCTTTATGAGTTAACAAAGATTAAAAGAAAATATGGTTTATGTGAGTAACTGTCATAGGAATAAAAGCCTGTTTTCATGCTTGAGTTATTTCTTTTACCACATTGAAGAAAGTATGCTTTGACTTTTGAACTTTGCTTTATTTCAAATCTTATTTTCATTATGAGATTCAGTTTGGTTGAAGCATTATTTTGTGTGTGCAAGTTATTTCAGAAATTTGATTCGCCTTTGCCAATTCTTTTCATAGTTAGCACACTCTTTAATTTTTCCTGAAAGTAATTGGAAAAATTGGTGCAGGAACCTCTGTTCTAGTACAAGAACCAATATCGTGATACAAAAACAGAGTGCTCTAGTTCCAATGCTGAGAACCCCTGCATAAAGACATAAATCTCTAGTATAAGTGTAAAATATACTTCCAGCACATCATCCTTGTGCCTGTACTAGTGCAAGAAGATTGCAGGAGTACAGGAATAATAACTTAGTGCAGGAAGGAAAATCCTTAAAACGACAGATCTCTTCAAAGGCCCAATTGTTAATCTGTCAACAACTATATTGAAGATAAACATTTATTCCAGTAATTATGATTGTTTGCAACAGCGTGAGAGTTCCTTTTGTTTTTTGCAAAGTACTTTCTTTTTATTCTAGTTTCCAGAATGGTGTGTTGTCATTGTATTAACTAGTGCAGGTTGCTGAAGTCCTTCTATGGCATTTCTAGTGCTACGCCTCTAAGTTTACGAACTCCCGGATTGAAAATTAAATGTTATGTTGTTTATTACTCCCAACATTTTGGCACCATTTCCGGGGAGGCGCTGAGGGGATTGACCTAAGTAACCTGTTGTAGTTTGGTTTTCTCTTTACTCAATTTTTCTTCCAATTTTATTTCCTTAGAATTAATTCTTTGAATTTGTTTATTTCCTGCATTATTTTTAAGTTTTTTTTCTTCTTGGGTGCTGTAAGAACCCCCCCTATTTATTCAACCACGTGCTAATAAGATATACCAACTAGCTTGTTGAAAAAAAAAAAATGGTATTTCAAGGCATTTTCAATGAGGAGTTTTGAGGCTAATATCAATCATCCAATGTACCTATTTCACTGATAAATTGGAAAGAAAATTCGAAGAAGGAGTCTCAAAGTAGTACATGGAGAACCTCTTTTATTTTGGTAAGAAATGGAAAACATTGTTACTTTTGAATTCCCTATCAAAGATCCAGAAGTGGCACAAATGCATAGTATTCCCCCATCTGCACTACCAAAATTTCGTGGTTTGGAAAATTAAGACCCAGATACATTCTTATTTGAATTTGAAGTACTTTGTAGAGGATATGGTTATTTTACTAATGCTCCAAGATTGCAAGTGTTTCCTCTTACTCTTAAAGAATCAGAACTTTGATGGTTCATGAGCCTTGGAGGGATTTGCATTCAAACATGGGGAGACATGAAGAATGTATTCTTGAAGAAATACCAAGACTACTACCAGGCCGATGAAGATATTTTTGGGATAAAAAAGGGGGAAAATGAAAGTTTGGAGGATTATGTGGAGCGATTTAGATACAACCTCCAAAAATCAAAACATAAGAATTTGGTAAAAGAGACCTTGAAAACACTCCTACTCAAAGTAATCAAAGATGAATTTTTAGAATCTTTAAATATTATAGGAGCAGGTGATGTTTCTCACTTACCATAGATGATGTTTGTAAATTGTGCATTAGTTATTCAAGAGGAATCTCCAAGCTTGGTAAGAATTCTCGAGAACCTTCTTCTCAATTTTTGAAATCTACTACAAATATAGGAGCTACAAAATCTTGTCTAAATTTACAATTGGATGATTTACAGAAAGAACATAAGCAGTGCAAGGAAGATTATTCAACAAATGATTTACCATCACTATTGGGGTTTCAACATGTGTTTAAGGAATCAAATAAGGAAATAAATCGATTGCTAGGTATAATTCAAAACTCATGATCATTTAATACTTGGAATAGTATTTATTATCCCCAAAAGGTTCCTCAACACATCCACGACCCTACAGTTCCATGGAAAACTCATAATCTTCCTCTAATTCAATACCCCGCCTTATGGCCACATTGGACCTCTCCCTCGAGCCATATATTCCCACAACCTCAAGGATGGTTTGGAGCCTCCTCCCTAGGGAAATTCCCCATGCAAACTCCATTACCTATGCCACAAAAAATGAAATTCCTATCTAATGCACCACCATGTTATCCTTCTATATGGTCCCAATTATTTGTGCAACCAAATCCTAATTTTGAAAATCACGTTGCGGAATCTATAATTGGAACTTGTTTGAAAACCATTATTGAGGATCACCAAGAAGAAAATCCTAGAATTTACCTTAACCATCCTTGTCAATCTGAAGAGAGAAAACATCAAGCTGTGGAAGATTTGTATGAGTTGGAGAATCATCAATATGTGGGTCATATTGAATCTTGGTTCCAAACAATTGTTAGCACACCCCATTCCCCCATTAACTGGAAACTCCTGGCACCATATCAATCAAAGCAACTAGTTTCTCACACTTTGGTATGTATTGAGGTTTATTATTTAAAACTAAGTGTGAGTATTTTTAGCATTATGTTGTGTACACAGCTACATCAGAAGTACGCCTACTCTTAAAAGGGATGTTCCTCTCTTTAAAATAGGTTAGGGTAATGAATAAAGATGCCATCTGAAATAAAATTGTATAACAACACTCTTGAAATTGTGATTACCTAAAGTAAAACTTGTAAAATTTATATTATTATGCACTCTCATGGTAAGCCTTGTCAGGATAAATTCACTCTTAATGCCTCATATTTTATAAAGTGACTTTGATTATTGACCAATAACTATCATCCATAATTTTTTTTAGACACTCTTTGAATGTATTGATGAGAATCTTCCTATGGTGGACCACGCCTATAAAACTATAACAAGATTTCACAAGAACCCCGACATGATCAATTTGAGGAATTTTTTAGTCATTATCTAAGATGTTTTATTTAAAATGAGTCTTCAGGGTAGAAGGACCAACTAGTAAAGATTAGTAATTAAAAACTTTTCGCGCCATCCTGTACTCGTAAGGAGCAGAATAACATACCCAACTATTAAGTAACCTATTTAAGGTTGATTATAATCAGAGTTTTTATATGTGGATTAATTGATGGATAGGAGGTCTCATTATGAGCCGACCTACCATGATCATGGGTCCTAACGAGAATGACATTATCGCACTGGTCACCAAGCCAAGGTAATGGCTTTCAGTTGAAAATCTAGAAGACATGAGGTCTCATCATGAGTTGACTTGTTCTTTCTTGTTAGTTCTTGTGAATGGAACTGTTGTTAGCTGGTTACCCAGTCGGGACAGTGGCCTTCAATTAATTTCAAAAAAAATGTAAATTATTTGAAACAAATCTGAATCTATATCTAACAATTGGGACACAGGCATTTAGTGGGTTAAAAGGCATCCTTGTCGAGGCTATTGATGTCTGCTGGCAGCAGGGCCATGCCTATGTTATTAAAGTTAAATTTACACTATGATTTACTTGGTTATTTCTGTCTTCCTGAATTCATTATCATTTCTCTTTGAGAATGACTTTAAGATCCTTCTAATGTTATGCCTTGGAGTTCTATATTTTTGGAATAATTTGTTTTAATGGATGTGGGACCCTTAGGGCAGGTACCTCACCTTGCCTATAAAAGAGGAGCTTCAACTATATGTGGACAATTGTAAGATGGTCACTATGGGAAAGTATTATTATTACTACTTTTAACACCATGGATTTCAAAGCATGTCACTCATATTTACAATGAGGATGTTAAATTAAAACTTATGATCAATGATGCCTCAGAAATGTTTATGGAAATTTTAATAAGTTGGCTATTTTTCAATAACACCATCCTTGCAATTTAGTATTCCCTTGGCAACCTTTTTATTATATTTTCTTGAAATCAGTCTAAATAAACAAAGAGTCTAGCAAACACTGTTTTTGGAACAAACTCTATCTAGTGAAGGAAATATTGGTCACACAGAATTGCAGGAACATAATTACGAGTGTCCATAAATGTTTTAATCTTATTTTTGCAAGGGGGCGACAATACAAAAATTGATTTCCTTGCATGAGGACATGTAAGAAGGTCAACATGGGAGGATGTTGGCCCTCTGTTTTTCCTTGCTTTATATCACCTTTTACTCGAAATATCTCATGCTTTTGTTTAGCTTGAATAGTTATTGTCATAGTTTTGTGAATTCTTTGAGATAATAAGTAAGTATTTGCTATTCCCTTGTTTTAACGATATTTAAACATTAAAATCATATTTAATAATAGTTTTTGTGTTTACAGGTTTATAGAGTTGATTATATGCCTATTCTAATAGAGGCCAAGTTCATGCAACACACATTCTTGCACTAGTACCGGTAGGATTCCTGCACCAATTCAGATTTTACAACTTTCGCCCGAATTCACAGCAGTTTCCAGACGGTCGATTTCCTCCTCGATTTCGACGTCGATCGTTGCAAATCTCAAAATTACGAAACATGATTTTTTTTCCCAGCATAGGAAATTAAATAATGTGCTAGATGTTTTCCAAAATTCGTAATGGTTGAGGAGATACAAAGGGCGATTTGGAGGCAGTTTGTTAAAACTACCAATTTTTCCAAAATTCTAGCCAGTAGTTTCCAGATCGTCGATTTCCTCCTCAATTTCCACCTCGATCATTGTGAATCTCAAAATTTTGAAACATGGGTTTTTTTCCCAGCATAGGAAATTGAGTAAGTTGTAGGGAGTTTTCCAATATTCGTAATGATTGAGGAGATACGAAGGGCACTTTGGAGGCAATTTGTTAAAAATACCAATTTTTCCAGAAATCTAGAAAACGCCCAGATTTGGAAAATTCGTATTAAATATTTATTCATTTAATAGGGTAACGATTTTATTGATATTATATTTAATTAGAATTAGTTGGGATTCAATCCCCATGATTTTTTTCAAAATATACGATTTAATTATCATGTAAACATATTATAAAAGGAGGAGCGATTATGCACGTAAGGGGGGGGGGGGGGGGGAAGCGACGCTACAATAGTGCTACTATGATTTTGTTTTCCTTGCATTGCCCTTGTTATGGGCTGGAATCGAATTCATAATGTACATTTTATGATTTGAAATTAATACCATGCCATGTTGTTTGCATTCCGCATTTTAATCTATTAATGATGCATCTTTGAGTGCTGAAGCTTCAAGTTTCCTAAAATGGTGAATCAGTTGGTTGGCTAGGGCCTAACCAACCCAACTCGTTTTCCCTCTCTTGCTTTCATTCAATTAAAGGTGTGTGCTGATTTTATTCATGCAAAGTGTGGATTGAGTTTACGATTTATCTCTTCATAAGAATTCTAGTTTTATTTATTTGACAGTAAAGTGTGACGGATCCATGGCGTGTCTATTAATTAAGTTCAATTTACTTTCAGTCATTTCCTTTTAGGAATCTTAGTTACCTCTACCTAGAATCGTGCAAGCACATTCCTGCACTAGTGCGTTTATAATTTCTGCAACTTGGTTTTTCGGTTCATTACAACAAGATTATTTCATTCCTTTCCTTTATAAGAATTCGATGAATTTATGTAACTCAATGTTCATTAGTAAATAGAAGTATTTTTAATACCAAGAGTTGAAATCCTAGGAATTAAAGATGCTTTTTTAAATGATGAACAAACGTTGTTACGACACATTGATTTGTGCCTGCACTTCATATTTTTAAAAGGAAAGAATTAAACATAAATTTGAATAGTTTAAGTGAACCTTTTTGAGTTAACAAAGATTAAAGGCAGATCTGGTTTATGTGATTAATTATCACAGGAATAAAATCCTACTGTCATGCTTGAGTTATTTCTTTTACTGCATTGAAGAAAGTGTGCTTTGACTTTTGAATTTTGTTTTATTTCAAAGCTTATTTTCATTATGAGATTTAGTTTGGTTGAAGCATTCTTTTGTGTGTGCAAGTTATTTCAGAATTATGATTCGCCTTTGCAAGTTATTTTCTTAGTTAGCACACTCTTTAATTTTTCCTAAAAGTAATTGGAAAACTTATTGCAGGAACCAATATCCTGATACAAGAACATAGTGCTCTAGTCCGAAAGCTGAGAGCCCCTGCAGAAAGACATAAATCTCCATTATAAGTGTAAAAGATACTTCCATCACATCATCCTTGTGCTTGTACTAGTGCAAGTAGATTTCAAGATTACATGAATAATAACTTAGTGCAGGAAGGAAAATTCTTAAAAAGACAGATCTCTTCAAAGGCCCAATTGTTAATCTATCAACAACTATATTGAAGACAAACATAGAATTTTATTTCGGTAATTACGATTGTTTGCAGCAGCTTGAGAGTTCCTTTTATTTTTTGCATAGTAATTTTTTTTTTTTTAAATTCCAGTTTCTAGAATGGTGTGGTGTCATTGTATTAACTAGTGTAGGTTGCTGAATTCCTTCTCTGGCATTTCCAGTTTGCGTCTCTAAGTTTACGAACTCTCAGATTGACAATTAAATGTCAGGTTGTTTATTACGCCCAACAAGAAGTAGGGTTGAAGGCGGTACACATTGAATACTGGTTGTAGACCAAGGAATGATGGAATACTGAGCTCGAAGGCATTGTTACCGATCGCCTTGGTGATGGTGTACAACCCATATTAGAGTGGGTGAAGCTTGTGTGGGGTCCAATGAGGCGCTCCTTCTGTAAATGTAGCCACACTTTGTCACCCACCTGTAAGTTGTGTCACACCCGATGTTGATCATGTCATTGCTTGTATTTAGCATTGGCTCTGTCCAATATGTCACAAACCTGTTGGAGGATGTGCTGAATGTGCTCGATGATGTTGTTCGCTTTGTCAGCTTCAGACTGGACAAGAGCCGAATCGGCTTGAGTAGACAAAAATTGCATGGCCACGTCAATGGGACGTAGTGGATGGAATCCCAAGCCCACCTAAAAGGGGTTGTGGTCGGGTAATTTGTGGAGAGCCCAGTTATAACTATGTTGTACATAGGGGAGGCTCTCATCCCATGTGCGTGAATGATTTGAATTGTACATGCACAAAATGTGTACAATCATCTTATTGACGACCTTTGTCTGGCCATCAGTTTGGGGATGGAAAGCTATGGACTTGGTGAGCCCGGTGTCCAGCATTGACTAGAGGCTGGACCAAAATGTGCTGAGGAACCTACAGTCCCGATCTGAGATGAGAGACTGTGGGATCTGAAAGTGAACCCACACTCATTGAAAAAAGAGTTTAACAGTGGCTTCTGCTGTGATAGTCTTCTTTCAGGCTGCCATAATGGCCATCTTCGAGAATATGTCAATGACCACGAAAACACAGTTGTTTCCATGCTTAGTAGAAGGAATGCTTGTAATCCATGTATATGGATTACCAAGGTAGACTAGGGGTAGGTAGCGGAGTATAGAGGCCTCGCTTCTTGATGGTCAGTTTGGCAATGGCATAGGAACTGCAAGATCTGATGTACTTCTTGACATCCCATCAAAGGTTTGGCCAATAGAAATACTTCTACAGTACTGCCATTGTTTTCTCGACCCCGAAATGCCCATTGAATCGACTATAGTGTGCTTCCCGAATCAGCTTAGCATGCTCGCTTGAAGGAACACAAAGGTGTCCCAGGTGACATAATAGTGCATCTTGGAGGTGAAAATTTGGAACGTGCGTACCCCCCAAGAGTGTCTTGTATGTGTGGCCGAATTTCGGATCGCTCTTGTAGAGAAGTGCCAATTAGAAGTCTCATGCCCACAAGAGTCGAGAATGGTGGTTAGCGCCATGATCAATGGTCAGCTGAGGCAGTCTGCAACATTATTAGTGTTTCCCTTCTTGTACTTTATGTTCAGATGAAACTATTATAGATATGTGGACCACTTCTAATGGTGATCGTTCTGCAACTTCCCTTGTGTTTGTATGAACTGCATGGTTCGGTGGTCTGTGTGGCTGATTGTTTCCATCCCCAAAATGTAATGCTTCCAATGTTGAAAAGCCTGCACAATGGAATACATTTCTTTGTCATAAGTGGGATACTTGCGGATTGTGTCGGGTAATGTCTCACTGGATGCCCCTATTGCGTAAGAACTGACCCAATAGAATAGTTAGAGGCATCTGTCTCGATCTCAAATGGTTTTTGCAAGTCTGGTAATGTAAGAACTGGGGCAAAGAAGAGGTGATTTTTCAATTCTACGTAGGCCTTCTTTTGAGATTCTGACCAAAATAAATTTTCTTTCGCTCCTCCCTTGGTGACTTGACTTAAGGGCCGAGTGATATGAGAGAATCCCAACACGAACTTGCGATAGAAATTAGCAAGACCCAAAAAGCTGTGAAGCTCGGTTAGAGTGGTTGGAGCTGGCCAATCTCGAATGACTTGGATATTGGTTGGATCCACATGCACCCCCCATTCATTAATAATGTATCCTAGATACTGAACCTAGGTCATGCCAAAAGTGCACTTCTCCAAATTGGCACACAAATTGTGTTGCCGTATTGTTTAGAGGACCTGTTGGATGTGGTGGAGGTGCTCTTCCCAAGTCTAGATGAAGATTAGAATGTCATCCAAGTATACTACTATAAATGAGTTGGTGAATGGCCGCAAGATGTCATCCATCAACCTCATGAAGGTTGCAGGAGCATTCATTAACCCGAAAGGCATGACCAAAATTCGAAAAGGCCCTCCTTGGCTTTGAAGGTAGTCTTCCACACATCAGAGGGTTAGATTGGTACCTGGTGATACCCAGACTTCAAGTCAATCTTGCTGAAATATTTCGCCCCTTTGAGTTGGTCCAGAAGGTTATCAATCCATGGGATCGGGTACATATTCCGGACAGTGATCTTGTTCATCGCCTAATAATCAATACAGAGTCTCCAAGTCCCATCCTTCTTCTGTACCAACATGATTGGGTTCCCACAAGGCGATGAACTCGGCCAGATGTGACCTTTCTGCAGCAGTTCCTGAATCTGCCTCTTGATTTCATTGTTCTCCAGAACAGAGTGTCGATAGATTGGTCCATTGGGTAGCGGTGCACCTGGGGTGAGATCAATGGGGTGCTTGACCTGACAGTGTAGAGGCACCCCTGTGGGTGAGGTGATGTCCCTGTACTCCTCCATGACCTTGTCCATTTGTTGTTGTCATGTAGAGGAGGCTTGTCTGGAGGTCGTGGCCATAGTCTTCTTGTAATATTCCTAAATTAGCATGCAGTTAATTGGAATAATAATTTTGCCCTTGCCAATTAGTTAGATGAATAAATGGTTAGGGAGACACATAAATCTATTTATTAGGAATAAAATCCCTCTTATTGTGAAAAGGGATAATCTTCATAACTGTATAAAACACCCTCATGTGTGAACAGGGGCTAATGCATATGGACAAGGTCAAGTTTGACCAAGTCAACAACGCTAGTACGGAGGGAGTGGATCATCAATAAGAGACAACACAGTGTGAATGGGAGGAAGTCTCTATGATAGTGGAAACCCTAATGTGTGGGACCCAAGGTGAGAAGGCTCACATTGTTTATAAGGAGGGCAAGGCAACCATAGAGGTTATTGATTATTGATTTTGTGGTCTGCATGAATTCTTGCATTCTTCAGCTGATTAGTTGAGCTTGCGGTTGTGTTTAGCACAGGGTGTTCCCGAGCGGGAATCCCACCTCTTCCTTTGAGGTAGCCTCTAGGAAGAGAATTGTACTATCATTTCCACATTCCGAAATTCTAGCCAAGCTTCAATCTTTAGCTGAAGTGCAGTGTCTGTTTAGATTTGTGTTGTGTTGCAGTGGAGGGTTGAGAAATCCACTTTCTGAGATAGATTTTCAGGGGAGGAAGCATTATTCTCATTGGGAGGTCAACAAGAGAGGTTATTATGCTTTATTTCACATCTTGGCACCTGTCCAACCTATTCCCATCATCTACAATGCAAATTCCCTCTTTGACTGTGTTATTTCAGTGAGCATTTGCAGCGGAGGTTTCAGTGCTTGTTTTGGAGGGTGAGATCTTCAGTGTTAGGATCATCCTTGCACTTGGAGAATTTTTTGGAGGAGTTCTATTCATTTCTTTATCAGTTCAGCCACATCCTTCCAATATTCAGTTTTTCACCTACAATTCAGCCCCAGGGCTGCGTTCCGTCATTTTGTTATTTTGGGTATTTTCGAAAACCCTTCTCGGGTTGTCTTGGAAATGTGTTTGGGAGCCTAGAACTTCACTCCCAACATTGTTTGAGCTGTAGAACAGTAGATATACATTATTATATTATTTCTGTAGCAGTTTATGCCCTAAAACTGCACTGTTATGACTCATGGCACTTGTATGACAACATTTTTCATGTATTAGTATATTTTCCTATTGGAGTCTTGTTTTCCATTGCTTGAGTGACATGATCCTCAAGATCTTGTGCATATTATTTTATGATATATTTAATAAGATGGTTGTACATTTGTCTCATGTAATGCTGTATTGATTTATTCATTTCTATTTCTATTTTTGTGTTCATATATTGCTGCTTTCCCATTTTGGAATATTACACTTCTTCTTGCCTTGGGGGCGGATCATCTGGAAAAAAAATTTCCCAGTTTTGGAAATGAGCTTACTGCATTGTAATGTTGTAACCAAAGAGATAGCGACAAGCGGTGGTACCTTTGGTATCCTGTAAAAATTATTTCCCAAAGTAAAAATAACGGCGCAAGGCTGGGACTCATACACAGCATGTCGCTTCCACAAGTATGGTTGGACTAATAATACATCACAAACATCAAGAGGATCAATGTCACATAATATCTCATCCATGAAGGGCTTGATGCTGTGGGGAAGGCTGCACTTCTCGCTAACGCGGAGATTCCGTCCTTAGTGAAGCCACCCGATCGTGTATGGTTGTGGGTGTGTTGTGGTCAGCAAGCCCAACCGCTTCATGACCTCTGCTGACATGAGGTTATTTTGGCTCCCACTGTCACCAATGAACTGTAGTGGGGAACCTTTTACCCACATCTGGGAGTGGAAGAGATGCTCCTCCTCCTCTGGATCTTCTAGTTCCTCTTGTTAGCCCCCCTACGAAATTCGTGACAAGCACACTGGGGGCTATGTCTTTTTGGAGACCTTCAAGGAATGCATCTCCTTTGAAGACACATCATCCTTGAAGTCTCTCTGTGCTTTGCCTTATACCAGCCCCCTTTGCTGGTTCCTTTCCCTAAGGCCTGCATTGCCCCTCATACTCTTGCAAAACACCACTTTTTTACCTCCTTTCCCCTTTGACAAAGTCCCTCTTTTCCCCTTCTTATTTTCCCTATTAACCCCCTAAATACCCTCTAAGAATCCCTACACCCTTTATTTGCCCAAATTCCCCCTCCATCTCCCTATCACTGCCCATGGCTGGCCTTAAAACACTTTGAAAATGGGCCAAAAATCATAAATTCCATTGAAAATGGGTTAAAAACCCACTTCCGACCATATAATAGGCCTAGCCCCTTCCACATTAGCCCCGCGCCTTTTCCTCTCCATATAACCCCGCGCCGTAACCGATCACTAACCCCAAAGGCGCTTGTTACATTTGTTCATCGGGCGCGATTGCAGCCGTCGATCTGCACAGAACGGACGGCGATCACCGCCCCTGCAGCCTCCCTCGATTTCCTCGTCCATCACCCGTAGCCGCATCTCCACCGTTCATTTTCCCGCCAGATCCAATGGTCCGCTGTGAAATCATATCGGGCACATTTTCCACCATTGATCTGTACCAGATCCGACGGTGCGGAATCCACCTGCCACGATGGTCCCCGCCCGCTTTCACTATTCAGAAACCACGTTGTTTTCATCGCACCGCCTTTGGGCGGAGGGTGGTTTTCCTCCATCGGCCAGAGATTCCATACACCTTTCGACACCTATCCTCCTGTACGATTTCAAAACCACTGTTCCCGCCCGTTAACTTCATTTATCGCGCGTTATTGTCCGAACACGGATGCCCAGCGAAATTGCCGTAGACCGTCCGATCTGGAGTGGGCCATCTGAAGGCTATCGCTCGTCGAAGGTGCACGATGTTTAATGAAGTTGCACGCGCGATAACCTAGGTTCTGGCCCTCCGTCCGTCGTCTTCCGCCGTCGATCTCTGCCATGATCAACGGTCTAGATTTTGTTCGCCCGCCATTGACTTTTCCACCATCGCCCGGTATCGCCACGTCATCCCACGTGTACCCTCCATACAATCTCCCCGTCCATTCATATTTATCCGTCCGAAAAGGCTTTGTTCAATGTTTTTCGTTGAAATTTCATTTGCTCCGCCTGCGACTGCGTTCCGCCACTTTTCTCCACGCCATGAATGTTTCCATCGTGTTCCTCCACAATTCTGCCATCTGTTCGTTCTGCATGGCTGTTACCATCGTCTCCATCGTGTCCGCCACCCCCATGTATGTTTTCTCAACCAGTTTGCCTATTTTGCAGGGTTTTCAATAGTAAATGACCGCCATGATGCGCGATCTCTGTTACAGTGACAGAGAGATCGAAGAAGACCGTGTGCAGAGGCTATTTTCAGAGCCTGATGTTACAGGAAATGTCTGGAGGGGTGTTTGCGCTATAAATTCATCAAAGGACAGAGTTTAAACTCTACCAAACCTCTGGCGCCATTGAAGCTATAAATTCACAGACAAAGACAGTACAGGAGCAGCAGAGAGCTCGGGGAAAGAAATGGAAGACTTATGAGCTTCTTCATGGATTTTTAGAAGGAAAAGGTACAATTAGAAGACCCCGAGGATCGACAAGAGATCCAATGCACAGAGAGATAATATTATCAGGGTTTCCGTATCAGCAGAGCGTTCTTCCATGAAAGGACATGGTACACATCATTTTTTCAGTCCACATTGTGCCCAAATAAAGATTTATGCCCTTTCAACAGTCCTACACCATCAAGAAGCATTTTTTACACGGTATGGAGACCCTAGCATCATTATTTCTCCAGTTTTTCCAGTCAATAGAGAATGGCATTAATACTGCAGCCAGAGTGCCAAAAGTAAATGCACTGATTTAAAGCAGAATGGGTTGCGGTTTTCCTCCTCTTCTGAGCGTTAATTCTTCATTTAATTCTTCACCTACCTTTTTTGCTCTGTTTCTCCTATAAGAATCCAGAAGAACACATTGTAAGGGTTGTTGTTCAGTTGTTCGGTTGTTGCTGTTAGAGGGATTCAGTTGACCGTTAGAACAATCTTGGGAGGGAGTTACAGAGTAGTTTGTATGTAATAGGCTGGGAGGAGAAAGTTTGGATTGTAACAGCCATTGAGCTATATTGTACATGACTGGTTTTGCATCAATTAATCAAAGCACATTGCACAGGATCCTGGTCTATTACTATTGGTGATGTTTTTCCTAACTCTGTTTATTACATTTTCATACTGTTTCATGTTCTTCTGGTAGGCAGCAGAAGTATAGCATAGGATTCACCCTCGTTAGGTGCCCTATGTTTCTGCTCTCCCTACCTTTAATGTTTTCCGCTTTATGTGTATCTTAGAGTGAATTCATGTGGTTTAACCAGCGCAGTGGATGTTATTGCCTGCTGGCTGATGTATGAACTCGGGGGTTTGCTGCTTGGATGTTTCTTTGTCAGATTTATCTTTGTTTTCCCCTTGGAGTTGCTAAAGCAGGCCTGGAGTTAAATGACCTCTGGTCCGATCTATGAGCAGCCCCTTTGTCCCTCTTTGAGAGCTGCCTTAGATTATGTCCAAGCAGGTCTGGAGTTAAATGCCCTTTGACGTGATCTATAGACAGAAATTTGGTTGTCTTTCCTTCTTCCACCTTCTTTCCTTAATGTTCCATCCCATCATCTATCTAAAATATCCTTTAGTGTAGATGACTTGCCCTGTGGAAGCCTTGGCTAGCTGTTGCATGTAATTTCCTTTCATGACTCCATAGCCCAATGGATGGCACTTTCTTGACCTATCCCCTTTGCTGAAACTTCCTGCTACTTTGTTCCTTTTCTCCCATTACTTTCTCAGCCTTTGATCTCATGACCAACCCAACAACCAACCAACCAAATCATTTAAAAACCCCCTTTGTGCTTCATAACTAGCCTAACATCTCATCTTGAGCTGCAAAGATAAACCATTATTTATGTTATTGGAGAGATCCATCTCCGAGTCCAGGAGGGCTAGATCCTAGGGCCCAGAAGTGGTTATGATGTTGTCTCATCTTTTGGTCTTGCCAATCTGGCCAAAACATGGGAACCCCAACACCTCCATCTAGATCTTCGCAGTGGAAATGAGGGTGTTGGGCTCCGCATCAATAATATGCTTCCATTTTTCATTCCCCTTGTCAAGTTCTGATTCATAGTCAGTGCATGCATTTGATTCAGAAGCCCTCATCTTGGCCACCAACGAATGCTTGACCCGACCCTCACTTGTGTTGTGAGGGGAGCTCTTATGGAACTCACACCACTTTCTTGTGTCCTTCTTTGGCTTCGTGGTGTTATTATTTTCTTGAAGCTTTGGCATGTTGTCTTGGGCCGCCATGTATTGTCTTTTTCCTTTGTTCTGTGGTTTGGGGGCACCTTTCCCTTGCTTTTGATTCACAGATCCAAAGTGTCACTTCTTTTTTTTGAATTTCTGCTCAATCTTGGCAGCATATTGGTATGTTGTACCAAGCGAGTAGATGTCGAGGAACTCCATTTCCTCCTGAATATATCTGTGTAGACAACTACGGTACTTTGGCACCAAATTTTTTTCTGAATCTTTGATACCCAATTTTGTGTGCAAGGTATGGAACAGATTCGTGAGCTTATGCACATTTTGATCCCTTTGTTGCTGTAGCATAGTCCATTGTATGTATTTGTCCTCATATCTCCCCATGGGATATTATTGTTCTTTGATGGTGTATTGAAAATAATTCCAAGTGGGTAAGACCGAGAATAGAGAGGCTTCCGTCTCATTGTTTTTCTCATAGTATGTTTCCCACTAGTCCTTGACATGGGGGGTAGCTTTGAGTAGTGCAAAAATAATCTTCTCCTGGCCAGAAAATTCATGAACCGAGAAATATCCTTCTAATATATTCAACCATCTATTTATGACGTCTGAATCTATTTGTCCCTCAAATATGAGAGTGTCAAAGTTTACTTGTACCTTAAAGGGAGTCACACCTCCAGAGTGTCTGCTGGATGCAGATGTGCCATCAGTGGGAAGTCGTTGAAGGATATGGGAAAAGTTATATATCATCACGTTCCTTTGTTTTTCGAGGGCCTCCTCGAGCAATATTTTTATAGGATCTCCTGCTCCCTCATATTTATTTTCATCCCCCATGGGTGGCCGTTGAGGTTTGCGAGGCTGATCTTGCAACGGTTCAACAAGATCGAGCCTTAACTCCTTATACCCCGACCTCGTTGGGGACATGAAAATAAGTATCGAGAAAGAGAAAAATGCTCTAATACCACTGATCCGGATTTATGCAGGAACGCAACAGAATACACATATAACCTTAAATACCAATATGCAATAGAAATAACACTTCATTTCATTAATATCAAAGAACTAATTTTTTTTTACAGACGGAATGGAAATAAACTAACTAGGGCACTGGTAGCTTATCTTTGAGAAGAGATGTGGTGGCTATAGGCCTCTGAACTCTGTTACAATGAGGCTCAAGGGCTTATTTATTATTAAGAGACAATGGAAAACCCTAAACATCCAAAAACCTCCATAGGAGATGAAGCACCAAAACTATGGGTCCTATTTGGGTAAATTGGAACATCAACTTCCCGGGGACGTAACTTTGGCATACGATATCTGTTTGACACGATCAATACCTCGTTAGAAATATCTATCCGAGGACTACAACTTTTTGAGTGAGAAAAATCAATCTATAGACTTGTTTTGCTCCCAGTTTTCCCAAAAAACGTCGTTTAGGGCCTCAAAACGGCTCTGGAAGTTCAGGACCTGAAAACTACTAAAAATAATAGATTGTGCTATAATTAAGGAGACTGAAAAACTGAAAGAAATAATGGTGGGGCCCCAAGTGGAATAGGCGGGTGGCCACCAATATCCACTTGGATCAGATAACGTGTCTAGGTTACCCATTCTCCCTTGTACATAATAATAATAATAATAATAATAGATAACAGGGTGGCATCATTAAAACAATGGTTGCACATTTTCTTTCACTCATACTAGTTCCATGTCCTAATGCATCATAAGCTAGGTTCCTCATTGTGCTTTCCTTTAATTTCCATTTTCGTTGCATGGCTTGATTAATTCCATGAAATTCCTTGAATTTAATTTAACCTCATTTTCGATCTCATCATTGGGTGCTTAAATGTGATTGATTTAGTGTTGAGTTCTGCTTGATTATGTAATGACACTGTAGGTTTTAACCCTGAACATAAATTATCTACACATGAATCTTATAACAGAAAATAAACAATAACGAGAGCATAAAACATAAAATAGATAAACACAAAGATTTTCCCCCGGATCCCAATTCGAGATGACCAGCTTGATTTTTCATTATATTCCTTTTAGTGTTACAACACATATATATACATGCCGAAGCATATATAAACCCTAATCCATTAACCCTGGATTAGAACATAACCGTAGTTCCCTTGACCAGATCTACAAAAATACCAGGGGCCGAAAACCATCGTACCCCAAAACCATGTGCAAAACCATCGTACCCTGCGCATGATTAGTCATGGAAAGAATATAACACATACCCAACATTCTCCCACTTGTTGTTTTCTTTCTGCAGGGGGCCACAGGAGAGCTTAGTTATTGGCCCAATTCTTCAACACCTATTGTTTCTTTACACCAAGAGAACTTCTGAGTGCTCACAGACTTCGTCAATGCATCTGCAACATTCTTCAAGGTGTCCACCTTTACCAGCAACACCCTTTTAGCCTCAACCATATCTCTAACAAAGTGATACTGAACATCAATGTGCTTTTTCTTTGAATGATAAGCAGGGTTCTTAGCCAAGAAAATTGCACTTTGGCTATCACAGTCTATCCTTATAGCTTGATGTACCAACCCCATACTTGAACACAATCTCTGCAACCAAACTGCTTCCTTGCTTGCATGAGTGGCTGCCATGTATTCTGCCTCTGTAGTTGAAAGAGCCACTAGAGACTGTCTTTTACTCATCCAACTGACTGCGCCTCCAAATAAGCTAAACACATACCCACTTGTAGATCTTCTTTGGTCCAGATCTCCAGCCCAGTCTGCATCAACAAAACCATGAATGTCCAACATTCTTTCCAACCCTGGTCTTCCCTGGTAGCACAAGCCATAATCACTAGTGCCACATAAATATCTGAAAACCCGCTTTACTGCTGTCCAATGCTCCTTCCCTGGGTTTGACATAAACCTGCTCAATACTCCCACTGCATGTGTAATGTCTGGTCTAGTATAGACCATTGCATACATCAAGTTACCCACTTCACTTGCATATGGAACACGAGACATATCCTCCTCTTCTTCTTGTGTCTTGGGACACTGTTCAAGAAACATATTTACACCTACAGGAATAGGAACATTCACCGGTTTACTATCCTGCATATTTAACCTCTGCAATATAGTCTCGACATACTTCCTTTGGTTTAACTAGAGCTTCATCTTTGCCCGATCTCTTTTAATTTCCATGCCCAAAATACAGTTTGCAGCACCAATATCCTTCATGTCGAATTTGGAGAACAGTTGGGTCTTCAAATCTTAGATAATTTCTTTGTCATTTCCAATCAATAACATATCATCCACATACAAGACCAAATAAATAACACGGTCACCAATTAATTTAAAATAAACACAGTGATCCTCCTTGCTTCTGGTGAAGCCAAGTCCCCGTATATAGGTATCAAATTTCTGATACCACATCCTTGGTGACTATTTTAACCCATACAGAGACTTCTTCAACTTGCATACCAGTTCTTTCTTACCCTTCACCATAAAGCCTTTAGGTTGCTTCATGTAGATCTCCTCTTCTAGATCCCCATGAAGAAATTTTGTCTTCACATCCATGTGTTCTATCTCAAAATCAAATGCAGCAACAACAGATAAAAGTAATCTAATAGAAGTAACTTTGGCAACAGGAGAAAAAATATCACCAAAATCAATTCCCGGCATCTGGGAATAACCTTTTGCTACCAACCAAGCTTTGTATTTCTCCACCTTTCCTTCTACATTCATCTTCTTCTTAAACACCCATTTTCTCCCGATGGGCTTCCTTCTAGCCGGCAACTCCACCAAATCCCATGCCTCATTTTTGTGCGAGGATGCCATTTCATCAACCATGGCCTCCTTCCATAGTTTTCCATCCTCTGAATCTACTGCCTCCCTGATAATTCTGGGATCATCATCAGTTATATTTAAGGCAAAACCTGAACATAAAGCAAATGGACTATACCTTTCTGGTTGCCTTCTTTCCCGAACTGATCTTCTCATAACTGGATTTTGTGGCTCTTCCTCTTCTGAATCTTCTTCTGCTGTAGAGTCTGATTCATACTCCTTTAGCTCAAACTATATCTTCTCAGGTTCCGCCCCCCCTGTGACCCCCCCATTGCGCCCAGCGCAAAGGGGGGGCGATTACCCCCCCACGCGTGATTAGTCGTGGAAAGAATATAACACATACCCAACAGACACTTTCTAGCAACATACACATTTTTGAACTTGTGTGATGGATGTTTGTTCTTGATGAAGGATTGAAAGTGTGATCACATCCACATAACATGAGTATATGAAAGGGTAACATCATGGATTTTTTAGATTATTTTTGTTTACTTCTAGATGAACCACATATCTTAACCTAATTCAAGATTGCTACTCAATTACAATGCCCAATTGTATAAGTTGTCACTTAGGGCTTAGAAGGACCTAATACGGGTTAAGTTAGTGAAAGTGAAAAAATTAAGGTGTAATGGTGGTTTTTAAGTGAATTTTTTTTTATCCTACCTTGTTTACGGTTCTTCAAGTTATTTTCCATCATTAATGCCTAAGATTGGGTTTTGGGCAAAATCAACGATTTTTTGCTAAGATTTGGCACTATAGGTTAAATGGGTCGTTTCAACATATTAAAATGAGTTAAATAATAAGCGATATCAATAATGGTTTTGAATGTATTAAAATAATGTACAAAAAGATCAATTACAAATAGATGAAACATAATTCCAATGAAGCACCATTATTTGTAGGGCTCACACTTCCATTAAAAGATGCCTTTGCACATAAAAATGGGTGTTTGGTTACATTTTTATTTTAACACCAAAAGGTACTATTGGTATGTTTTCAAGGTATGTAACTAACATAATTGAATTTTTACATTTTCAAAAAGGTAAACATGCTTTAATGATTTCCAATTAATGAGGCTAATAGAAATTAATGGATCAGTGTGAAATGTGGGCTTTTATGTAAGAATAAAGTGTCCAACCACTCATTGAAAACATTTTAAGGTTTACTATGTTATTCATTTCATGGTTTATCACTTTGATTACTATGTTATTCATTTCATGGTTTATCACTTTGATTAAAGGTTAAATAATTGTGCTTCTAGTTCTTAAAAAAAGGTGTTTTTTTGCAAAAGCCCCCCTTGATTTTGAACAAATTTGAGTAGTTTTTTCATGTTGTTAGAGCTAGAATGAGTTGTTAATCCTTATAAGAGTTTCTATGTGTAATTTCATGGACCATTTTGAAGAAATACTCTCTCCATATTACTAGGCTTAATCAAGTCCAAAGGATCATCAATTTCCCAATAGAGCCACAAATAATTTTTTCCCTTCATTTTCAAAATCAATCATGCATTAATTTTATTATAAGATGATTTTGTTTTTAATTGTGGGATTACATGGTCTAATACTATCACTCTTTGCATGCCTTTTATTTTCACCAAAGACTAATTTTATGAAGGTGAAATAATTATAAATTAGTAATTTATAATTGACAATTATGAGTTTTCTGGAAATAAATTGTCTATGAAATTTTGAAACATCCAATGTTTGTAGTGGAAACTCAACCCATCTTCAAAGACACAAAAAGCCAAAATAATAATAATAATAAATGCTAGATTGAAATTTTAAAGTGAAATTTGGTCATTGTTATGAAAAAAGAGAGAATTATGAAATAAAATCGTTGTGTGAAAAAATATGAGTGCTAATAATTAATTTTAAAGTTTTTGGTAAAGGAACTATTTTTCAATCACTTAGCGAGAGATCTATATATTATTGTGCAGGGACCAATAGTTTTTATGGTACAGGTCCCACTAAGCCACCAAAACTTGACTCATATATCATCAATATTTAAGCAAAATAAATAATATTAAGCACAAAATTATTTTAAATTACGTCCAAAACTTTCCCATATTGTGACTGGGCCCACAAATTTCCATAAATAATCTTTTTAATATTAAGAGTACAAAACATCTTGTCCCAACTATCTCTAGGTATGTTTTGACATACAAAACAAATAAAATTATAAATCATCTCAACATTGTCTAATCCGCCAGTACAAGGTACCCATCACTTCAACCCCCACTAAAATCAATTAGAGTTAAGAATCCCAAGGAACATTCATGCTTGAACATATACAAGGTTGATGTATGTCAGCCATAACTACATGGTTATTCAACAATTCAACGCATTGAGCTCAACAAATGACACCACCCATTAAATTCCCCATTAAATGGATCGAACCACAAGGATCAACCATAACAAATTTCCTTCCATTGGATCACATCCAAATCAATCTGGAACACTCATTAAAATGTGAGAGATTGAAATCCATGTCAATCCTTGTTACGAATCAAATTCAACAACAAGTAACTATAAAATAACCTAAAACCATGTTGAATTAAACATTTAAACTACCTATCATCCCCAACGAGATACCATCAAAGAGAGTTCACAATATAATAAGGTTTCAATAGTATAATCAAGTTTCATCACAATATTATTTTTTCACAACATTGTTTTTATTTTTATTTCTAATATAATCAGGTTCCAATTTTCTATTTCTATTTTCCAATTCATTATTAAAACATTTACTCTTCTACTTTTATAGTTTAAGTTCATTGGATGTTATTCTTTACATGGATGTTGGATAATAAGAAACCTGCTGACCCAAATTGTTCTATTTAATTTAGTCCTGCAATTTCTCTATTTAATTTAGTGAAATTTGGCCCAAAAACACTAAAAAGCCAAAATTTCTATTTTTATATTATGGAGTGCACTTTACCTTAGATGCATGTTGCATTCAGTTAATAGTTTTCAATCAAAATGGAAATGTTTCTTGCAAGCTCAGCCAAATGCAAGCAAATTTAAATGTAGGGAATTTTATAAAAAAAATGGACTAAAAACTATCATTGAATCATGCTCACACCAAGTTGAGAGAAAAATTTCCAAAATAAGAGTATACATTATGTTGGAAAAAATTGTATATAGGAAAGCAAGTATATAGGCTATTGAAAAAAATTGCATATAAGAAGACATTTGTGAGAAATGGGACCTGTCTGAGTCAAAAAATTATAAGCCTGTAGAAAACAAAAATCCAAATTTTATAGTTCTTAGAAAAAATTTGCATATAGGAAGACATTGCTGAGAGATATGATCTATTTGAGTCAAAATACTATAAGCATGTAAAAAGAATAAATTCAACCTTTCTTTATCATGTACATGAAAATATAATTTTTTTTGTATAATATATTATTGTTAACTATTAAATTCATGTAACAAATTTGCAGGTAGTTGCAGCTACGAGAAGAGTTAGTTATGTTGCTAGTGCAAGGAAAACAAGGAGGGGAGTGACCAAGGGTGCCCAACCATGATGAAATTAATCATATGAGGAGAGGGTGGATCATTTGAATGTCAAAAATGTTCCCAACAATGTTGTTGAGGATGACAATGTGGTAGCAGATGATGATGTTTTCCCACCATCAACCACACTAGTGCCACTGTCAACCACTTTTCAAGGTGTAAGTTCAGCTAAGAAGATTAAAATTATAAGAGGATAGACAAAAAAAGACATGTTAGCTGAAATTGATGATATATATTTAATGGATATTCATTTCGCACATCTCCAAAAAAGCAGGGTATTGCTCCCTCGTTAATACATTATTGGATAAATGGGCTCACTCATACAAAATATAGGGCCTCTTACAATTATGAATGAAGAAGAGGAGGTCGATGTGGTTCAATGGTTTAAGGAGATGGCCCAATTGGGACATGGGATAGAATTGATACAATTAAAATCCATAGTTTCTAAAATCTATTAGGGGAGGCCAAACCTTTTCAAAGATGTGTTCGTAGAAAATCATGGTGGTTTGGGTTTAAAAAAAGGCATATAGACCTTGTATTGTGTACAACTGAGGGCCTTGACAAATACAGAGCTTTAATTATACACCCTGCAATTGTGTTTAAGTTCTATGACACTCTTTCTAGTGCATGCGAGAAACACTCTTATGATCCACATCATCTATGGAACTGTGAAAAAAAGAAGGAATTGTGGCATGTGAGTAATTCCAAGAAAGGGAGTTGAAAAGTGCAAACTATTTTTCATAAGAGTAGAGAGTGGATAACTATTCTAAGTTGTGTGAATTTAATTGGTGCTTAAATCCCAAGATTTTATCTATTCAAGGGTAAAATACAACTTAAAAACTATATAAAAATTGTGAACTAGGTGCATGCATGGTTACGCATCCTCATGCAGGCGTGACTAAAAACGTTTTTTGAATTGGATTTGTCACTTTGTTGCATCTATACCAGGTGGTTTCTCACCTAAAAACATACACCTATTGGTTTTAGATGGCCATGGAAGCTACATTTCTATGCAAACAATTGACGAGGATAAGAATTTGGGCATTGACTTGTTAACATTGCCTACTCATACCTCTCATAGATTGCAACCACTTGATGTGAGTGTGTTTGGGCCTTTCAAGAACTATTTCAACTTAGTGTGAGCTTCATGGATGATAAAGAATCCATAGGTTGAGGTGAAAAGGTTTGAGCTAGTTGAGCTTGCAAGCAAAGCCTTTAAAATGGCTTTCACACCATCAAATATCAAGGCTGGGTTTAGGAGGACTGGAATCTAAAAACTGAATTATGATGCTCTTATGCATGATATTGATTGTAGCAAGGAATTTGATATGGATGGTAAAGAAGAAGGCAATTTCCAAGCACATGTTGATTCCCGAGAAGGTGTGGAATAGGAAGATGTAGTTATAGCTTTAATAATATGATATCCCTCTCTCAAGGAAACTTATATGGTGATGACGATGATGAGCATGTAATTGAAAAAAAAAATATTCATGAACCAATTAACAGTAACATGGAGATATTTAGACCAACTGAGGCACATGCAAGTTCTGCATGTGATATTCTTAATGACTATTGATCATGCAAATAACAATGAGAATGTGGTTCAAAATGGCAATGCTTATATTGCACTAGGAAGAGACAATGAGAAATTGATATTTCAAAGTCAAATAACCCCACCATCATGGTTGAAGGAAGCCATGATGAATATGAAAAAACATAATGTATCAAGAACCAATGAAGAAAGCATGAACATGCCTTCACAATTAGTAGAATTGAACAATGAAATTGTTCATTTTTTTGTGGACAATGGACCACTAGAAATATATACTGTACAAAATGAGAAACCAGATGAAGCGAATAATAGAGTTCAATAATTTTCCCCATATATTGAAAGGAAAGTGTGAAGCAAGGATCAATAAGTGTCAGGGAAAAAACAATTACTTGGTCAGTTCCTAAATCTATCGGTAGAGAGAGTTTCAATGAAAATATGGAAATGAACAACAAACACTACAAGAAAAAACGACATTGGTGAGGGTCATGCTTGTGACAAACCTTTAAGGTCTGTTACCAATGTCACATATAGTGCTAGTCCTTATAAAAGTGTCGTTGCAAGTGCATATAGTGGCGGTCCTTTAAGGTTTGTCACCAAAGCCATTTTTAGTGAAACTTTTGGTGAGCATTGTTAAAGGCTCATCACTAATTCTCTCTTTGGTTACACTTCTAGTGATGATAATTTATTTACCCTCACCAATTCTCTTTTTGGTTACTTTAGGTGATGGTTGAAAAATGTTCGTCATCATTGATCATTCCAATGAGTTTTTTATGACGTTATGTGCACGTTACTATATTTTTTTTCAAAATATAACAATTTAAGACCATTGTTGTGGAGTATTTTTCATTATGTGTCCAAGGCCATATAGTGGTTAGAGTCAATCAATTTTTTAAGAAGTGACTAGTGTGTATAATTTCCCTCAAGTAATGAGAATATAGTTTTCCTATGAGCCATTACATGATTAATCTCTATTAGGTTTATTATCTAAAAAATTCCCTTTTATAAATTTTCACTAGTGTGTGTAGAAACTATATTATTAAATACATAATAAAGTTTTGTCAATTCTATTAATGAGAGAGATCTAGCACTCCTCAATACTCTTGGCACATCTTAACATGCTTTGGAATACACTAACATTCCTTTACACCTCACATGTCTTAGAACATCTTTGTACCTAGAACAACTTGCCATGACTAGGACACCCAAGCACATGTTGGCGGGACCTAGCATATCATAACACTATCCTAGCATGTGTTGGCATGCCTGTCGTCCCTAGCATGCCCTGGAACACTTTGGCATGCATTAACATTCATGAGCACTTGGCACACATTGGAAATTGGCATGTATTGGAACCTATTATTAGTGTGCCTAACACGCCCCTTTTGAAAAAGATAAAGTCCTTAATTATTAACCCTCTTATGTGTTCATTTCCTTGCATTTTATATTTTTTATTCCTTGATACTCCTTGAAACATATTGGCATACCCTAGCACCTTTCACATCCTCTCATTTCTTAGCATCTTGCATGTATTGACATTATTTGGCACATGTTAACACGCATTGGAACTCCCTAGCACACTATGGCACTTCTTGACATGCCCTGATATTCCCTAGCATGCCTTACTAGTGCTTAACATACATTTTCACTCCCTCCATGGCGTTCTAGCTAGCACTCATTGATACTCCCTGACACACCCTCATATTCATTCACTTCCATGCATTTTGACCTAGTGCTCCCTTGTGTTTCCCTAATACTCCCTAACACTCTTCATCATGCATTAGCACTCTCTTTCACACCTTAGCACTATTCTACATGCCCTTCCACTTCATAACATGTGTATCACACTCCCTACACACATTGTCACTTGGCACGTGTTGGTGCTTGGCAAGTATTAGCATGTATAGAATTATTTAAGATGCCTTGGTATGATTTGGAATGGTTTAATATTAAAGGTATTTGAGATCAATTATTGGAAAGTATATGAGAAATAACAAAGGATTATTTGGCACTTATAATGCACTAACACTTGGCACTTGGAACCTATTTCCACCTATCGTTGGTGTGCCGCTAGCATGCCCCTCCTGGAAAAGGTAAATTGATGACTTATTAACCCTCTTGTGTGTTCATTTACTTGTTTTTTAACTTGTTTCTCCTTTTTGTTTCCTTGATAGTCCCTGGATTACCAATGCAAGTATCACATCTAGCCATGGCCATAAAACAACTAAAAAACATAGCTTACGTAGGCAATACTTCACATGTATGTCTAATTCATATAAAAATAGAGCATTAACTGAGATTTTGCAAGAACCACAATATACACAAGACACACAAGATATAAGTTGGCACAAGTTGAGTGCCCCAAGAATGTCAAATACCTTAATAGGTTATATATAGGAAGTAGAATGGCATATTGTTGGTTCTCTTATGGCAAATCGAGCTCAAGAGAGGTGGCTCATGAGAATTTTGGCATATGATTTCAATGGTGTTTCTGTGTGAAGGCCACATAAAATTCTAAAATAGCAGATAGGGTTGAGACCCTATCTTATGGTGGTTACTAGGTTGCAAGGTCTATGATAAAGACCAACAGAAATGGAGGAGGGTTTGCACTATAATTTAGGGCCATAATAGAAGTAGACGCAGGTGTAGTATGGATTTAGGTAACTAGAGTTTTAGGGTCATAGAGATCTAAAGTTTAGGTCAAGATTCAGTTTTAAAAAAATTCCTGAAACTATGGATCCATATGAGCTAGGCTGAGTTTCGTATGGAGGAAAGAGTTTTTTATTTTTGCTATGGGCGGATAGGGTTTTTTTCTAAATAAATTATAATAGGAGTATAATGCCCTAGTTAGGGAGGTTTCCTATCATGTTTAGTCCATAAGGTATGCCCTTAAGACTGTGACAAATATCCGTAGAAGAAGAGGGATTTTGACCCTTAGAGAGAGGTTTATCTCTGCAATATATACCATAGATTTGGAATATGGTTTGCAGAAGTATGCAAGGAGATAGAAAATCCAAAGGAAGGTGGAACTTGAGTAGAAGGATGAACAGAAGAAATGTGCCATATGAGGAATGGATTGACATGAAGAGGAGTTGATTTTGGTGGATTTTCCATAGAGTTTTGGATAGAGATCTGAAGCAAACTATAAACAGTTAGTCAATGGAATATTAGTGGATGATTTGTGACCCTAGTTCAGTCATCTACAAATTGTTAGAAGGATGATAAGAGGATTAGTTCAGATTTTTTCATAGATTGGACATCAAATAAATTGGTATACACGAATAGTGATTTTGAGAGGACTCAAATCACTATTAGGTGGTGTTAGAAAATTAAATATTACAGAGCAATGAAACACATAAAATATGCGGAAAATACAAGCACACAAAACACATAAAACCAGAGAGACACAGATATACGTGGTTCACCCAGTTTGGGCTACATCCACTCCGAACAGCCAGTCCTTCCTTTCTATTATCCAGCAAAAATGAAGAGACAAAACCTACAGCAGATCCACTGTAATATCCTCTCTTCTCTCTCATAGTCTCCCTCTCTGTTTCTCGCTCCGAGAATACACACATAATACACAGCCGCAATACAATGCCCTCATATATACAAGGGGATTTCCTTCTAGGGCAAAAAACCCTAATCTAAACATAACTTCTATCATCAGATCATTTGCCTAATGAACGGCCCAGATTGACTAGAAATTACTATACTTTTACAAGGCAATTTTACATCTATTTTTAGCTTCGGGGGCACTGCCCCCGAACCCCCGCCAGGGGGGGGCTCCGAAAAGCGTTGCCGCCCCCCCCTGGACCCCCCACGGCAGCGATTAAATTTCGGGCGGCATTGCTGCCCCTTTTAAGGTACAGGGGTCCAATGCTGTGATACAAAGTAAACAAGATAATCAGGCTCCACACCCAACAATCTCCCACTTGGATACTGATTGTAGCAACTCCACCGCTGCTTCATTTGTTGGACAATGACTCCTCTTTGGACCTGGCTATTCCTCATCTTCATCATCATCCTTGAAGACCAATTGAAACTGAGCACATTCTCAGTTTCTCCCTGGTTACAACTTTTGTTAGCATATCTGCAGGATTCTGGCTAGTGTGTATCTTTTCCAGCTTCAACTCTCCATCTTCCAATACTGACAGTATGAAATGGTACTTGAGATGTATGTGTTTAGTCCTGGAATGAAATGCTGAGTTCTTTGCAAGATGAATAGCACTTTGGCTATCATTGTATAGTGTGCCCATATCATGCTTCTTACCCAATTCATCCATAAACCTTTGTAACCAAATCATTTCTTTACTAGCCTCTGTAGCAGCAACATACTCTGCTTCTGTTGTTGAAAGTGCAACAACACTTTGGATTTTTGAAACCCAACTGACAGTTGTTCCACCTACGGTAAATACATATCCTGTAGTGCTCCTCCTGTTATCTCTGTCACCTGCCATATCTGCATCAACATATCCCTGTAGAGCAATGTTTGAACCACCAAAGCATAATGCTTGATTTGTGGTACCTCTCAAATATCTGAGAATCCATTTTATTGCCATCCAATGTTCTTTTCCTGGATTGTTCATGTACCTGCTTACAACTCCCATTGCATGTGCAATATCAGGCCTTGTGCAGACCATTGCATACATTAATCTTCCAATTGCTGATGCATATGGAACTTTAGACATATAGTCCATTTCTTCTTGGGTCTTGGGGCACATCTCCTTACTAAGTTTGAAATGGCTAGCAAAAGGTGTACTAACTAGTTTTGCATTCTGCATATTAAATCTTTTCAACACCTTTTCTATGTACTCATTCTGAGACAATGTTAACTTGTGATTTTTCTTGTCTCTAGTTATCCTCATACCAAGGATTTGTTTTGCAGCTCCCAAATCCTTCATTGCAAATGAATTTGCCAATTTTCTTTTGAGCACATTTATTTCCTGCATGTTAGATCCTGCAACAAGCATGTCATATACATACAATAACAATATAATATAGCTGCCATCATTTTGAATTTTTAGATAAACATAATGATCAGAGTGACATCTAGTATAACCTTGTTCAGACATAAACTTGTCAAATTTTAGATACCACTGCCTTGGAGCCTGTTTTAAGCCATACAAGCTCTTCTTTAACTTGCACACCAATTTTTCTTTCCCTTTTACCTCATATCCTTCTGGTTGCTGCATGTATATCTCTTCCTCCAAATCTCCATGGAGAAATGTTGTCTTTACATCTAACTGTTCAAGATGTAAATCTTCCGCTGCTACAAGACTTAAGATAGTTCTGACTGAATTCATTTTAACAACGGGAGAAAATATTTCATCAAAATCAATAGCTTTCTTTTGTGCAAACCCCTTCACCACAAGTCTAGCTTTGTACCTCTGTTTTCCTCCATCTTCTTCCTTCAGCCTGTAAACCCATTTATTCTGCAATGTAGTTTTACATGCAGGCAACCTGACTAAGTCCCAAGTCTGGTTATGCATTAAGGAGTCCATCTCTTCATCCATTGCTAGCTCCCACTTCTTCCTTCTTTCAACCTGCATTGCTTCTTCATAACATTCAGGTTCACTAGAATTAGTCAATAATAAATAATATAATGAAGGAGAGTATCGTTCAGGGGGTCTACTTATCCTGGTAGATCTTCTAACACCACTTTTAGGTGTTTGAGGTGCCTGTTGCTGTTGTGGTGGTTGTTGCTGCTGTGGTTGTTGATTATTATTATTTTCGGGCACCTTTACTTTTTCAGTTATCTCATCAAGAACCGTGTACTCCTTGCTTTCTTTTTCCTGTTTATTTTCCTGCAACTGATTCTTATACAAGACCTTTTCATTGAATATTACGTCTCTGCTCCTAATGATTTTGTGATTTTCATAATCATATAAGCGATAACCAAAATCATTAGCACCATATCCAATAAAGGTACATTTCTTTGATTTTTCCCCAAGCTTTGTTTTGTTTTCTTTATTAATATGGACAAAGGCCTCACAACCAAAAAGCTTTAAAAAAGAGTAGTTTACCTTTTTACCTATCCATGCTTCCTCTGGAATACCACCATCCAAGGAACTTGAAGGCCCTATGTTTATTAGATAAACAGCAGTATCTACAGCATCTGCCCAAAATTGTAAAGGAAATCCTGCATGCAATCTCATGCACCTTGCACGCTCCATGATTGTTCTGTTCATCCTTTCTGACACACCATTTTCTTGTGGTGTTCTTGGAGCTGTCTTCTCTCTGTGTATTCCATTTTCTGAACAGTACCTATCAAACTCTTTGCTGCAATATTCACCTCCATTGTCTGATCTCAAACACTTCAACTTCTTTCCTGTCTCAATCTCAACCAAAGCTTTCCATTTCTTGAAAGTATCAAATACATCAGATTTATTCTGAATACAATAAATCCATGTTTTCTAGTTGCATCATCAATAAAAGTAACATAATAACGAGAGCCACCGAGAGATGATACCTGAGCAGGTCCCCATACATCTGTATGCACAAGCTCCAAATTTTCGCTCTTCTTTTCTTTCCCAACTCTGAGAAATCTGACTCTCTTCTGTTTTCCATAAATGCAATTCTCACAGAAATCCAAATCAACATTCTTCAAACCTGGCAACAAATTTCTTGAGTGGAGAATCTTCATTCCCTTATCACTGATGTGTCCGAGCCTATGATGCCATAATGCTGCATCTGCTCCTTTGGAAGTTAAAACATTAACAGAGTTAGAAATACCATTGCATAAATACAATGTACCAACCTTTTCGCCTTTTGCTATTACCAGGGCTCCTTTGGTGACCTTCCAAGTTTTATCTGTGAAAGTTGTCACACAACCTTCACAGCCTAACTGCCCTGTTGAAATCAGATTTTTCTTCAGATCTGGAACATGCCTTACCTCCTTTAGTAGCCATTGGTTTCCATTCTGTTGTTTTACAAGAACTTTACCCATTCCAACAATTTTACAGGGTTTATCATCACCCAAACGAACTTGTCCAAAATCTCCTTGAACATAGTCATGAAAATATTTCTTATCAGGTGTGGCATGGAATGAAGCCCCTGAATCTACAACCCAAGAATTAGTAACATTTTTGAAAGAAAGAATCAAAGCATCTTGTAACACATCACCTGTCACATTTGCTTCATGATTGTTTTCTTGCTGTGTGTCTCCTTCTTTTCCCTTCCGAGATCTACAGTCTTTCTTTAGGTGTCCTTTCTTTCCGCAATTCTAGCACACTATCCCCGATCTGGACTTGGATATGCCTTTCCTTGATTTACTGCGACATCCCGAGCTCTTTCCTCTTTCCATTCTTCTTCCCCTAGACTCTGCACTCAAAGCATTACCTGATGTCTCACCGGAGCTTTTTCGTCGCATTTCCTTGCTAAGGATAGCACCAGCAACATCATCAAACTTTAAAGTACTAGATCCAGAGACAGAG
The DNA here is from genome assembly GCA_034641835.2 of Pinus albicaulis. NCBI lineage: Eukaryota > Viridiplantae > Streptophyta > Pinopsida > Pinales > Pinaceae > Pinus > Pinus albicaulis. The sequence goes on along the minus strand of CM076574.1, from coordinate 253,520,693 downwards.
TTACTAATGGCCATTACTAAACCATTCCAACTCTCTGGCAATGAGCACAAGAATAACAGAGCTCTAACTTCATCATCAAAGTTTACCCCTACAGAACTTAGCTGACTGGTAACTATATTAAATTCATTTAAATGGTCTACAACAGATCCACCTTCCGACATCTTCATATTAAATAGTCGTTTCATAAGAAATACCTTGTTTGAGGCCAAGGGCTTTTCATACAGTTTCGCCAACGTCTGCATCAAACCCTCTATTGTTGTTTCCTTCGAAATATTGAAGGCGACTGACGCCGCAAGACACAACCGTACTGTTCCGAGTGCCTTTCTATCGAGAATGTTCCATTCTGCGTCTATCATGGTCGCCGGCTTCTTTGTTTTTCCGCACAATGGTAGGTATAGATCTTTCTGATACAGATAATATTCCATCTGCATCTTCCACAGTGCAAAGTTTTGGCCGTTAAATTTCTCGACCCTAAACTTACCATCGTCCGCCATTGCTCCCACTCGAACCAGGAACCCTTTCTTCCTGCGAGTTTATCAGCCAAATATACCTTCGGCTTCGATACCAGTTGTTAGAAAATTAAATATTACAGAGCAATGAAACACATAAAATATGCGGAAAATACAAGCACACAAAACACATAAAACCAGAGAGACACAGATATACGTGGTTCACCCAGTTTGGGCTACGTCCACTCCGAACAGCCAGTCCTTCCTTTCTATTATCCAGCAAAAATGAAGAGACAAAACCTACAGCAGATCCGCTGTAATATCCTCTGTTCTCTCTCACAGTCTCCCTCTCTGTTTCTCGCTCCGAGAATACACACATAATACACAGCCGCAATATAATGCCCTCATATATACAAGGGGATTTCCTTCTAGGGCAAAAAACCCTAATCTAAACATAACTTCTATCGCCAGATCATTTGCCTAATGAACGGCCCAGATTGACTAGAAATTACTATACTTTTACAAGGCAATTTTACATCTATTTTTAGCTTCGGGGGCGTCGCCCCCCCCTGGACCCCCCACGACAGCGATTAAATTTCGGGCGTGTTGCCGCCCCTTTTGAGGTACAGGGGTCCAAAGCTGTGATACAAAGTAAACAAGATAATCAAGCTCCACACCCAACAGGTGGCATATTTGAAGAGCCCTAAATGAGGGCAGTGTTGACGTGGGAACTAGATACGTAAAATAATTGACTATGGTTGGGAAAATTGATGGAATTCCAAATACAGTTGGAGGATTGTTAGGTGATTGTCAAAGAAGAGCCCTAAGTCTTGTACTTGTGAAGGAAAACAAGACTGGTAGAAGGGTAGATGTATTGGGCCTAAGGACGTGTAGACTTTGAAGGAATAAAGTAGTGGTCAAGTGGGCTAGACAACTAGCCCTAATTCATTGTATTATAGAGGATTGAGTTAGCGAGAAGAAGGGAAACCTCCATAAACCTAGACTTTTCATATTGGAGAAATATTATGGAAAAATTGGGCATACCAAAGAGTTGTTTGCAAACAGAGTTGTGAAAAAATGATCGAAAAACCTAAGTGTTGCAGACATTAAGGAAAAAATAGGTAGATAGAGGGATAGGTTTTTTGAGCCGAGTTCAGTGACCCAAAGGATTTGAGTTCATTGATAGAGTAAAATTGAGGAGTTTCATAATGTGAGGCAAGAGGACCTGCTAGATGTGTTCAATACATGTGGACTGAAATGGATATGTGTGGCCACCATCAACAAGTAGGTCAGGTGTTGACTTGTTCAAGGTAGATTGGTTGTCAAAGGAATAAAACCAAGCCCTAGTTTTATTCCTGGTATCAGTGTGATTGTAAAGGACCATGATCCCTGATACGAGAGCTCTAGCCTATTATATTATAGTTTTTAATTTAATGAAGAAAAATTTTAAAAAGTTAAAAATTGTCATGTGCACTAGTTGATTCCCTAATTTGTGTATATTTCGTTGTGCAAAGTAGATGCGTTGTGGCACTTGAGTGTGTTTGCATCAAAGATTCTAAGACCAAACCCACATTCTCATGTGTCATGGAAATTCAAAATATGCCTTGTTCACCTAAGAACTACTTGTAACTCACCTTAGGCTACTCATGTCCAATCTCAAATCATCCCACTTAACAAGTTACTAAGACAAGGCTCATCACATCCAACTGTGGTCATAAAACAACTAAGAAACACACTTTACACCTTGACATGCCATAACACCTGACATGACTTAAATTCCTTGGCACTATGTTTCATGTGTTAGCATCCCCTACATTCCTTGGCATGCTTTTACACTCCCTAGCACACCCTAACACTTCTTGACGCACCTTGGTAGTTTAACATACCTTGGCACAAAGATTGGCATAGCCTTGCCAATCCTTCCTTAACACACCTAGAACTCATTGACACTCCCTGTCACACACTCTTATTCATTCATTTCCATGAATTTTTATCTAGTGCTTCCTTTTGTTTCCCTGACACATCCTAACATTCCCTAGAACACATTGTCACATCCTAACACCTGTCACATCTTGGCATGATACCATATCACTCTAGCATTCCTTGGCACTACCTAGCATACCTTCTCACTCTATCCTTAGCACAATTAGAGATCATTGACAGTCCCAGTCAAAAAATATTATTCATTCATTTCCATGCATGTTTACCTAGTGCTCCTTTGTGTTTCCATAACATTCCTTAACACTCCTTGGCACGTGTTGGTACATCCTAGCACCTATGACATCTTGACATGTTGCCCTGCCCTCTAGCATGCCTTAACACTGCCTAGAATACATTGTCACTGCCTCCTTATCGCACCTGGAACTCACCTACACTTCTAATCAAAAACTATTATTTGCTCATTTCCATGCATTTTGACATAGTTCTCCATTATGTTTCCCTGTCACTCCCAGTTAACACTTCCTTGCACACGTTGGCACATCTAGGTCGCATGACGCCCTAACACTCTAACATACCTTAGCACTACCTAGCATGCCTTTCCACTCCTACTTAGTACACATGGATCTGACTGACACTCCCTGTCACACACTCTTATTCATTCATTTCCATGCATTATGACATAGTGCTCCCTTGTGTTTCTCTAGCACCCCCTAACACTCCTTGGCACACATTTGCATACCCTATAACTTGGCACATCTTGGCATGATTTCTAAGCACTCTATCATGTCTTGGAACTGCTTAGCATTCCTTGTCATTCCCTCTTTAACACACCTATAATTTTCTAACCCTCCCTATCACACACTCTTATTCATTCATTTCCATGCAATTGAAACTAGTCCTCCCTTATGTTTCCCTAACACTCCCTAGCATGCGTTGGTGACACACCCTAGCACGTAGCACATCTTGGAATGCCTAACATGCCTTGGAACTTTCTACCATGCGTTAGAACTTCCTGGGATTCCTTTCACACCTTGGCACTCCATATCTTTCATGCCCTCATAGATATCCTTACTTTTTTTAAACTTGGGAACCCAACCAAGTCATTGAAAAGATAGTGTTGTGTCTAGCCCAAAGTCTCCCTTTTTTTGAAAATTCTTTGTCCATCCCCTTATCACAATTGTAGGCTTGCCTCTTGCAAGTCCTATTATGAAATTCTCCGAATAATATTCTTCCATGGGACACTTGGAATTCACTGGCACTCCCTGGAAGACAATCTTATTCATTTGTTACCATGCACTTTCAACTAGTTCTCCCTTGTGATGCCATGCCACTCCCCAACACTCCTAGGCATACATTCACACTATCTAGAATGTGTTAGAAAACATTTTCATTAATTGGCATTCCCTGGCACTCCTTAACTATCATCTCCTCATAACTATCCTTATTTTTTTTTTAAACTTGGGAATCCAACCAAGTCCCGCCTTGACTACAACAACTTGACCAAGTTTCATTTACTACAACTAGATTATGCCTTGTTCACCTAATACTGGATTATAACTCATATTAGGCTACTCGTGTCCAATATTAACTCATCTCACTTAACAAGTTACCAATTCAAGGATCACGTCCAACTGTGGCCATAAAACAACTAAGCAACATAGTTTACAGCTTGAAATTCCATAACACTTGGAACGTCTATCAATCCCTTGGAACTATGTGGCACATGTTAGCATCCCCTGCATTCCTTGGCATGCTTTGGAAATCCCTATATCACCCTACCATTCCATGACATACCCTAACACTCTAGCATGCCTTGGCATTTCCTAGCATATAACCTTGTCACTCCCTCCTTAACACACTTGGAACTCACTGACACTCCCTATCACACACTCTTATCCATTCATTTCCATGCATTTTGAACTAGTTATCCCTTGTGTTTTCATGGCACTCCCTAACACCCCTTGGCACACATTGGTACATCGTGGAACTTAAACTGTAGTTATTCTAAGAGGAAAAAATATTATAGTTTGTGGAGAGTAGAAAATTGTTGAACATCATATATCCTCTTATCTTTCATGATGAAATTTAGACATGTTTTTAGCAAGAAATAAATACATAATAAAATATGGTGCAATCATTGACCTTATATAGTAAACATAGTAGATCATGAAATAAACCACTGATCAGTTTGAGAGATAAAAAATGGTTTAGTTGTCAAAATAATTGATTTCCCTCATTAACCGATGCAAGACTTGTTTTTGGCCAGTAAGCAATTTTGGTTTAACTTGATTTTTTTTTGGCCAAGAAACACCTCATTAAAAACTTTACCTTTAGCATTATGGATAGGCTCTTTACAAGTATTTAGTGGAACTATTAGAGCATCCAAAATATTTTGAGAAACAACAATTTCTTGAACCAGAGCATATCATAAGCATGTGAGTGGAAGGATTTGCAAATTCTTCTCAAGATATTTTAACCTTGTTTTAGCTACATGGATACAAAGAAGCATAATTACATCAAAGTTGTCTCTTTACAGGCTTGGACTGGGCAGGCACAAATACTCTATTCCTTTGGTGTATCTTTGCACCTGTAGGGGAAATTTCTAGTCCTATTCTCTATGGATCTTTTGTTATTCCCTTAGATCTATTCTATAAAGGTAGAGGGGGGTTGCAGTTTATTTTTTATTATGTAGTTATTTTTCCTTTGAGGTTATTTCCTTCACACCCCATGCTGGTTGAAGTACTTGTAGGAGGACATAGTTATCATTGAGAGGTAGGGAGTGTTTTCCTTATATCCTTGCAATTTCATCTTTAGATACTCGTGCTTGGTGTGGATTTGGAAGTGTTTGAATTCCCCTTGGATATTTTGTTGGTGTCATGGGTATTATCCAGACTTTATGCTTACTATTTTAACATCTATTTAGGGGTTGCATTTCAGGATCATTTTTATTGATCGTTTTATTTTGACATCTTGAATTCGTTAATAATGAAACACACTCCCAATTAGTTTTATAGACCCCATAGCTAGTAGGATTCAATCATGTAGCTCATTATTCATAATTTGATCATATATATTCACTGTTATTTACTTTTTAGCATGAAAATTAGTCTTTTAGAGGCATATTTTTATGCTATCACAACCGATTTAGTTGATTCACAATGCGAGAAATCAATATTTGGTGTAATTACAAATTTTAGGTTTGATAATTATAAGTAATTGATAGCAAATAAATGTATTCAAATTTTAAATTCTAATTGAGTATTCAACTGAACATATTGAGTATCATATACTTAAGTATTACCCCCCCCACCACCCAATTGTGATAACTTCCATAACCATTAGGTAGGGACCTGTAGCTTCAATGTTATTTTTCTATTTAGTAAAAGATTTGCCAAGACTTTTCCAAGACTTTACAAAGTTTTATAATTTACTGAAAGTTGTAGAATTTACAATTTATAAAGTTTTAAGGTTAAAAACTTTAAATTCTAATTCTTTAAAGGGTGATAGCTCAATGGAAGAGCACCTGCTTTACAGGAAGGAGGTTGGTGTTTCGATTCCATCATTCCCTGATATTCATATGGAATGGCGACAATCAATTTTTGGTGACAAAGGCTCTTTTGACCTTATCCAATGGCCTTATGGTAACATTTTTCAATCCTCACCAAAATATGAAGCAATGACGATCAACGAATGCCATCGTATATATGCATTAATAGTGGGCCATAAAAGGTCGATCGCCATAAATAACTATTGTTCATATCAAATGGTGACGATCTTTTGACCATCACCAATGTGCTTACGGTGGAATTTTTACACCCTTACCAAAAAATGAAAAAGTGACGTTCAATGAACATCGTCATATATATGCATCAATAGTGATGTGCATGAAAGGTCCATCGCAATAAATCATTGTTGTTCATATAAAATGGTGATGGTAACTACCCATCATTATAATCATTATTCATCGTGGACCTCGAATGTAACCACAACACATACTTTTGGCGACGCCGCCTTTGGTGATGTTTGATTTTTTGGTGAAAGAGGCTAAGGTCCATCAACATTGCTAATATGAAATGGTGACTGTCATTATCTGTCATCATAAATAATTATTGGTGATGAACCTTGAATGTAACCACAACACCTATATTTTTGGCGATGCCACCTTTGGTGATGTTCAGTTTTTGGTGATAGAGGCTCTTTTTTCCATCACCTATGAGCTTATGGTGACATTTTTCGACCCTCACTAATGTCCTTTTTTATTGTAGTGAATACCAATACCAAGACCCTTGACCTAGTAGTCACTCCAAGATCAAGACGCTAGACTTATCCTTTGCACTTTTATCTCCTCATCATTGAGACAATTTTCATCATCGAGATCTTCTTAATATCTTTACAACACTATCTCCTTTCTGTGAGACCTTATTGCACTGAAAGGGTACTAAGGCATCATAAAATCACTATAGCACTGAGTAAAACACCAAGTAGCACAAAGCACCATAACATTATTGTAGCAACAAGATCGTGACTGCACTGTCTTGAGGGGATCTGAACTGTATCTATGAAGAGACTATGGTTAGCTCGTAACTATGGTTTCCCTAAATTATGGTCACCAAATTGTGAGCTTATCTGAACCATGTCACTTTCCAACCCATCCAAAAACTTCAGATATATCCGAGCACTGGACTGTGACCTTCAGATTGTATTTTATTTCTGAAATATCAGAGAATTTGAGTCCTGAACTGTGTCATTTGTGGAGACCCTATCCGCGTATATATAGTAGTTTTCCTGATGTATTAAGCCGACATGACATTGCAAATAAATGTGTCTCCATACTGAGCCGACATGAGTTTCTTATTTTATATTTGAGGCCGACATAAGAGGAGGAGAATTAGTGCTTGTATTTGGAGGGCTTCATGACAGTCCTATAGACTTAAATACAATCTTTATATGTAATCAAAAATCAATTTCTCATGAAACCCATGAAGCAAGCCAATAATAATTTATTTTCTTTATTAAATCATTTACAAGAGTCACAATTATATGTCATTATTAAGATAAAACCTAGTTACATTTTACAACACTCCCTCCTAACTAGGGAGGTATTTATAATGGTACTTAGGCATTCTCAATTTGAAGAATTTATCATAAGAAGAATCAGAGTGGTAACCAATCTGTATAGCATCATATCAACCAGAATTTTCATATTGCAAGGGCTTGACTAGCAAATCCATATTTCCACAAGATTTGAGCTAAATGATGGCAATACCAATGATTTATAGACACCCTAATCATTGTATCTCCTAGAACATACCCTACCCAGGATATCAGGGTGTGTTCCACTAGGAATATTATTATCTTGGATTCCCAGTCCTCAAAGAATGTCGGTCCTCTACAACTACTCTTATCTTGGATTCCCTATCTCATCCTTAAAGAGTATTAGATGCCAAATGATTAGCCAATCCTCCATTTTGTATTCACAAGTGAAGAAAAAAATGACATGTCTATCTCTCCCTCTCAATTAGGGAGGAAATATTCCAATAAATAAATGTACTCATTCCTACACGATGAATGTATCTGAGCTCCCTCTTGGATTAGGAATTTCCAAATTTCTTCTAGGCAAGAAACTTGTTTCCAGGCTCCCTTTTAATGAGGGACCTACAACAGCTCCTCAGGTGGAAATAATGGGACAACCAACTTCTTGAATAACTCCTTCCTTTGATGTCGTGAATTTATTCTTTATTATGGAGTCTTCATCATTTGGGACTTCTTAATCCATGAGTCAGTCATATCATTATTCCTTTCAATAGAAAGTGATCCATTAGTATACATCTGGCCTTGCTTCATGCCATATTTTTCGGAAGTATATTTCATCCTTCTATATGATATTTCTAGGAAGACATCCACATTTCTTCCCTTTGGAAGTCCCACATAAGTCCATCCAGATATTTTTTCAAAATAACAAATGAACACTTAAATCAGACTTACCTTTATGATGGTATTTCCTCATGACATCAAACTATAGATATCAACACTAGGCATACATGTTGACACATATCCCAAAGATATCCATTTTCAAGGGTATCCACATTTTTCAGATTCCATCAGAGTCTTCATATCTTTCTGGGAGATTTTCTAGTAAAATATTTTTGGTCTTTTGGATGTTGATTTCCCTTACCATGGTTTCATATCTTGCGGTATCTTCCTTCCTTTGTTCACACATTCCGTTCCCATGAGCTTCCAATCAAAGTTCCTTAATTGTAGTCAACCACTTCATACTTCATATGAGGACATATTGTGTTTATTTCATCTAGTGTGAACCATGCCTTCCGGAAACCTTTCATAAGATGATATTCCTTTGCTTTGATCATGCTTCTTAAGATAGAAGTAGTGATCCATGTTACCTCCAACCATACGACATGAAATTATAATATTAAATACAAGCATACACACCTCATTTATCCTTAGGTCATCTAGGTTTCTTTCAACAGCTTCCTTGATTGAGAATATATTCAACCCTTTGATCTGCTTCATCTCTTATGTCATCATACCATCATCCCATGAAATCCACAAGTTGGAGTTCCTAATGAAACATTTGCTTCCTTTCTAGATTTGTGAACCCTTCGATGAGGATTCCATCATATAATCTTAAGGATATTTCATATCCCTATCCGAAAAATGTTTCCTTTTTTAATTGATGTATTATGAGCCTTTTCCTAGATGACGTCTTCCTTCCAATGAGGTTCCTAAGAGCTATATCCTTCATATTTCATTGCCATAGATTTTTTTTAGTCTTTCAGGATTCCCTATGGTGATATCACGAGCTCTTGTTTCTAATGCTTCCATGATTCCACAATGCATCTTATTATATCCATATCCTATGAAATATTTAGGAGCTATGATAAGACCTTTTGTGAGGGAGACTATCTTAATCATAGTAAATATATATTACTCGATCTTTCCTTGGACTTGTTTTCTTAAAATTCCTCCACCTTTATGGTGATATGAGATTTCTATAATGTCCATAAAATTTCCATAGCATTGAATCTTAGCTATGTTTTTCTTTTCTTTTTTAGGACCAATTTTTCTAAAATTCCCTTTCCTTCTTGCAAGTATTTGAGTCCTTTAACCTTCAATAATTTTTCCTTCAACTTGTCTTCTTCTATCTAGCATAGAAACCACAAGTTATTGAATGAGGTAACTTTCTTGTACCCATGTACATATGTTACCTTGTTATTTAGAACAATGATGATTATCTCATCCTAGATCTTGCGATTTAGATCTTGTTATCACTCAGATTGAACCTTGGGCTGAAGAAGGAAATTCTGAGATAACCTCAAACCTCACACAGCCAAGTAGCTAGCCCTACTAGGAAAGGAGAGGGCTCTCTCCATATAGATCATAGCCAAGATGACTGAGGAAAGAAGATTTTAGGCTAGTTATAGTAGCTCAGGATTTTGATTTTTATTGTATAGGGTTTTGTTGGATCAGGAGGAGTCAAATAGTCAAGGCAAGGAAATTAGGTCAAAATTTGCAGGGTGTTCCATGGGGCAAGGTAGGTACAATGTTTAGCACTTTAGGGTTTCTATGGTGAGATGATAAAGACAGGTGAGGAGTTAGAAATAGCATGGTGAAATTATGGATTCTTTATAAACTAAAGAAATTTACAGATTGTGAATGTCTACCCAAAACAAAGCATATGAGAATGGATTTTGCTTATCTAAATTGCATACATTCACTTAATAGAAATGAAATGATGGATGGAATACACAAAAAAATCTAACATCTCAGAACAAAAGAAAAAAATGAAACTAAACACAATACCACATGGATTCCATAAAAATAGCTACAAATTTGATTAATGTCCAGGCCAAAACTGATACAAAAGTGTCTCTTGAGAAGCCAAACCTCCAAATGAGTCCAACCCTTACAAATGACTGAGAAAATACATAATATAGACCTCAAACCAACTCATCATAGCTGTAGGGGGTCGAATACATGAGATGAGGATCATTTTCCATCAAATCCTGAACAAGAATCTGAAGACTAGGAAGACCCAACAACTTGCTTCCAAAAGAGAGGAAATTGATTGATTTGACCTCAAATGATGACTTACCTAATGTATCTACCTTAGATAAAAGTAAAAACATGACTTTTACATTCATCTTGAACATTTACATCAGCAAAATTACATTTCCCAAAGTGAAAAGTCAAACTAGAAAAGATTTGCTAAAGATTGTAAAAAATTGCAATTTTTTGGAAAACGAGCAACGTCCAAGCAAGAATAATAGCCCGCTTTTCAAGCTGGTTTTGAGTGCCTTCCCGGTGTCCAAATCAGCTCCATGATAGCTAATTGGAAATTTATTTGAGTATAGTTTCTATATATATCTTCATTTTTCAAAATGGTTTTGATTTGGCCTATCAAAAATCCAATCTCCCAAGATTGGTAAACACGCAGCGACCAGGTCAAAAAGGAGGCAGAAACATGAAAATTTGGTAGTTTTTTTCACTTTTGAGGGACCAGTTCTCCTCCAAATCTTCTGCAACTTGCTAAGGTTGATGTCCTAATCATTATCAACTTTCTGGTGGTGGCCATTTGGCATTTGTAGGTCCCAAAAAAGAGCTCAGTGTCTAGGTCGCTATGCCTTTGGCAAAATTTCTATGTTGAAAATTGGACAAAATTACTGAAATGAACATAAGTGCAAAAATGTGCCAAAATTATGAGGGTACTTTCTCATTGAGTGATTGAGACATGAAATGACACCTCAGCAAGTATATCCAACCTTTCTTTCTCTCCATGCTTGGTCAAAATTTTAATTTTATCATTAGCTCTTTTGAGCTTGGCTAATGAAATTCTCTCTTTCTGTGCATGAAATTTGACCCTTGTCCTCAACAAGTTATTGTCCTTGTTGTATTTCTCTAGCAACCTCTCCAAATGTATATTGGCTCTATCAAGCCATGGTTCCATATCTTTGTTGATTTCTAGGGAAAGATGTTCATTTGGTGTCAGCTAGGCTGCTAGGTTAGCTTCCCTTTTCAACCCTCTAGTCCTTTGTAATGTTCCTTTTTCAGAAACATTGTCAATCGACAAAGAAAATATATTCCAGAGATAGACTGCACGGGAATTTACTAGATTTGTCACCTTTGAACAAAGGATGAGCTCCAGAGGCTACCTGGCCCACTAGCAGACTCTATCTATAGAGTGATTGTCAAGGGAAAATATCCCCAAGAGGGAAACACAACAATATTGGGAATCTCTTAAGATAACCCCAACATTGCAGCTACAACAATAACAAATACATCAAATGGAAATAGCAGTGACTCATGAACACATAAAATGCTAGAGAATCCAATGGCCATCATATATTATGAAATAGCAGCAATAAGTATACAAATCTTGAGGAAGAATGATCACTCAAGCAAGGCACTAGAAGCCTCAAGAAACCTGTACATGTAAACATGAAATACATAGCTGCATAAATAAAGCCCTAGGCCATGACTGCGTAGTTATAGAGAGGAACTAATGCATAAATAATGAAATTACAATGATATGACAATGCAGGCTCAAATAAAGAAGGGGGAGAAATATCTCAACCCCTGAAAATACATAACATCAATCCTTTAAGAGGATTGGCTGAAATCTATGCAGAAACACTATAATAAAAAAATGTCGGAGTTGCAGTAGCTGCTGCAACTCAAGAGCTAGAAATGGATGGAGAAGGCTGAAATAGATCCTGTAGATGAAGAGCCCTTCTCCAATGAAAATTTGAAGTGAAAGGCTGATCCTTTCACCCAAGACTTCCCCTCCAAAATCTGCTAATCCCTCACAACAAATATTCACCCAGAAAAACGTTGTCTAAGAGAGGGACTGCGCTGCAAATGATGGAATGTGGTTGGCCTGATGCCAAAGATGATGGGATATTCTCAAGAACCTCCTTTGCTGATCTCCCAATGGATGGAATCTCTCTCCACTGAAAAACTAGCTCTGGATGGTGTGTGGAAACCTCCCCAGCAACACCCAGCAACATTGGACAATATCTGTTGCAGAAACTACACTAATGTAGATGGCTAAAGCTATCGCCTGAATGCATGAATATGAGGAATGGAGTTCAATCCTTCATGAGCTACTCAAGAAGGAGAGGAATTCCTAAACAGGCCTCCCTCGTGCCCAAAGGCACTGCAGCTTTGCTGAACAGCAAGAGGCAGCAACAAGTCTCCAAGACTTGAATGTAGAATGATCAAAAGATAATCTCAATGGCTGCCTTGCTCCTCTTTTAAACAAGTGAGCCTTCCCTCCATGGGCCCTACTTCGAATTAGGGTTTCCTCACTCTAGAATCTTCCCTCCTACATTGTCCCACATAGTGCTTTCCAACTCATGCCAACGCAGTTTGACTTGGTCAACTTTGGCCAAACCTTTATGCAAAAACCTCCTTTCACACATGGAGGTGTGAAATCCAACTCCAACATGATCCTCTTCCATACTTAGAGGAATTTTATTCTCTAATTAAGAAAATAATGGGTCCCCTACCCATTTTATTCATCTCCTATCAAAAATTAATGTTCCATAAAAATTTGGAACATTACATCCTTGGTCTCTGTCTTGGAGGTTGATCCTCCTCATCATCAGGTTCAACAAACCTTACCAATGTTTCCTCAAGCAAGGCTTTAGCCTTTTCTACTTCTCTTTGTGCTTTGATGGTCTTTACCTCATTGATGATTTGCTTGGTTTTCAGCTATTGATTTTCTTGCTCAAGAAAATCAATCACATATTTTTCTCTGTCAAGATTAGTTTCAAGTTCACTAATATTTTCCTCTTTGCCTTTGATTGCTGCATTGGTGATTTTGTATTCATCTCCTTCACTTAGGTCAATCAACTGAAATTCATGCCCTGTCTCATGTTTTCCCTCCTCATCATCAATGTTTGGCTCTATTACTTGTTCCTTACCCTTATTTACCTGTTGTGTTGATGAAGAAGGCATGGCCCCTTTCACTCCAAGTGAAGAAAATATGTGCCGATGACCTCTCTGATAGGTATGTGCCAATTTTCCCAAATCAACCCTCTTAGGCTTGCTAATTTCACCTTTGCTAGGTTTCCATGATGTATTTGGTGTCAAAACCTAGGGAGATGATGAATGAAATGAAGGAGTGTGAAGTGAATGGAGGTGTGGGGAAATGAAGGAAATGGGAGTATGTAAGGGAGCCTAGGCTAGTGAAAAACCTAGGATTTAGATGTATTAGGAATGGTATTGCTTTAGGAAATAGGGATATGGAAAATATATACAGGAAATATATAACAATTTAGGGAATAGGTTTTTTAAATGAAAACTAGGGTTTCTTCCTTAGAAAAACACTCCAAATGATTACAAAGCATAAAATATATTCAATGAGATGATGCTAGGATTACCCATTGACCAATGGAGCCTTGAAGAACAACCATGCAGAGATCTGGCATTTGTTGATGAATTGGGAAGCTGAAAGACATTTTTTTGACTTTCGGAGAAAATGCGCAACAACCATTGCAAACGCGCAATGAGCTATCTCAAACGCGCAACGCCATTCCTGAACGTGCAGCGCCCCTGCAACATCGTTTTACAGATTGCATTTGGAGGCCTTCCTGGTGTCCAAATTGGGCCTAGGATAGCTCGTTGGAAAGATGATCCTGTCTAATTTCCAAATATACATTTTTTTTCTATTTGGAGTTGTTTTTCCTTGTAAAAAATTTATTTTCCAAAGACTTGTCAAAAAGTGCTGAATGAGGGTGCATAAATGCAGAGTGCTGGTGAAATAAACTTTTAGAGGCCTTCCTAAACTCCAAATTGAGCTCATGATATCTCATTGGAAATATCTCTCTATCTAGTTATCATTTAACTCATTAAGAAAGTCATTTGAAGACTCCAACTATGAGAAAAAAATGATTTTACCAAGGTCACGCTAGAAATGCAACAAACCTCTTGTAGCACCTGTATTTGTGACATTTATTATAAAAAACCATGATACCTATGTAAAAACTGAAGGAGGATTTTATTCCTTCGCCTGTTATGGAAAAAAACCACTCTCACTTTTGTCAAATTCATCTATGTTTGGTAGGAAACATAGTTTGAAGAGAAGCTGGCCCTATGAGTAGTAAATGGCTTGACTCTTGGAATGATTTCCTGGAAAATGATGGAGACATGATGTTTATGAGTTTGGAATTACCTCCTACTTACTGATATGACCTAACTTATGCCTCCTCTGTTCAAATGTCTTTGATTCCATAGCAAACCATATCTCAGTGGGAAATTAGGGTTTGGTGTTAATGAACAATGATGACTTGGGCACCCTTGGGAAAAATGGTTAAGAAACAAAACAAGGTAAATGAAAATGACGGAGATGAGGTGAAAGTAGAGTAAAATAAGGCGGGATGGGTGGGATGAAAATATCAGTGCAGGGTTTTGATTTTGATGTTAGCACTGATATTTGCATCCCACCCATCCAGAGAAATAAACTTAAACAGAAACTAAACCAGACAATGCATGTAACAACATCTACGTGATAAATTTGTATTACTGTGACCAAAATTACAAAGCCAAAGTAATATTGTTCTCCGCTGACCTCTTGAACTCAAGGGTCGAGAATTATATAGTGGTTACATGTTCAAGAAAATGAGGGATGGACCAGTCATGAGAATCTTATGATTCTCATGATGATCAAAATAAGATACATATAGTTACAACCACTTCTTAATAAAAATTCTTATTGGAAGAATATAGATGACAATCAAAACCACCTAAAATTTGTCATCCTAAAATACAATACATAATGACTTCTAAAGCTGTTTTGGAAAATCACAGCTATAGCTTAACAACAATAGAGGACAGGCCAACATCTAGAAGTTGACGATATCTAGTCAGTAGTACAATTGTAACAATAGTTTATCTAGCGGATCTATAACAACACCATGATGTAACAACGCTGCGGTGTAACATCTCATTGTAACAACACACCTTCAACTGCTCCTATACGCCTCATGCTTTAGATGTTTTGCGCTAAAAATAACATCTGGAAGGAAAACAAAAGACCAGATAACTTCTCCAAACATTCATCCCCAGTTAGTCATTAAAAAAGACACAATACATCATAATAATCGATGAAACGACAAGATAATGAAAATAAGGCAAAACAAAATTGTTTAAGATAGAAAGGCAGGAAAAAGAGGCAAAGATAGTCCCAATGGTTGTAGTCACAAGGAAACAATCAGGCAACAACATATGAAGAATAAGGTAGCAAAGGCGACAAGGATATTGTTAGAGGGAGTTTGAGATCATATTGTCTCAAGTCTCCATGGGAAGGTGACTCCATATACAATGTGTTAGGCATTGACAGATCTATTTCAAAACAACAACAACCAAAGGGAGTTTGAGTTGAAGGAAAAGCTCAGAAAGATCAAGAAGGAGGAGGGTGAGACGATACCAACATACTTGGCAAAGTTTACTCAATGTCGAGATTAAATTGTAAGTGTTGGTGTGATAGTAGACGATGATGAATTGGTGAGCCTAGCACTTCTAGGCCTTCCTAAGAGCTGGCATAGTTACCAGGACTCTGTGAATGGGAGGGAGAAGTTACCAGATTGGGAGCGTTTGTGGTCTGACTTGGTAATAGAAGAGATAAGGTGGAGCGCCAAAGACAAGATCTCCAACACCAACAAAGAAGAAGATTGTGCATTATTGGGAAAAAAAAAGAAGGCCGAGGGAAATAAATCCCAAGATGAAGAGGGCAAGAGATACTTGTCCAAGATCATATGTTTTCACTGTCATGAGCATGGGCACTATGCTTCAAATTGTCCATAGAAGAAGGCAAGCAAGAAGGAGCCTGCATTTACAATGGGTGAAGCATTGGATTCACAGTTTGAGCTTGATTTTACTCTCATTTCATGCATGGAAAACACTGTAATGGGATGCAAGTGGTATCTAGACAACGGTGCCTCATTCCATATGACAGGGAATATATATATCTTCAGTGACGTAGAGGAGAAGGACTTCCTGGAGAACATAGATTTTCGAGATTACGGGAGGTAAAACACGACCACCATAGGTACAATTACCTTTTAGAGGGAGTCTGGCTCCCCTCTTAGACTAGCTGTTGTTTTGTATGTTCCAGGCCTAAGGAAGAATCTTTCTCCGTAGCGGTACTGGAAGATCGTGGTTATGAGGTGATGTTTAGAAAATTAAAGGTGTTATTTAAACACATAGCCACGGGACAGGTGAAGCAGATCAGTTCAAGAGTCAAGAACCTATATGATCTCGAGGTTGAGAATGCATGTAAGGCTTTGAGGAGCAAAGCAATGGTTAAAGACTTGGTGGTTGAGAGGGAGAAATTATCTCTCAACACGCAGCCTCAGAAGCAGTCTCAAAAGGTTGTGGAGCAACGACAATTGGAGAAGCAGAGAGGAGACTGAGTGTAATATTCCACTCAAGAAGAGACCTCCAGGAGGGGAAAATTTTGAGCCATATGGGCAGAGGGAGTACATGCAACTATACCTCCAGGTGTGAGGTGGTGCGATTTGCACATATGATCCCAAGAAGAAATTTGGGCAGGTTCCATTGAGATGGTGTGTCTCATGGATCAAACTTGGCTATGAGGAACCCGCAGTACAACAGTAGTAGGAAGGATCCGTTAGATTGATGCAGTTAGATGTCAGGAGGACAAAAATCAGAGTGACATATGTCAGATACTAGAGTGAAAATCAGAGTTGGCATCAATGCAGAGGGCATAGATGCAAATGTCAGCAACAGTGCAGAGATTCCATTAGACATGTGAAGTAGCTAGCAACAGTCAGAAGACTCCGATGACAAATGAATTATACTGATTCAGTTGTTTGGAGGCTATTCAGTTTGAGGAGAGTTTCATGTGAAAACAACACTAGGGAAATGTTGCATGCAAGAACATTCCAAAGGTACCAGATCGAGATAGATTTATTCCTTTCTTTCTGGGAGAGAGTGTTGAAATTTGTAACAATAAAAAGTGAAATTGGCATGTTATAGCATCATTTCTCACCTTGACATGATTCATGATTGCTACATGGCTTTATGGGCACCCATTCCTACAGACTTGGACAAATTCACTTAAAAACAGTGGAAAATCCTTCATACGCGACTATGCCCGTGTTTTTCCGCGTGTATACGCGAGTACAGCTAGACTTTTCCGCGTATGCCATTTTAATGATTAAAAAATATATGGGCAAATCCCTAATTTCTTTACCGTTGATGGTTACTCTGTAGTTCAACCACCCTTCAAATTTCGTGGCCAAATCTTTTCCAATCGTCGAAACTATCTGGAGGGGACTATAAAGTATTGTCTCTCGAGTACAGCTAGACTTTTTCGCGTATGCCATTTTAATGATTAAAAAATATATAAAAATCCCTAATTTCGCGTTGGGTTGATGGTTACTCAGGTAGTTCAACCACCCCAGCCCGTGGCCAACTGTTTCCAACTGCTGAAACTACTTGGAGGGACTATAAAAGGACCTCATATGTATGGCCTAAGGGAGAGAGAGAATTGTTATTATTATACTCTGTTGGTTCCCTATCCAAGTCTGATTCCCCGTGCCTCCTGCACTTTCCCAGTTCATTTCAGGAAACCCTTGTTTCCTCGAGATACACATCCCTTTATATGTTATCTCGTATGCACTCATTTGGAAGGAGTCTTAGCGAGGCAAGGGCTGGACGGATCCGGACGACGGTCTGCGAAGGCCTTGGAAGGATCAGGTGATCTCTCCACTTACTTTTGTACGTACTATTTTTATAATACATAAGTATCATGTTGTTCCCGAAGTAAACGTGTTAGTGTATGCTTTAATGTATGAAGAATATTTGTTATACAAGCATTCATGATGATTTATTTAATGTTTTATATGAATCTCACTAACATATAGAGTAGAAATATACTGTACAACTTGTCCTTTGTGCCGGTTTCTTCTTGTATTTCAGGTGAAAGAGGAAGGACGGTTGCAGGGAGTTTGAACTCCACGTGGATCTACTTCAAACGTAGGACCAACGGGTAAACCTCTCATTCTACTCGATTTCGTTTTTATGACTGTGCATGATCATGTGAGTCTCTGTTAAGTAGTACGCCCCTGCTCTGTGGAGGTTGAATCCCAACCAACCTCTAGGGTGTTAAATCCCCGAAACAGAACTGGCGACTCCGCTGGGGATCACATTTTTGTGATTCTCCTGTTGGGTTGTTTCAGCTGTTTGGTAGGTTACCAACAGTTTTTTCTGTCTTTTACAGTCCAGTTTGCTTTCTTGCAGTCACTTTGAAGCTTTGATACCTTTCCCAGGCTTGTACTTTTTATTTTTCATTATCTTTCTTTGTATACGCAGTTTTTCTTGCACACAGTCGCGTATACCCGCGAGCTTGTGTAGAAGGAACCGCGTATACGCGGGTTTCCCTCAACACAGACGCGTATACACGCCTGTTGCATAACTGCAAGGTCGCGTATACCTAGGCTGAATTTGAAATTTCAAGATTCTGGTGTTTTTGGTCTTTTCTGGCTGTGAAGGCCTGTGTTTGCAGAGTCTTTGTACTTACTGGAGTGTGACAGAAGTGGTTTTAAATCTTGGTTCTCTTTCGTTTGCCCGAAAACTGATCTTTTGGCGAAGTGTTCTTGTTGGTGCTAGCACTCCTGGATTGAGTTCCAAGATCGCTTTATGAGCGTTCTTGGCTGTTCTGCTTTACCAGAACAGAGAGCTTTTGCTCACTGACTCACTCCTGTCTTTGTGTTGTGCTTCGCATTGCGTTCTTTGCTTTGTTTTCGATTGGTTTTCTTGAGTTTCATAAGCTAGGGTTTTGTTGCATTTTTCGAAGATCTTTTCTTGTTTCTTTGGAGTTTTGTGTTGCAACGAATTTGCACTATTTCTCTTAGCTGTTTGATTGAGTTTTTTGGTCTTCCGTTGCTCTCATTGATCTTGCTATTATTAGCCTTATAAGGTTTGGGGGCATAGCTGAAGTTTATGCTTGAAATTCGGTCTCGTTTTGGCTTGGATTGGGATAGTTGTTCTTGGTTTTCTTGCAACTCTTGTTTTATAAAACTGAAAAGCCCAAAAACATTTGTTTTGCTTTTTGTTTTTGCATATCAAAAACTCAAAAAACATTGTTTCTTGTTTTTGTTTTTGTTGTCGCCTTTTTCATTTTCGTTTGGCTTCATCTTTTGGGACTTTAGTGAAGTTTCTTGCTTCTAGTTTCCCGCTTGATTGTGAAGGGAGGTTGTCTTTTGATTTCTTCTTCTTCTTGTTGAGTATTTTGGTGTCTTATATTGAGAGTTCTTGTTTGCAAGAATTAAGCTTTCTGGATATCAAAAGATTAGTTGAAACTGAAGGAGCCTTTTTGGAAATTTCACCTTGTTTCAAGGGACTTTCTGCATCTTAGAATTTACATGCTAGTGGTCATTTGCATTAGGTGCATTGAATCATTTAGTTAGCTTCTTAATTTTTGTGCGTGTGAGTTAGTAATTCGAAAAGGAAAATATATTTTTTAGCCTCGTAGAACTTACATAGAAATTGCTCTTCATCGAAAGACAAAGAACTGCATGTGCATGTAGTCAGGTTTTTATTAATTTCTTTTGCGTCAGAACATCATTGGTTTCAACTCCATATCCTTATGACTTAATACAATAGCCCTTAAAATAAGCGATTTAATCTAAAATCAACTAGCAATTTTTATTAAGTGTCAATCACCAACTAGCTAGGTTGTAGGGCCTTGGAATAGGAGAGAGGAGAGTTAACTCTCCAAGGCCGCTCAAACAGACATAGAAGTTTACTAATTGAGCGAAATCCAACTCCGTGAGGTGGACTGGGAAAGCTCTCATCCAAGAGTCAAGCGCGAGGGGAAGTGAAGGTTAAGAAGAGGGATACCCCCCCTCCGATTAGCTGAATCTAACCTCAAGACCGTTCCGCCCAGCTTCTGATACGGATTGGTGTCCATAGTTGATGTTCCTAGGTTCCACACAGGTGACTGCGGGGGGAATACCCGTGGTACCTGAGGCAGACGTCGCATCACTTCCAGCAGTACTTCTGGGGGGTGCCCTTGCGAAGCTTGGGTGCTTGAGCCGGCAAAGGCTGTTGTTAGGAGGTCGGCGTAACTGCTTCTGATACCTTCGCTAGTTGCTCTGGGCCCTAATCATCCCAGACTGCTTTCGGAAGGCCCTATACTTCGCTTTCCTGTATTTTGGTGTCCGGTCCTCATCACCCGGAGCGGAAATACTTGGAGGCTGTTTGCTTGCTGTTTCTCAGGGTTTTTGATTTTAGTGAGTGCTCTTTGCTCCTAGCTTGCCTAGATTTTCACTTTTCTTGAGTCTAATATAATAAATTTGTAAAAGTGGCTGATCAAGCGCCTCGACGTTCGAGGAGAGTCCGGGGGTTATCTCCCGAGAGTGCAGAGCCTTTTTCGAGAAGGCGTAGGAGCGATCTAGCAGGTGGTTTTCACCCTGTAGAGTCTGACGCTGTGGAGAGAGATCCTCCACTAAGGTCTGAAGGTTTCGTTGCGGATTCCGGTGTCGGTTCCGAGAGGAGCGTTTCGCTCACCTCGAGGGTATTGTTTCCTCAGGAGGAAGATTTTCAGATAGAAGATATACCTGAGCCTGCAGCTACAGGTCCATCTCCTCTTCCTCTTGATCATCCGTTTGTTATTCAGTACGTCGGACCGGAGTCTGAGAGACCGCCGGATCTTCCATATCTTTCTTATCTTTCGATGGCCACGACCGGGAACGCGGCTTCTACCGTGAGTGCTGCGGGCATTCAGACCCCTGCTTCTGTCGAGGCAGGGGGCACTCTTGCTCTATCTTCGAGTGCTTCTAGCACCGCTATGTTTGGCTCTGGGTTCACCCAAGCATATGCTTCTCAATCTGGTCCCTTTGTTTCAGGGATGTCCATTGCTGGAAATCCCTCTTTTTCCTTTACCGCCGGTGCAGCTGGATCTACGCCCATGTCCAACATGGCTAGTGGATCAGCTTCTTTTCAGGGTTTCCCCTTCGGGACTGGGCATATTCCTAGTCCCAATCCCTCTTTAGGGTCGTTTCCTTTTACGTCCCAGACCCAAAGTTTCAATCCTTGGGCTCAGGGGCCAAGTTCGACTGCTTTTATGGGGTGGAATCCTATGTTTGCAACGTCGGGGGCAGGGAATCAGTTCATCGCGAGTCATCCAGAGAATGCTTCTTTCCCTGCATCGAGTGCTTATCAGTCTTTTTCTCCTCTATCTAATGCATGGAACCCCTACCAGGGGCTTACATCTTCAGTCAATACTTCAGCGGGGGGAACTAGTCTTGGTCTTGGTAGCTCGGCGTGGGGAGGAGGTTCTTCTCCGTTTTCTACGGGTCCTTTCTGGCAGCCTGGTGCCTCATCAAATCCAGGCTATTCTTTTCAGAATGTGGGAAATCCATCCCATCAAGGATGTAATTCTCAAGCTCCGCCGCGATTACCATTTCTGGCAACGTTAAACTTGCCAGACTTGGCGAAGTTAACTAATGACCCGATTCGGTATAGTCCGGGTTGGCCTCCGGTTCCAACCAAACTTCCTTCAGACATTCCTAAGTTTGAAGGTAAGAATGGTGAAGATCCGGCAGACCACGTCACCACATTCCACTTATGGTGTTCATCCAACTCTCCGATCGACGATTCGATTAGATTGAGATTATTTCAGCGCACCTTAACTGGAAACGCCGCGAAGTGGTATATAGAGCTTACTGGGGGCAGTTTCGCCACATTTGGAGAACTCGCTGTCACTTTTCTTAACCATTTCCAGTTGCCTGTCAGATATGAGGCTGGGACCGAACTCCTGGCTAATTTTAAGCAGGATGAGGCAACTCACATTTCTGATCATATTCAGGAATGGAGGAGAAGGAAGAGGCTAATTAAAGCCCATATTCCAGGTGAGTTCCTTCTCGAGTGGTTTTTGAAATCGCTTCAGTCAGACATTTCAAAGGATGTATCCATGTCAGGGGTATATTCCGAGGAGCAGGCCATCTTTAGGGCCCAGCAGTTAGAGTTGATCTATTCTCAGTCTGGCATGCTTTACAAGTATTTGCCTAATGCTCCTCGCTCCAAATTGGATCTATCGAAACCTAAACCCGGTCCGCATGGTGACGGACTTGTCGGATCGGTCAGTAGTAGTGCAGCCAGCCTGCTTTCTCAATTGCAGCAGTTGTCTTTACAATCTGCTTCTTCTGGTCAGGCTGTGCCTGCTGATTCTTCACCTTCCCAGTCTTTGTCCATTAATGCTATCCAATCTTCTGAACCCAAAGGAAATCAACAGTCCGATGGGAAGAAGAAGGGACGTAATAACAAGAAGAAGGGCAAGAATGGGAAGGGAAATGCAAATAAGACCAACGAGCGTGTTGGTGAAGGGCAAAAGGAGAAAAAGAAAGTTAAGTTTCCGTGCAAGCTTTGTGCTGGAGACCATCTCACGCATCTTTGCCCCAAAATTCAGGATGCTCAGCGCCTGTTATCTCAGCAAGGTTCTTCTAGTTCCCAGGCTGTGCTAACAAACCCTTTTCCCCAAGGGCAGCAATTAATTGCTGGCGCGAATCAAAATCCCGGGGCTTCCTCTGGAGGTCCTCAGGAAGGGGAAATTCCATCGAATATCTTTATGATGAGTGCTCACGTGGATGTCGCTACGAGATCCCGTGATTATGGCGGAGAGGAATCTTTGAAAGCTAAGGAAGTTCCTGATGCTACTGAGCCGCTTCATATCACGAAGCCAACTGTCGAGTCTATGCCTCGGATACCGAAGGCATCCTCTAAGCGGTCAACGATCAATCCGAACATGAGGGCTGCCCAGAACTACTCGATTGTAGAAGATCTGGCGCAGAGTCCTTGTGCTATGTCAGCTCTAGAGGTACTCCAGTCTTGTCCGGCTCAGCGCAGTGCTTTGCTCACTACCATTGGAGCTATAGATCCGAAAAATTCTCTTCTGATTACCTTTGATATGAAGAATTTTAAGAAGAGACTTCCTCATCATATGGCCTTCCATATTAAATCATCGTACCCGAAGACTAATATCTTTCGCACGGTCGTTGATGAGGGTGCTTCTACTTGCGTGATGTCTCTCGCATGCTGGAAGACACTAGGATCTCCCAAAGCTGTTCCATCTAGCACCATTCTTACTGCATTCGATGGCCATTCTCATAGGCCCCATGGTATTGTCCCGGCTTTGCCCATCTGTGTTGGGGGCAAAACCGTTAACATAGAGGTTGAGGTAGTAGATGCAGCCTTGGACTACAACCTTCTGTTGGGGAGAAACTGGATATATGATATGGATGCCATTGCATCTTCACTATTTCTGATAGTATGTTTCCCCCACGAAGGGAGGATAGTTACGGTGGATCAACTGGACTGTCCTCCTGTAGACCTGGATGCGCCTCCTGACTCATCTGTCCCTAAGTTGGACAATACTAAGGCACCTATCGAGAATCTGGGAGTTGGAATGTATTCTTCCCTGATGGGATCTTTTGATCTTCCTCCTCCTAAGGTGTCTATCAATGCTATTTCATCCTCCAAGGCTCCCTTTCGAAGAGAGTTCTTTCGAACTCATTATTTTTCGGACCCTTGGACCTTACCTTCCCCAACTGCCACTTTGGAGGAAGGGCAAGTGGGTGGAATGGCATTCCCGATTTCTGCAGCCGAGATTGCATATCAGTCTGTTGTTGACACTGCAGAGTCTGATCCAGCTCCTCTTTCGCCGGAAGAGTTGGATGGTGATGTGGCTCCGGCTTGGACGC
Organism: Pinus albicaulis; assembly: GCA_034641835.2. NCBI lineage: Eukaryota > Viridiplantae > Streptophyta > Pinopsida > Pinales > Pinaceae > Pinus > Pinus albicaulis. The sequence continues at coordinate 253,496,557 of CM076574.1, read as the reverse complement.
TTACTTCTTCTTTTGCCCAGGATTGTCTAGATACCACTCTTCCATCTGAAGAGGCCATCCTGGAAGCAATGACAGGTATAGAGAGACCGTGGGATGACTTGCATCATCGGTCTTACTTCCTACCCGACTTGAGCGAAGTCGAAGCTAGTTTTCCAAGTCCTCAGTCTCCTGGACCTGTTCACCCAGTCTTGAGCCCCTTAGCACCAGCACAGGTTTATGCTGAAGCGAACATGGCTGTGATCTCTCCGACTATCCCGGTGAACATCTCCAGGAATCCCAACATTATCGAGAACGTTTTCATTGGAGCTGAATGTTCCCGTGAAGAAGTTCAAATCTATACCGAACTCTTCAAAGAGTATAGGGATGTTTTTGCTTGGTCTTATGAGGAAATGCCCGGCATAGACCCATCTATTGTCCAGCATGAGATCAAGACGTATGAAAACGCTAAGCCGGTCAGGAAAAAACTTCGTCCGGTTAATCCTAGGAAGGCAGCAGCTATCAAAGCTGAAGTTGAAAAGCTGCTTAAGGCGGGATTCATTTTCCCAGTTCCTCTGACTGAATGGGTTTCAAACCCCGTTCCTGTTGATAAAAAGCAAGGAACAATTTGAGTGTGCATCGATTTCAGAGATCTGAATAAGGCGTGTCCTAAAGATAATTACCCCACACCCTTCATTGATCAGATTATTGATGAGTGTGCCGGTAACGAAATTTTTTCCTTCATGGACGGTTTTTCTGGTTACAATCAAATTACTATCCGTCCAGAAGATCAACATAAGACCGCATTTATTTGTCCCTGGGGTACGTTTGCATATAAGAAAATGCCTTTTGTTCTGAAAAATGCTGGAGCTACTTTTCAGCGGGCCATGTCTTACGCCTTCCACGACATCAAGAAAATTATAGAGGCATACTTAGATGATCTAGCTGCTCATTCTCGAAAGAGGATGGATCATCCAGGACACCTCCGGAAAATATTTGAGAGATGTCGTTTTTATAAAATTCGTTTGAATTCGAACAAGTGCGTTTTCGCGGTAACATCCGGTCGGCTGTTGGGATTTATCGTGTCTAGTGAAGGGATAAGGGTAGATCCCTTCAAGGTTGAGGCAATACTTCGGTTGCCTCCCCCGTCTTCAATCCGTCAACTTCAAAGTCTCCAAGGGAAGTCTAACTTTCTTCGGAGGTTTATCGTTAACTATGCCGAGATTACAAAGGGATATATGAGACTGTTGAAGAAAGGAGTCCCTTTTCTTTGGGACGACTATGCTCAACGCTCATTCGATGCCTTGAAAAAGGCATTGACCTCTGCTCCTTTACTGAGTCCACCCGATTATAGAAGAGATTTTCTTTTGTATCTGGCTACAGCAGAATCTACCATTGGTATGGTTCTGGTTCAAGAGGATGATGCTCTGGCTGAGCATGTTATTTACTACCTTAGTCGAGGACTGGTAGGACCTGAACTGCGATACACCCCGATAGAAAAATTAGCCTTAGCAGCAGTTCATGCTGTGCAGCGACTCCGGCATTATATTATTCTTCGAAAAACTTATGTCTTGGCAGCTGCCAATCCATTTCAGTTTGTCCTCAGCAGGCGAGTGATTGGGGGCAAATATAATAGATGGATTGTGATTTTACAGGAATTTTATCTAGAGTTCATGTCTGCCAAATCCAAGAAGTCATTAGTTTTTGCGGAATTGATCTCCGAGTTGCCTTGTGGAGAGGCGATGATCTATGATGAGTCCTTTCCAGACGAACACTTGTTTCTGATCTCTCCACAAGATCCTTGGTATGGGGACATCATTGTATATCTCCAGACTGCGAAGTTTCCCTCTTCTTTTCGAAAGATGAGCGTTGTAAGCTGCGTCACTTAGCTAAAAGTTATCTGATTATTGGTGATGCTTTGTACCGTCGAGGGGTTGATTCAATCCTAAGACGCTGCTTAACTTTCGAAGAAGCCGAGGCTGTGCTCAATGATTCTCACGGTGGAGCTTGTGGGGGTCATTTATCAGGGCTTGCTACAGCCCAAAAGATTTTGCGTGCTGGCTACTTCTGGCCCTCGATTTTCAAAGATTGTATTGAATCGGTCAAGAAGTGTCATCCTTGTCAAGTGCATACTCGAAAAATGCGCGCTCATCCAGCTCCGCTTTTTCCAGTCGTTACTGTCGGCCCCTTTACAAAGTGGGGTATGGATTATACTACTTGTAACCCGCCTTCGGCAAAAGGTCACAAGTACATTATCGTAGCAGTAGACTACTTTACGAAGTGGGTCGAAGCTATGCCTACTTTTGGGAACGACGGTGAGACTGCAGCTCTTTTCTTCTTCAACCAAGTCATTGCTCGTTTCGGTATACCTAGAGAGATTGTCACTGACCATGGCAGTCACTTTCAGAACAGTATGATGGCCGAGTTGGCTCTTAAATTGGGTTTCCGGCAGGAGCATTCATCTCCATATTATCCTCAGGCCAATGGCCAGGTGGAAGCCGTGAATAAGTCCTTGAAGACAATTCTTCAACGGACGATTGATAAACATAGATCCAACCGGCACATTATGCTATATCCTGCACTCTGGGCATACAGGACGTCAGTGAAAACTGCAACTGGCTTTACTCCGTTTCAGTTAGTCCACGGGGTGGAATCCGTATTTCCCATTGAATGCGAGATTCCTTCCCTTAAACTGGCTGTTGAGCTTCTTCCTGACACTTCTAGTCTGGCAGAGCGGCTTCTTCATCTGGAACATCTTGATGAGTAGCGTCGAGATGCTGCCACGTTGAACGAAGCGCATAAAAACCGAGTCAAAGTCCAGTACGATAAGGCGGTTAAGCCTAGGGTCTTTTCCAAAGGTGACCTTTTTTTGGTCTATGCCCAAGAAAAGGATGCCTTGGGGGCAGGAAAGTTTAAGTCGATGTGGTATGGCCCCTATATCGTCAAAAAGGTCCTTAAGAAAGGAGCGTATACCTTGGTTGACTTCAAAGGAAACGAGTTGTCGGAGCCCCGAAATGGGCTCTATCTCAAGAAGTATTATGCCTAGGCTTTGGCCTGGCATTTTGCTTTGTATATAGTAGTTTTTTGTCTTGTACATATCTGTTTGATTTTCGATTTTTGATGGGATGGTGATGTTTTTGATCTGCTTTGGCAGGTTGTGTTGATGTCATGAGTCATTATGGTTTCGCTGATGGTGCTAGTAGACACACCCGGAACTTAGCTTCCGCGGCTTGGGTTCTACACTATCCTTCCGGTCAGCTGTTGGTATCAAGAGGGGTCTGCATTGGTCCTGCTTCCAATAACGTAGCAGAATACACTGCAGTCATTCATCTACTCTCGGAGGAAATATCTTTGGGTGTTGATTCGTTGGTAGTTTTCTTGGACTCCCAGCTGGTGGTGTCGCAGTTGAACAACACTTATCGGGTACGAGATCCATCTTTATTACGATTGTTCTTGAGGGTACGTTTGTTACAAAGGTCATTTCAATTTTTAACATTCATTCATATTCCTCGAGTTGACAATTGGTTTGCTGACTCATTAGCTAATCAAGCTTTAGATTGGCATATTAATCATTCAATACAATAAAATCTAATCATCAAAAACATCATACATTTGATACATTTATCACATCACATCAAAATATCGCTGTATATATATCATCAGTATGTCAAAAAACTTTACAAAATTTTGGATCCATCAATGCCGTACAAAACTTGGGCTTATGCCCCATCATGTTCAGTCTCAAAAAATATACAGTCATCCAATATGTAAAAACTATCTACTCCTGAGGACCCTGCCCAGCATTCCTATAGAACATCACTGCAGTGGCCACACGGCGGAACAGTCTAACCCAGTCCCGGGGTACTCCTACAACTCGTCTCTGGACGGCTTCTGGCAAGTCCTCCACAGCAGCCAGAGGGATTTGGCGGGTTAGCCCCTCCAAGTTTCTCTGCACGGCCTGGAGGGTCCTGTCAGAATCCGCTGTCTCTGCTTCACCTCTGCGGTGCTTGTGACGTGCTAGGCCCTCAGGACGCACTGGTCCAACATCTGAAACATGATCATTTTTATTTGTCAGTCATTATGAATCCAATCCAAAAACATGTTTGTTTTTCATTTTTCATACATATTTGAAAAAAAATCCAAAAAATCATATAAGTTTAAAATTTTTGAAAAAAACTTACCGACTGCTCCCCATGCTGCACCGGGTGGAAGTACTAGATCTGGATCTCCTCGGAAATCCATCCCGGCATAGGGGTAGTCATCTACTGCGATGATCTGTTCTCTCCACCATAAGAAGAACTCATCGTCCTAGGTAGTTCGGGGTACCTCGCTGCCCCCCAGTCTCTTCATCATGTCTGCCCAACGGGCAATTCTTGGGTCCCGAGGGCTGCTGATAGTTGAGATGACTTTGGGTCTCAAAGCCGGAACTCTCTCGAAGAAGAATGTAGTCAAAATGGTTCCATAGCCAAAGTGTTTTGTATGTGTTTTGCGAATGGAGGTCAGTTGTTCAGTAGCAGGGCAGTGCACCAATCATACACATGAATTAAGCACTCTACAGCTATGCTCATGTGCGCCCTGGACGCCTGATGCAGTGAGGCAGATCCTGCCACTCTGCCGATGGTGAACAGGAGGATCTTCATGTGCAAGTCCTTGATATCTCTGATTGCAATCTGTGTGCCAACTTTCTTGGAATCTTCTATGCAATAGAGTTGGACATAGTCCTCCACGGTTAACCCTCCCAGGGGCTTTCCGTGCAGATCCACTGGGTCTCCCCTTCTGGAGAGTCCAGTGATGAAGTATATATCTTCCACCTCTATGCGTAGTGGCATTTGATCAATGATGAAACAATCCTGATCCTGTTCCCAATAATTTACCAGCATTTCAAGCAATCTCACATTACTTTTCATATTGGGCATTTTGAAAAATTTGAATAATCCACAGTTTCGGAGGACATTTTGTGCTGCGCGATCTTCCATGACCTCTTGGTCTATTGCACTATGCTCGCGTTCCCTCCATGAAATTGTCATCCTGAAAAAATTTATTAAAATTTGCATTAGAAACTCATTTTTGAAATTCGGACTTGCGCATACGCTAGTTTCGCTGTGCACAGTCGCGTATACACGCGACTTTCCTTCTTTGAACCCGCGTATGCACAGGTACGCGTTTTTTAATAAGGGTTTCCAGGTAAAAATCCTCTTAATTTTAAATTTTAAACGGACAAAATGAATCAACAGGATGAATAAGGAGCCTACCTGAAGTTTCGCTGAATTTCGACGGTCGGTTGTTGCTGATTTGACGAAACAAGTTTTTAGCTCCAGAGCTCTTTTCCAAATCAGCTATGCAATAATGAACCAATTGAGAGGTAATTTGTGTATTTATGGCTATAAAATTGAAAATTTTCGCAAAAATTTCCTTGTGCTTATTTTTTCGATCTGTCTTATGCTGTATAACTCGATTGCTTGGAAGTGCCCAGTTTGGTATATTTCAGGTACATTTTGACATTTTCGAGATTTTTCCTGGTTTTTGGCCCATGTGTTCAGACTCTTCATGGCAGGTATATGATCTTCACTGGCATATAGGTTAGGGAATCACTTTCCGTTGCATCTTGCATTCTAGCCTCCATACTGATCACTTGCCTTAGGGTCGATCCCATCAGGTCATGAGTATTATACCCATTTCACTCGCCGATTTTTTAAATCATGACTTGATGGTAGAGCCTTCCTTTACATGGGCTTCCTAGTTAGTTCCTCGCTATCACTTTTTGCCCATACTGCTTTTTATGTAGGCTCGGGAGTCCTCTTTAGTCCCGCCATGTCTTTCGTGTTGAAGCTTCATTCTTCTCCTTCATCACTTATCTTTTTCTGGCTTATACCCTAGAGGCTCCCTGGTGTCGTTAAGTTGTATTACTGCATTGCATATTGGCTACTTGTTTATCCTGGCCTTTAGCCGGCTTCATTTGGACTCGATGTTTAAGCCAACTTTTGACCTTGACTTTCTGTACAAGTTAACCATTACATGCACTTAGCTATCACGACTTGACACCTTTGAACCCATGGATGGAACGTTCCTCTGAGTATCACTGACCAGTTTTCGCCACCTTGCATTGAGCATAGGATTGTTCCAAACCCCGGAACTAGTGCATCTGCTTTCTTGATACTCATTCTATCCATTGTACCATAGCATTCTTTTATTCTTTTTCAGGTTTATTATGAAAAAGACAAAAAAATTAAATATAACAAAAAGAGCGGGAACGGGATGTATCTTCGTTATTTCGATGGCAGTACAGAGTCAGTTTGTCGCCCTTGAACAAAGCACATATACTTATATATATTTCCTTCATTTGGGATGGTTTTAGTTTTGACCTAGGTTCAGCCTTTACCATGTTTCACTTGTCGGTTCTCCCCCGGTTGGTTATCTCTTCCAATCATATGGAGAGTTTGTTCTGCCTCCTGCATAACAGACTTATACAGTGTCACTTTTTACTGCCATGGTCATCACGAGTCGTGCTTTTGTTCAAGGGAAGTCTAGCCCGAGTCGGCCATTCTGCGGTGTCTCTTGACTCATTATTCAGTCGGCCTTCCCGGTCTTGTCAGTATCATGTTCTATCACATCAGATGTTTTGATCTTCTGCTCGTGCTGGTTTGAGAAGGTTCCCATTGACTTCTTGCCGGCGGGTTTGTCTCTTATCGACTACGACACATTGCTCTGAGAGCAAGCCTAGAGCCGCACCTTGGGCCTATTTCCATCATTGATAGGTGACCTCGTGCTCAGCATTTGATCATCATCATGGGTCTTTGACCGAGTGGTTTCCCCTGTGTTCGACGTCAGCACACATTATCACACTTGGGATTCGTGCAGTACCTGGATTTCCATTTGACCCTATCGGTGGATTTCTCGCCTCTGTGTCAGCTTTCATTATTGGTTGGTTCAGAGGGTTTCTTCCGTGCGCTAGCTTCATCTTGTGCATGTCGGAAACGTACTTCGGTTTTGGTTCCATCACTCTTCTTCGTCCGATTCCTTCCAAATCTTGGCCTGCGGGTTACACTCACGCTGGACTGATGTGGGATGCCTTAATGCCTTCCTTCCAGCAGATCTTTTCCCATCGACTTCGACTCATTGCTCTGGGAACAAGGTCTAGAGTCTTTTTGTCAGTACCTTAGGGTTTGCAGTCATCAGTGGCAGACTCTTCGCTATCGACAGTGGGGATTCATCATTGCCTCCTGATTGATAGATTCTTTCAAGTGTTCGACTTCAACTCATTCATTCACACTTGTCAGATTGTACTGGGGCACCTTGACACTCATTATCATTATCGGTGGGTTGTCTCGCGTTGGTTAACGGGAAACATCATTGCTCGGTAATCCAACGATTTCTCACATGGTCGACTTCAGCTCATTTATTCCCAGTGTGTAGAATTGTGCCGTTGTGATCGGTGAAGACCTCAGGTTGCATCAGCATTTCTCGGTTCACTGTTGACAGTTCTCTCAGTTTCTGCCAGTGTTGTCGTCCACCCTTATATGTTGCAGTTCAGCACAGCAGCATCTTATATGTTGATCCCCGAGTTGCGTGATTGTACCGTTGATTCCCCTATGATCCCAGGTGATTGAGATTCAAGCATTCGATCGTACATCCAACTGCAATCTATCTTCGATCGCCTTTCTATATGTGATACTTGGACATTCGATACGACTGTTTTTCCGGTCCCCGCTCAGATGATTCACTATGTACTTGCAGTCAGCTTATACTTGTATACATGTTGGATCTATTCACTACTTTCTATATGATGTATTTTTGGACTGAGCATGGGTATGCCCGCCTCAGCATGAGTTGACTCTCTGTTTTCTTTCATTGGTTTTTGGCAGGCCGAAATCTGGTGAAGTCCTCTCTTGTCCTTGCGAAGTTCTTTCTATGTGCATAATACATTTCGGCCATCATGTACCCCTTCTGACCTCATATATTAGGGGACATCTGTTATAGCATCATTTCTCACCTTGACATGATTCATGATTGCTTCATGGCTTTTGGGCACCCATTCCTACAGACTTGGACAAATTCACTTAAAAACAGTGTAAAATCCCCCATACGCGACTATGCCCATGTTTTTCCGCGTGTATGTTCAGATGGTTTCTTCCGTGCGCTAGCTTCATCTTGTGCATGTCGGAAACGTACTTCGGTTTTGGTTCTGTCACTCTACTTCGTCCGATTCCTTCCAAATCTTGGCCTGCGGGTTACACTCGCGCTGGACTGATGTGGGATGCCTTAATGCCTTCCTTCCAGCAAATCTTTTCCCATCAACTCCGACTCATTTCTCTGGGAATAGGGTCTAGAGTCTTTTTGTCAGTACCTTAGGGTTTGCAGTCATCAGTGGCAAACTCTTCGCTATCGACAGTGGGGATTCATCATTGCCTCCTGATTGGTAGATTCTTTCAAGTGTTCGACTTCAACTCATTCATTCGCACTTGTCAGATTGTACTGGGGCACCTTGAAACTCATTATCATTATCGGTGGGTTGTCTCGCGTTGGTTAACGGGATACATCAATGCCCGGTAATCCAACGATTTCTCACATGGTCGACTTCAGCTCATTTATTCCCATTGTGTAGAATTATGCCATAGTGATCGGTGAAGACCTCGGGTTGCATCAGCATGTTTCGATTCACTTTTGATAGTTCCTTCAGTATCTGCCAGTGATGTCGTCCACCCTTATATGTTGCAGTTCAGCACAGCAGCATCTTATATGTTGGTCCCCGAGTTGCGTGATTGTCCTTATGATTCTTTCTATGTGCATAATACATTTAGAAATAGCTCATGCTGCCCCTTCGACCTCATATATTAGGGGGCATCTTGTTATAGCATAATTTCTCACCTTGACATGATTCATGATTGCTTTATGGCTTTATGGGCACCCATTCCTACAGACTTGGACAAATTCACTTAAAAACAGTGTAAAATCCTCCATACGCGACTATGCCCATGTTTTTCCGCGTGTATACGCGAGTACAGCTAGACTTTTCCGCGTATTCCATTAAAATGATTAAAAATATATATAAAAAATCCCTAATTTCGCGCTGGGTTGATGGTTACTCAGGTAGTTCAACCACCCCAGCCCGTGGCCAACTGTTTCCAACTGTTGAAACTACTTGGAGGGACTATAAAAAGCCCTCATGTGTATGGCCTAAGGGAGAGAGAGAATTATTGATATTATACTCTGTTGGTATTCCCTATCCAAGTCTGATTCCCAGTGCCTCCTGCACTTTCCCAGTTCATTATAGGAAACCCTTGTTTCCTTGAGATACACATCCCTTTATATGTTATCTCGTATGCACCAGTTTGGAAGGAGTCTTAGCGAAGCAAGGGCTGGACGGATCCGGACGACGGTCTGCGAAGGCCTTGGAAGGATCAGGTGATCTCTCCACGATTACTTTTGTACGTACTATTTATAATACAGAAGTATCATGCTGTTCCCGAAATAAACGTGTTAGTGTATGCTTTTATGTATGATAATATTTGTTATACAAGCATTCATTATGATTTATTTAATGTTTTATATGAATCTCACTGACATTTAGAGTAGATATATGTTGTACAACTTGTCCTTTGTGCTGGTTTCTTCTTGTATTTCAGGTTAAGGAGGAAGGACGGTTGCAGGGAGTTTGGACTCCACGTGGATCTACTTCAAACGTAGGACCAGCGGGTAAATCTCTCATTCTGCTCTATTTAGTTTTTCTGAACGTGCATGGTTGTGTGAGTCTGCGGTAAGTGATATTTTGCTCTGTGGAGGTTGTATCCCAACCAACCTGCAGGGTGTTAATTCCCCGAAAC